>JZKD02S0283994.1:1285-13622 GCA_000966675.3 Picea glauca | reverse complement strand
CCATCTTTCTAATATATTTCTTTGTTTGTAATTTTTTTTCAAGTTGTTTTATTAGTAGGACACATTATTAGGAAGTATACCTATTAGGATAGTCAATATACTTGCTAGATAGATGGATATAGGATTTTTTGAAAAAAGGAATTTATCATTTTACTTATGGGCTATAACCATAATTATTTTGTATAAAAAAATTGTCAAATTTTACTATCACCCATTTTTAAAATATAAATATTACTTGCTATTATGAAAAGGAAAATACTACTTACAAGATAGTGAAGGATAATTCAAAGAATTGTCTTGAACACTTTTTCTGTTATTTTATTCTCATGATCTACAAGGAAGGGAAGGATTACCTTCGATTAACATCATTATTTTTAGGGTAGAGTTAGAGTTTTGTCCATGGTTTTTAGAGTCATGCCTTAGTCTTGGGAAGACCAATGCATTCCTAAATGAGTCATAGTGAGTGTGTTATTTTCACGAAGTCATTAATAAAATAAAGGGTAATATGCATGTCAATAGAGACTTAAGTAATAGGTTTGAGTCAAAGGGTGTTGTGTCTATCTCATAATACACCATCAAGGGATTTACGAGTACATAATGTTGAAATATTTGTAAAATTTCTTATGTTCCTAGTTTAAAATCATATCACAAAGTGGGAAATTATGTTTAAAAAGTCAATTCATAGGTTAGGGATGAAAGTCATGTCAAAACAGGTATCATGGTTCATCATCACACCTGATAAGGCTAGAAAAAGGACAATGATTACACTTCATGTTATTTGTAGCGTTGGAAAGCTTCAAACATATGTGCACTGAGCACATTCACTGTGCAAATTACTAATATTGACTTGGGAGGTATTTTCATATATGAACAAGTACTTTATTTTTCAAATCTGCTCCTTATCCACTCACGCATGCACATTTTCCACCTTTTGCCTATTTGTATGCACCCTCGACCTGTGCATAAGCCATAATCTCCTGAGATAGCTTCACATCCCTCTTCTATGCAAAGGATCCCCCTCACTATGCAAACACTGTGAAGATTTCCCTCAATATGCAAACCCTATGTGGTATGATTCGCTACACAAAGTGTGTTGCTCTATTTTTTGCTATGCATCCCTTGTTCTCTTTGTCATTGTGAAAAAACCTTTTTGAGCCCATTTTTTTATGAAATCTTATCCTCTGAATAAGTTTTCCTCTCATATAACAAGGTATGTTTCACCTATTCAAGACAAACCCTAGCCCTGCCAGTTTGTTGCGCAAGCTTGCATGTTGAGTTTTAAGACATATATTCTTTGAACAATTTGAAATTTACCTCGCAAATAAGATATCACAGAACCATGAAATCACAGGAAAAGAAGAAATACAAGGGAAGAAATGTGTTGAGGTATGAGCCACAAGATTTGACTTTGGTAAATTCAGACCTTGCCTACATAATGTATTTTGAGCAAGTTAGGTGCATAAGATTTTTTGAGAAGATCCAAGGGTATAACATGCAGCTCACAAAGAAATTTTCCATGAACTTTAATGGTGTCCAGACAACCATTGTTGAGGTCAATGTTCTAGTATCAGAGGATACCATAGAAGTTGCAATAGAGATTCCAATACAGGGAGAGAAATGGTTTAAAGGTATGCCTCCATAGATTATGTTGTATATTAATTTTCTCAAGCCTCAGTATAGAAAGAAGAATATTGGTTCCACTATCCCTAGGGAGTATGTTTTGGAAACCTATGAGAATATTTTGAGATCAATACAAAGGTATTTTACTTGTGAGGATATTTTTTAAAGGGTATATCAGTACCACATAAGGCTCGTCATGAATTTCACGGGGAAAATCCCCCTAAACTTACCCTTTTACCTGTATAGAAGCCTAGGAAAAATGGCAAACCAAGTCCAATATAGGGTTGACCATCTTAAGAGAATCCTGTTCCATTTATCCTTGGTGAAGTTGTTAGTGGGTGAGGAGATAAGAAAGATAAACATGTACTGGGATTCCTTCTTAACCTCAACAAATATTCCCCTAGATCCCAAAGGAAATATTCCATTGTCTGCTAAAAGACTGGCTTCTAATAACTCAGGGTGAAAGGAGGAAGTACTATTGAAAAAGGAAAAGGAAAAGAGATTGAGGGTTCATCACCAAACCATCTAGTTCTGAAGAAAGGTAGGAAACTACAATTCACTAATGAGACAAAGGAGACACAGGCTCCTAGTAAACAAGTCACAAGGTCATCTTCTAGGAGTCTTCTCATACCCATAGTGTAGACAATTTTTTTTGAAGTTGTAGCTCAAGATATGAATCAAGAGAAGGTAAAGTCAAGGGAGAAAGATTCAAAGGTCAGGGAGATGCAACAACAACTTAGGGAAGCTCAACATGTTATAGCTCAGTTTTACCAAGAGAGAAAAGAATTGAAGAGGAAGCCAACAGAGAAGGCTTCTGAGGCATAAACACCAAAAACCAAGGAAGATCCTAAAAGTGAAATATCCAAGGGAAAGGGAGTTTTAAAAAGTCCAGATATTGCATTTACATTCAAGCCTTCGGCTCCTATAACAAGGTCTTCAGCCAGGGAAAAGGGTGCAAATGTGTAGGGACAACATGTAGCAATGGAAAGACCCCATACATTAGCGGGAGAGGGTGAGAAAACTATGAAATGGTTAAAAAAATAGTTAAGAGAATCCCAATACCTAATTATCCAACTCAGAGAAGAGAAAATGTTATTAGAACAGAGGATACAAAGGCATTTCCAAGAATGTGTACCTGCCACCAAAATTGCTTGTGAAGCACTTCCAATTTCCCAATTCAAATTAAAGAACGATGCATGTTTATCCAAGAAAATTCAGAACTTAAAGAGGAAGAATATGTCATTGAGAAAGACAAAAAGGGATTTAAGGTTGCAAGTGAAAATTGATAAAGAAGGTAAATATAGACTAAACCTTCTTGCTGAAATGGAAAATATATGAGTGAGGAAGCCTTACAATTTTGTCTTTTCGGGTATGAGGTCATACCAAGTTTGTGTTTATGTCATAGAAGTTGTGGGAAGCATGAATTTTATGTTGGAGAAAGGTTTTTGCAAGGGTGACAACATAAAACATTTTTGGGCACAGTTGTTTTTTTGACTGATAAATTGGCATACACAACACTTGCATAGTGATATGTTTTCTACGCAAATGTTGTAGACTCATATGATTAAAAAAAACAGGATGAGGTGAAAGGCATATGATCTTTGAGGTAAATACACATTCCCATTCATTTTCTTCCACCTGGATCTGCACGAGTTACAATAAAATGGAGTTTGCTACGCAAATGTTGTAGGTAGCCCTTGTGCAGCATTAGCCCAAATTTGCTACTCAAAGGTGGAAGAGTTTCTCAACAACACATGGGATGCCTCAGAGTCATTTCTAGATGTAATCGGTGACTCATCACAATATCATATTCAATTTTTTCTCAATATGTATGATTGTAAAAAATATTTTGTTTTACATTTAAGATGGTCAAAATAGGATTTACTATTTTTAGTAAAGTTATTTAGGAGTTCTTCTCCTTCAATGTAACCAGATCCATGATTACAGGTGGTCGTAGTTTGACTACTAGTATCATAGTGTGGAAATAGGCTCTTATATATTTGATCATTTTTGTGTAAAGAGGGGCGAGTTGGAAGAAAGTATAGTAATTTTGATCCTTATTGTAATATTCTTTTAATCTGAACAAAATACAAATGTAGAAGTCCTGAACTTTTTATGAAAAAGATTCTAATGGTGGTGGTCTGAATTCTATACTCTTATTTTTGTATCTACTTCTTGTGTCCTTACTTTCATCTTCATTTTCTTCTATTTAAATTGGATAATTAAAGGGTCTAGAGTTCATATAATGGTGCTTTAGACTCAAGTGATTTAAACTTTGTTTCTCTTCTTAACTAGGTCATAATTCATATTTCATGGTGCTATGATTCTGTTATATGTTTCTTTTCCTCTTCCACCCTACGCAACCAAACTCAAAACTAAAATTTCATCACCTAATTTGGCCTTTGTTCTTCTGGAAATTTATACCTACCAGTCATTGTTTTCATTCGTTTTCAGTGGTTGACTCCATAGCCCAAAATATCCCTCTCCTCCTTTCCAAAAAAACTCTATAAAATCCCTTCAAAACATTAAAACCTACCCATTGACCTACCAAGAAAATCTATCTATTAGAGACTAAGTGACAAGAGAGAGCCCTCTTTGAACTCTGGATGCTAGTATCTAGTTCTAAAGTGGTTTGTGGTTACCTATGTAAGTTGTTTCTTCAGACAAGAAAATTACAGAGTACTAACACCTTCTATTCAAGGATCAACTAATATAATTAAAGATTCATAGGGACTAAACAAGATTGATGAAATATTGCAAAATTAGTTTAATTTTTTTTTCATGAAATCAAGCTCCAACCAAGCTATCTGATTTATAAAGTAATAGAGGATATTTGTTTTATCTAAAATTCTAGTCCGAGCATGTTTTTAGAAAATCCCTCCATTATTTGTTGTTATGGGTATTGTTAGAAACACCTCAACCAATATTGTAGTCACGGGTTCTAATGCATACTCCTATGAGCATAAGTTTCCTTCTTGACAAATTCAAGTGTAAATTATACAAAGCCATGTGGTATTCAGTTCTCGATTTAGGGTTTTAAAGGTTAGAAAAACTTATCCAATTTGATGACATTGTTTATCTAGGCGGGGTCTCCTCTATCACTCAAGACTCAAGCTTCAGCCTCCTCTATCACTCCTATGTCCCACTGGCAGGAGTTGTCTATCGCTCTCTATTAGCCAGAGCTCTATTGCCTTTATTGCTCTCTATCCTAGCTCGGTCTCCTCTATCTCTCTCTATCAATCGAGAGCTCAAATCTGGTGAGGGTACATGAGTGGGTCATGAAAAATCATGGGTTTGGTGTGTGCAGTCTTGCGTTTTGGTTTGGAGAGGTCATGACATTGTGTGGGACATGTGCTTTAATTGTTTTTTGTTATATGTTATATAATATATTATAGACATTATATATTACATAAATTATATATTATATAAATTATATTTTATTATATATTATATAAATTATATATTATATATATTATATCCATTTCATAGATATGGGTTTCAAATTCCTACATGGATAGATAATGTTTATGTTAAGTCTAGATCCTATATAGGGGTTAGGCTTTTCCATAAGAAATCTATCTTAATGTGATACTCTAGACATATGCCATGAAATTAGTCAACTTGTTGAGCATAATGCATTCAAATCTTTGTTAGGTTCAACATGTATACATGTTTTTCATAAAAAAATGTTTTAGATAGATCATCTCACTATAAGTCAATTCACAAAGGAATGATCTCTCTAAGTATACTAGGAATTAATAAGGGTAAATAATCAATTTATTGAATAAATATATGAGAAGAGAAAAAAAATTGACCACTCAAGTATGGGTATCGTAAAAAAAATTGATCAAAAACATAAGTGATCAACACACTTCCTCTTTAGTGTTGGAGAGTGTATTTCTACTCCAAGGAGGATCCTTGATATCCAATATAAGTCATATTGCTCATAGGATGTAGGAATTCGTATTACACTAACTACAATTGAAAAACTTGCCAATGCAACTTGGCTAACTAATACACATACCAACAATAACTAAGAAATTTAATGCAGGTGTTAACATTTACAAAATGTTAAATAATGAAACAAAATTTGTGTGAATATTAACTACTAATGTTTAACTCTAGTTCAAGTGTGTATGTAAGCTATCATTGATAATGAAAGAGAAGCTACCACTTTTATGTACAATCACTTACAAAATAATATGGAGGTGGAGGAAACTATTGCTATGATTAGGGACTCACAGATTAAACTCTCAAGCTATATCAAATCCTTTTATAGGACATGATTCCCTAGACTGAATCAAGAAGGCACCAACATTGAATCTATTAAAGAGTGTGATATTGCAACCTAGGTGGAATATGTGGATAGTGTCCTTTTAAGGACTTTGTTCCCTTTTGAATTCTTTATGTTTTGTCATTTTATATGATTATTATGAAAATGACATGTTCACCAATATACATATACCTTCTAGGTCACTAAAACATGGCTAGACATATGAAATCCTACTTGGTTAATCTATTTTGTTGATTTTAGGTGTAATTTTTGAAAACTATAGAAAAACTTAAATACAATTTATCTTAATTACATTAATAATGTTTCTAGCCATTAAAATTTATTTTAACTAAGAAATATTTATTACTTTGTAACATTGGGCATCATTGACATTAGATGGAATGGATGTAGGTTGAAAGTGAACATTTTGCATTTAAAAAATAACCCATATGTACTCATCGAAAAATTCAATATAGTTATCAAATTTAATGTTATTAAAACAACAACAAGAAACATAAAAACACTAAATATTATACATAAACAAAAGTATGGTGCCACAATGTCTATATGTGAGATATTCCAATAAAGAAAGATATTGTAACTAGTGCTTCATTGATGGAAACCATGATGGATGCATCACACAATAATGCAAATACTATCAAATCATAAACACTACACATGGGAAATAATTAGATTTTACAAAAATAGCACAATCAACTATCTAAAAACTTGTAATTTGTAATTATATGTACACCATCAATTAAATCTATAGATATGATTTCATATTAACATCATCCATGATACCATCATGTACATGAGCCTCCAAAGGCCCACAATAAGTATTCTTGCAACTTGATCATTGATGAAGATCGCATGAACTACGATTAAAATTCCTAGCATGTCCATGTGACCTCATCTAACTAGAGTTCACTGCATGGACTAAAAGCCCAAACGGTCCCCCTCTATCACCAAGTTGAACATTGGATAAATATATCACTTGGTGAGATAAACAAATGAATTTGTTATGCTTAATTGAAGTATGGGTCAGGATGGAAATTGATGTTTGGGTTTGATGAATGTTATCTAAAATCAAAATATACTAGATAGGGGAGTTATGCCAACACCAAGGAGGGTGAGACCCTTTGAAAGGGACATCCTTGGAATTATGTTGATATTTTCTAGACCCACAACCTAACCCCCATAATTCTCCAATGTCAAAGTAGTTGACATGGTGACCTAAAACAAATTTGGCCTGGAATTTTCTAAAAACAGAGTGGAAAATTTTTGTTATTATGATGTAGGTTCATCATCGGGCTCATGCAATCAATATCAAATATTTTATTTAATTTGAATTTTCTATTTTTTATCTACATATATTAGTATTAGAAATAAATATTCCACTATTACTAAGTACTAATTGTCACATGCTACATAAATGATAAAAGTAAAATATTTAAATGTTAAATTTGGTTTAGTCGAAAAGAGATGGACCACAAACTATGTTAGGAATATGTAGAAATACCTTGTGAGGAGGTGAAGAGTTACAAATATTGTTACGATACCATGAAAACTAAATAATCTAAGAGAAAATTTTAAATATATTGAATTATGAAAGGACGACAGTTATAGTAGTTTGCAATAGTAGAAGAAAAGTTATAGTAGTCTGCGCGACTTTTTTTTGGGTTTTGATAGAATAACCAAAGAATATTTTATTGTCAAACTGTTTGTTTGAGTCATATTTGAGTCTGGAAACCCTCCCATATTTTCAATTCATGTGTGTTGTTCTAGCATGTCAAATTTCAATCCATACAAGCACAAATTGAATTTTTTTTAACATTGGCCCCATTCACATTAATTATTCTATAGGCTTGTTGTTTGATTGTCAAATTGTTTTTTTGAGTCATGTTTGAGTCCAAAAACCCTCCCATACCATCAATGCATGCATCTAGTCTAACCATGTCAAATTTCAGTCCTACAAGCACAAATTGAAGTAAAGTTAGGGGTTGTAATCTTTACATATTTCTAACAATAAGGGTTAGGGGTTGTAATGATTATGTATTTCTAACAATAAGGTTTGTACGGTTAAGGGTTCATAGAGTTTGAAGAGTTACAAATTAAATTTTATAATGTTTAAGTTTTGTAGTGGTTAACCATGAAGTGTTATAATGGATATAATATTATGGTTAGGGTTTATATCAGTTATGGACTATAGTGCTCAAGTGTCATGGATTATAGGTATTAGTTCTAGTAGAGGTGAAGTGTTTTAGAGGATATGGGTTGTAATTATTAGGTATTAGTATTTATATGAATTATAATTATTAATATCATTGGTGTTATGAGAATTAATGGTATATATGAATTAAGGGTAATACTTGTTGTATGTAGGACAAATTAGGGAGTATAAGGTTGAGGGTTTGGAATTTAGGGGTTATATTTGTTAGAATTATAGAGGCTAGGGGTTATAGGGATTATATGTTATATATGTTATAGTTACTACGAGTAGTAGGTTATTAAGTCTCATGTATCATAAGAATGAAGGGTGGTAAATATTATAGTGTGGGAGATATATGGGTTATAGAGGATATGTATCTAGATTTATATGGTTCATTTGTATTAATTTTTTTATGGTTTCCTTGTATTAACATTTTTATGGTTTTCCATAGAATAACCAACGACCAATACTTATTAGTTGAATATTCAACAACCGTCAGGGCCAATTCGAAAAAAACAAAAAAATTACAAATTTTAAAGGTAAAATCTAACGACAAGGACAATTTTCATGACTTATTTCATGGTTTGGTATTGTTTATATGTGTGCAGGTTGTGCATTCAGTAACCATATTTCCATTGTTTTCAACATGCTCATCACCTCACCTTCAAATATAATTTCTCAAGTTGGAATATAATAAACCCGAATGAGCTTATGTTGGTTTCAAGAATAATTAATTATCTACTGAACTGGGGAAACCACATGAAGTTGGAAGATATAAATATGCCCCCCCCCCCACATCACTCTCAATTCCCCCATACCTAATCTGACATAATAAAGAACATGTAACACACTACATACAAAAATGGCATAAAACTTAAAAACATGTAATTAACATGTATAAGTAAACACTTGAAAAACAATAAATCATATAAATAGTAAATATATAATTAATAGAATAACTCATAGAAAACTTATAATCACATACCTCGTACATTTAAACATTTAAAGATTATTCATCTTCCTCTTCATCCAAATCAACATTTGTATCATGCTCTAGTTCAAAATCGATAATTTTGAAAGGATCATTCATATCAACATCATCATCAATGCCATTTTCACTATCATCATTGATATCATCAATGAGAACATTGTCTGCTACATTTGGATGATAAAATTCTTTATATTCTTCATTTGAAACATCTGCAGCCACCTGCTCCTGATCTGCATCATCATCTTCTTATTCAATATTATCTTCTTCCTCTACATGATTATACTTTATTGGTCTTCCTCTTAGATCATATCTAAGAACGTATGACCAACCTAATTTACTTGGTACCTCTAAGTAAAATAGTTTTTCACATTGACTTGGAAGAACATAAGGCTTTGTACCTGATTCAAATGCCCTTGTATTAACCATGGTAAATCTATTATCATGCTCAATAACAATTATTTTAGGATCATGTTCATGCATTTGTAGTCTGTACCATTTGAACTCAAACAAAACTATTTTAAAGGAACTAAAATCACACTGAATTATATCCTCCAAATACCCATAATACCTATTTTCAGTTTCTTTAAGATGCCTGTCACTTCTAGATGAAACATTAGTGAACTTAAACACTGCAGTTATCCCACAATATGAGGTTTTCATCTTATCATCCAACTTTTTGATACAAAATTTACGACCATTACACCACATAGCCTTGTGGTGTTTCAACTGCAACATGGACAAGAAGTAAAAAATGCATTGTCAATTAATAAACATCATATAATATGGACTTAGTAAATATATATTTCAAAAAATAAAAAATACCAAATACATTGATATAATGGGAAATAACTATAAAAATGTRGGTGAATATACTTTCCTTTTTATCTTTTAAACCAAAGGCTAAATCWATTTCCCTTTACGTAAGATCAGGAAATTCATGTCGATAATGATGCATTGTTTTAATMATCTTATTGACCCGTTCCCATGATAACCTACCATAGTATCATTGACATCATTYTATTCAATACTCCATCCCATCAAGATTGTTTGCAATGTATAAATGTAGAGAATCCTACTCTTGACCAACTATATGAAAAAATAACAATTCAATATCATTAATTAGCTATCATTGGCAAAGTTTAATGTAGTTGATGGAATAAAAATAAATAAATGAGTATGATAATATAAAATTGAAAAATTAAATGTATAATATATTAAATCTACAAGATCTCATTACCTTTCACTGTCCTCATTCTACCTTTCCCTAATAGGACCTCCCCTTCAAATTTATTGATGGATTCGAGATGCCAAATTCGAGGCACATTCATATTTTCTGCTAATTTAGGAAGATATTGACTAATATACATCATGCATTGATATACCATATATCCCTCCACAATAGAACCCTCAGAACATGCTCTTTGTCTAACAAAATCCTTCAATGACTTCAACTACCTCTCCACCATCCACATCGACCTTGTGTGCACTGGTCCACATAATTAAATATCCTCAACTTGGTGTATGAGGTAGTGTTCTTTTGCATTATAAAATCATGGAGGTAGATAATTCAGCATTTCACACATTAGTTGGGGAATTTCTCTTTTCCAATACCTTATATCTTCTTTATGCATTTATTTAGATAAAATCCACCTACAGATGATGCAAGAAAATAACAGGTTTGAACAATATCATGGCATATATAAAATTGCAAATAAAACACAATATGTCAATAAGTTTTGCTACAAATCACTGAAGACAACTTTTCCATATAAAACTGCATTACTTACCTCATGTATTTTCCAGGATCATATGTAACTTGTTTTATGTTGTTTTCAAAGCTATCTGGGAGAGATAGAGGTAGAACATACTGTAACAAAAATAAAATCATTAATATTTATTTCCAAATAAGAGAAAAAAATTACTAAAAAGATGTATACCAATATAAAAAGATACCTAATAATTACCTTAATGAATGTATGCCAGTCATGTGTTTTAACCCCAACAAAATCACCTTTTTTCATTAAGATATTTTTCATTTTTGACGAAAACACCATCGGAAACCTAATTTTTCGAATGACCTCTTTTACAACACTGCTCTATTTCTCTGTCAATAATCGTGGAAGACTAATATTTTTTTCTCATCCATCACAATTAGAATTAATAATCACACTTTGCAATGTGTTATTGGCTTCATGGATGTCACTACAAATATTTCCAATTGTTTCTTTGTCATTCCTTCCATCTAAGATTCACCATAAAAATTCTATTATATTCTTCCCGATATGCATTGTATCAAACAGATTAACTATTTGTAGGTGTTCATAGTAAGGAAACCTACTAAATTTTATGGCATAACTTTTCATTCCTCCCGGAATTCCATTCGTGCCTTAAAGACATTCATGAAACATAAACGAAATCACATTAACATTAATTAATCAATATAGCTATGTACCACGCTGAACAAAATTCACTAAAAAACTCATAAGTTTTATATATATGATACATAAAAAAATTGCATACCTTAATGATTTCTATTATATTCCAACTTCCATAGGGGTGGAATCACGAAGGTGGGTTACACTTTTGAGACAATCTGCTCTCCAAAATTTCGAAAAACATTTTTTCGGCCGAAAGATTTTATTTTCGGTCGAACTATTTTTCGGCCGAAAAAATAAACGTCAAATCGAACGCAACAATAACAACACCCTCGATTTGCATGTAGAAATTTGGTCGGCCGGATAATTTCTTTCCGGCAACACGTTTTCGGCTGAAAGATAGTTCGGCCGAACTATATTTCGGCCGAACTATCTTTCGGCCGAAAAATTGCTTATATATTAGCCAGACATCGGCCTTAGAACCTTTTTTCTTCGCGTATTCGTTGTCTCGCGAGAGGTGTGTGTCGCTGGTGTGTGTTTCCGAGAGGTCTGTGTTGCCGAGAGGTGTGTGTCGCTGTCTCGCGAGAGGTGTGTGTCGCTGGTCGTGGTTTTCGAGAGGTTGTGGTTGTCGAGAGGTGTTTGTTGCCGAGATCGATGGTCGTGGTTGGAGAGGTCGAGAGCGCCAAGATCACAGGGAGAGGTCGAGAGCGCCAAGATCGCAGGGAGAGGTAACTTATTCGATTTAGTTTCTCATATTTTCACAAATTTTCGCATAGAATGTGAATTTATATGCTGATATTTATATGTGGGCCAAACAAGCCATGCTCGAACCTGTGCATCACTGCATGAAACCCCCTGTGCATCAT
>JZKD02S0283993.1:183537-220990 GCA_000966675.3 Picea glauca | reverse complement strand
GTTGTTTGATCTATTCCTTGCAACTCCTCTTGAACATCTTTTATAGAGGTTAACAATTTCATCATATGATTCTTTAGATATGTCCCCTTTTCCAAGCATATTCAACATATCTAGACAGTCATCCCTTACTTCTTTTAATAATATTGTTTTAAGAATATCTTTACTTACATCGGGGTGACTGGATCTTTGTAGATTATACTGTAGCCTTTCCACAAAGTCCTCTAGATTTTCATCCTCTTTTTGTATCATCTTGAATAGTTTCTCTCTTTTTTCTCTTATTCGGCAATAGTATTAATATTTGTGCAGAAATTTATGTTTCATCTGATCCCATGTTGTGATTACATGACCTCCAAGACTCATGAACCATCTTAATGCATTTCCCTTTAATGTTGCTGGGAATAGCTTTAATTTTTTAGCATTGGAAATGTAATCATAACTTCTGCATAATATGTCAAACTCGAAAAAGAATTCATTAGGATCTTCAGAAGAAAAACCATGAAAGTTGGGTAAAGGTGAAAGTGGAATATTCTTCATGGGAGCTACTCCTCTAGGAAGATCACCAATAGGAAATTCTATGGTAGAAAAAGAGTTTTCATCGTTTACCTCTGCTTCAAGACCTACCTGTTCTTCATGGTGCAGTTCTTCATTATATCCATCCATGGTTTTTTCTATTTGTTCCCCTACTACACTTGCTCAATCCTCAATGTCGTCTGCTGGTTTTTCAATTATCTCCATTTCAAAGTTCGCTTGAAAGGAAGGTTGAGGCTTTGGTTTTCGAGAGCTTGGTCATTGAGGAACAACAGATTCAGATTTTGATATAATCTGGTCGATAAAAGTCTTTCTTCCTCCTCTTCTTCTTCCCCTGCCACCTATAGGGTCAATTTTCTTGGGGGGTCCACGTCCTCTCATGCAATCTGTACATATGAAATAAAAACGTAAATGCTTTTGAAATCTATAATTGCCTTCCCCGACAATGACGCTAAAATGTTGGTCACTATAATTGCTTATTAATTAAAACAATCAAATGTCACATAAATTGTCAACCCAAGGAAGTCTGTTTATTTCAAAAGCAATCACACACTGTATATGCTCAATCTCAAAAGAAATCCAAAGTTGTAGTAAAAGTTACACTAATCACACCTTTCCTTGAACAGACTTAAGTTCTACCTTGAATTACAGTGAAAGCAATCTATCTATTACAGAGTTTAAGATTCAAAGGAAAATAATTATCAGAAGAATCCTGGATTACATTAAGAAACAACAACCTAGGAAAAAGGAACCTTTCAACACACTTCAAAGAAGACTAACTATTCTGTAACGGAGAACAAAACCCTATTCCCCAAAGTAGGAATCTTCAACACCTGTCTCTGACTATCACACTTTCATAAACTCATTATGCAAATAGAATTACCAATCAAAATGATTAACAACTACCGAAGACTAACTATTCTGTAACAGAGGACATGACCCTATTCCCCAAAGTAGGAATCTTCAGCACCTGTCTCTGACTATCATACTTTCATAAACTCATTCTGCAAACAGAATTACCAATCAAAATGATTAACAATTACCTAGGAATGAATTGTATGAAAACGATGCAACAATCAGTGGAAACAGAGTTTCAACAAAACAAAGTTTTAACAAGGTATAGATAAAAACAATACTAACAGACTACAAAAACTAATCAGTGAATCTTGTGAAGAAGGTGGGCCCTTTCCTTCTCATAAGATTCCCCAGAAAGAAAAGGAATTAAGAAGGAATGCTCAGAATGATCTTTTATTCATCTGTCAAATGTGACAAGTTATAATATCTAAAGTGAACACACTCCTTCTCTGTAATTCTCTTCTAGTTAAGCCCTTCGTAATCCCCTTCTAATGCTGATGTCTCCTCTATTTAAAGAGGAGAATCCACTTAATACAATTAAGCATAAAATTACATGTGTACATACAAATCCTATTCTTAGTCTTATCTAATCTTCTATGCTGGAATAGGATATTCTGATCTTCCATAGAAAAATGTTGTTACAGTGGTTGTAATGGTGCTGGCTTGAGGTACAGCTGTTGCGGCTGGTGTAACAACTCCTTTAATTATCTTTTCTTTTTATGGATGTATACTATTTCATCATCGCAAATCATGCACTATTTCAGCAACGGGGTTTGCGTACTATTTGACAGTTTCAACAACGTGGTCTTTAAGCAGTGACGATGGTTAATGGTGATGGCTTAAGGTACATCTATTATGGCCAGTGTAAGAGCTCCTTCTTGTTACTACTGTATGTGAAATGTTGTTTCAGCATCGAAAATCATGGACTATTTCAGCAACGGGATTTGCGTATTGTTTGACTATTTCAGCAACATGGTCTTCAAGCAACAACGATTAACTGTAGTCTTCAAACTGTTTTAGCAACTATATATTTCCGATTAATGGCTAAGTATGAGAGTAATGTAAAATTACATGTAAAATAAATTAAACATATAACAAAGAGAAGAAACGTTATATACCTTTGGGAAAATGGATTAAGGTGATAATGTAGGCTTAAATATGAGTGGGAAAAGAATGTAATGATAGCAAAAAGTATGAGCAAAAAGGTACATTATAGGGTCCTAACAATGGGCAGGGAGACCATCATCCACATTGATCACCAATCACTCTAGTATTTTCAAGCCTAGAGTAAGCTACAACAAACCAAACACTCCAAATGGATGGGGTTCTTACAACAATTTCATCTTGTCATCAAGTATAAGAAGGGTAGAAAAAACAAGTTGGAAGACATGCTTTCAAGGCCACCCACATCCAATATTATAGCTTTGGGAACTCTTATGCACATGGAGCCTTTTACCCATGATGCATACAGAGAGGCATACACAGAAGATGAGGACTTCAAGGAGTTGTTTTAGCAACTACAAGACCAAATTCATATAGAAGAAGGTCATGGAAAGACTTACTATCATTTCCAGAATGGTTTGCTCTAAAAGATTGGAATGTTTTGTGTCCCTAAAGGTGAACGATTGAAACTTATCAGAGAGGCTCACACCTCCAAGGTTGCAAGATATTTTGGTGTTGGGAGGGAAATTGACAATTTAGAAAGGTGTGTTTTTTTGGCACAAGGGGCAGACCCAGGGTTCAAGGCTCAAGAGTGCACAAACAAAACACTAACTACCAGCCCTTTTGGCAACACCTACGAAGCAGATGAAGTATCACCCGAGGTAGAGGTAGGGGTGGTTGCAGGACTCAGATGTCTGCAACCTTAGTTGGGACACCGATCTGTGATTATATTGTTTAGCAATTACCTAGTGTAGATTATCCATCAATATTCAACCCTTAAGATACTTCGTAGATGGAACAGAGAATCGCAGTAAGTACTTAGATTTAATATGATTCAACACTTAGCCACAAAAAGATAGATTAGGTTCAGCAGATCAAGCACTGAGAAACTTACATATCATATCTAACATTCATTCCTATCTTATAAGCACGAAGCATAACTAGATCTATCCAAACACATCAAGGCATTTAGCATTAGATCGAAGCACATAGCACAACAAACAAAGTTACCGTGGTTCACCCCCACCCTAGGGCTACATACACAAAATATTCTTCTTTATTATCTTAGTCAAGTAGTTACAACACAAAGCTCCAATAACCTTTACTTCGCACAGGACAGAAGATCTGTGCAACTCGCTAGATCCTTCTTCCTTGCACCTCAACACTAAACTACAACAACTTGCACTGAGCTCTGCAAGCTTCTTACAATCATGCACAAAGCACTTACAATATGCAACAGATCACACAGATCTATTTACTAGCACTAAGCCATCAACTATACATCACATAGATGTACTACCACTAATGCCTAAGTATCTATTTATAGATTACAAAAATGGGCCAAAACATGGGTAAACCCACGGGCCGACATCCCATTCACGTTACATTAACCCAAAACCCTAAAAGGTCCCTAAAAGTGGGATGAGATCTCGTGATATCTTCTTCTCCTGGCGCTCCCTCTTTGACAGGCTGTCGAAGTCCAAAAATGGTCAAATATGACCAAGTGTTCCTCAAAACTTGGTCGAGGGCCAACATGCCCCAACACTCACCCGTGACTCATCCCAAGTCACTCTGGTTTGATCAAATCTACTTCGAATGTCTCGAGCTTGGCCCAAGTTACTTCAACCTGCTTTAGTGTGACAACCTCTTGCTTAGTAAACTCCTGGATCACTGCGTCGTTTACTGGTCCTTCCATGCACTATTCTGTAGTGATAAAAACCTATTCAAGCTAGACTGTCTGGCTCTCAACTTCAGTGAACAGTTGGCATGCTTTCTCTTGGAGGTGTTGAAGTTGTTGAGAGGCTTCCATCAATTTACTTTGCATCATGTGTACCTGCTGTTGGGCGGTGCCTTGTTCTAAAAATCGCTTCATTCTTTCGACTGAGGTCAAGGCCTTCAGTTGCGCCTGTAGCATATCGGCATGCTTCTTGGTGTCTTGGAGTTGCGTTTCGAATGTTTGCAATTTGGGGTTCTCTGTGAGGTTCTCATAGGTTTGGGTGCTTCTAGTGCTCAGCTTCTTACATTCCAAAGCCAAGTTTTTTAACCTATCAATTGCGCTACAGGTAGTTTCCTCCCTTAGATCTCTTACTTCTTAGGGAGTGTCAAGTATGGCACAAAGTTCCAGATCTGCGATGCACTGTTGAAGTTGCTGGATTATTTATTCAAGTTGTGTCACCTGCTGAGGGACACGTTCTTCAATCTTCACTTCAATGACCGTCATAGAGCGAAGTTCTTTGTGAACTCATTCCTTCACATCAAATTGCTCTGCTAGCAATTTGTCCTTGCTCTACTGTAACTGTGCTTTCTCCTCCTCCCAATTCTCTTGTAAGGCAAGCTGTTCCTATTCTTCCTTCCTCTATTTTACTATAAGTGCACTCTATACTTGTGCCAAAGCCTGGGTGGCTTGCGCTGTGTCTTCTTGAGCTCGTCAAAGGCGAGCTTCAACTTTCTCGAGGATATGGTGTAATTAAGTGGGCTCATCACTTGTTCCTGCTGTTCTCGTCATCAAGGGCGTAGTAGAAATGACTTGGCTAGGTTGGAGTGCCTGCTGCACTTCTTTAAGTTCACCCTTGAGTCAGATGAATATCTCCTCCTGCTTCGCTTCTTGCCTTTTTGCGATCTCTAGTGAGGCATCATTCAACGCGACGATCAAGAAATCAAAGTCGTCCTATGTGAGGGTAGTCTTAAACGTACTCCGGGTGGCCTTAGTTTTCTTTTGGGATGAGGAATTTGGTGGGGTGACCTTCCTTTTCTTAGAGGGTTCCTCCTCCTCTCTAGGTAGAGTAACCTCACCTTTGTTTTTCTCAACCTCCGTGCCACCTAGTTCTTCACCATCACCCCCCTACGTAGGTGAGAGTGAAGTAGTCTTCGTGGATGTGCTATGGATGTCTTGAACTTCATCATCCTTCTTAGTCTTGATCGGTCCAGGTGTATCTAGTATAGCTTCAGGGCTTTACACGTCGGATATTTCTACGAGGTCCATTGGAACAAGGAGGTCCGCCGGCCATTCCTTGGTAATCTTCTCCAAGTCTTCATTTTCTAACTTGTAGTATGACTGGAGTTGTTGTTTGTGTTCATTATCACACACTGTGATATACATGAAGTGGCGGTCTGCGTTGAATTTGATCAAAGGTCTAAACCTATGAAGTGTGTTCAGTGTGAGGCACAATTTAGACTGGATTTCATTCTTCACTTGGTTGTAATAAGCATGGAAGATGACATTGGACTACCACTGCTTGTTCATGTCGCTAGAGTACCACAATGTACAAAACTTCACGGACAATGGTTCGAAGGATTTGATATCCAGAAAATTTGCACCTTCTGGTAGCTCCTAGGCAATGAAAGCGATGAGTATGAGCAACCAACTAAAGTGGAATTCATACCCCTGGTCTTGCGCTTCTCCATAGTCAAGCTTGAGTTGATTTACAAGGTACTTCACCCAATTCATTTGTAGTCCCTCCACGCACTTCCCTGCGAGGTCAACTACAAATCCATTCACCTGTGTGGGTCTGTTCTTACGGACTAACTTTCCTGCGATCATCTAGAAACCAAGGCGCACTGCTGCATTCTCGATGGAGGCTACCTTGTAGCCTCGTGTTCCCTTCTCTACATCATCGTATGTTTCTTTTATTCGTTAGGAAAGAGCATGATCTGTGGTCTTTCCTGGGTAAAATTCTTGTGGGTCAAGGCCCTGCATGCTTATCCCTGTGATCTGATTGATCAGAATTAGATCCACCGTGATGCATCGATCCAACCATAGGTATCCTTCGTGGTAGCAGGATAGCAACAATCTGACGCATGCATTTACTTCATGATGCATCCTGAAGTGAGGAATCTTCATTACATTGAGGAGGGTCGATTGCGCGAGGTTATGGGTCCATTGCTGAGGGAAAATATTCAGGTTTCTCCCTTGTGTGATAATTAGGTACTTGTGCAGGGATATCATACTGTAAACCTTGTGATCTCCAAGGTTAAAATCACTAAATTTCAGTGCAGTGAGCTTATCCTGGTCAGCACGAACTGCGCGCACTCCTTTCAGGAGGTACGCAGTGACCAAAACATAGTCGAAGTCTCTAGGTACAGTGTCTCGATTCACTGTGCTGCTTAGTGGTGGAATATATCTAGGCAAGATACTTGGGATCATCTTCACAGTGGCGAAGTCGTTTCCGAGCTTAAATCGTCATTTAGAAGGCGATCGGGATGGTCCTGCTTGAGCAGTGGAGGGGGAAGTGGGAAATGCTCCCGAGGAAGATGCCTATACACCGGTAGACACTCCTGACTCTAACATGACTCTCTCAGTCATTAAGTTGATTAAAATTTATTCAACTATTTTCTCAGCACCGCTAAGCTCATCCAACATACAAGCTCGGGTCAGCTAGCTTGGGTGTGAAGGAATTCAGGGACAACAGTGAATAATATGGAAACAAGGTAATGATCTTAGGGTGAATTAATCTTAGATTTCGTGCTCCAATTCTCACTTAGAAAAAATTATTCTCGGTGCGTGGCACGATGGACTAAGTAGGGAAACTTAACAATGATTTGCGTGCAACGAGTATGATCCTTCATTAATTCCTATTTGATCCATTATGGTGCTTTTCAATGGTTGGATGACGAACCTTTATTTCTTTTCTGCCCATTCGGAGCGGAAGTCAAACATATATATCATCCCCAATGACTATATTTCTTCGTCATGGTGAAGTACTCTATGTCGTTGTTCTGATATCTCGACGAAGCTCCAATTCTATAATGTTTCTTTCTGTGAAGTATCCTCTAGAACGTCTTGTGACCTTACAGTATTATCCTTTTTCTTTCATAACTTTCTATCCTTCTTCCTAGTGAGCTTCATCTCAGTAATGATTTTACCATTCTGGTTCTTATCCTCTGTGGTCTTAGTTGCTTCATGCTATTGAAATTCTTTCCTAGGGTTCCTGGGTAATACTTCTTCTGTGTCAAAAATAGGTAACTCAATCTTCTACGGATCCTCTAACATTTTCTTAACCTTGACATCAGAGTTGCTAGGACTAAATATCTGTGATCGAATCTTCTATTCTTCAATCAAGTCTGCGATCCTTCTAGTCATAAAGTCTTTTAACTCTTGCTTCTTATGTTCCAAAACTTCTTCTTCCTCTTTTCATCTGGCTTGTTCTCTATCAATCCAAGGTTTTCCTATGAGCATGGTAAATGAGGCATTGTTTTCAACAAATTTAATAATCTCAAAGTCCTCCTCTGTCGAAGTTCCATTGAAAATCATAGGTATCTGGGCGAGCCTCCCACATAGGTTTACTATCTTTCCTCTAAATAAACTTGTTCCTCCTAGGGAAGGGATCATGGTAGGCTTTCCTATAGCTTCCCAAGTTCTTTTTGGCATAGTGTTCACTTGTGTTTCTTCATCAAGAATACAGTCAATGTTGAAGTCCCCTATTCTTTCTTCGACTTGCTCCTTGTTTTTGAAGATCTCTGGTAATCAGACATCTTTATGTTCCTTTAGGGTTTCTTTTATTCGTATTAATATTTTCTCTGATTCTTGTTGGGTTTCTTCTATAATATTATTTTCTTGGTCTCCTTCAGGGTTTTCTTGCTCCATATTCAACTTTTCAAGTCTAGAAATCATTCTAGGGAAATTCAGTACTTCATGGTCCATTGCCTTACAACAGAGGCAACTGGGTTTTCTCCCAGGGCATTCCTTAGCAAGATGTCCCAGTCTTCTGCAACTGTAACAAAGGGTTAATCCTCTCTTTCTCTTAAATGATCCCCAAATTCTTCTGTACTGCGTGCTAGGATCATGGTAACTAGCTTGCAAAAAATTCTTTCTAGGATCATGCATCCACTTGTTAGTCCAGACATTCTTTCTATGCATAGGTATAACATATCTATCATTATACTTATGAGATCTATTCATATCAAAATTTCTTTCATCTATTAATGCCCTAGTTTTCAAGCTAGGACAGAATATATCAAACATACCTACATCCATGATTTATAAACAAAAAATTTCACTTATCTTACTTCTACAGAGCACAAAGCTTCCAGATCTAAGAACTTTTTACTATTCTTACCTTTATTAGAGCACAGGTCTTACAAATCTTATCTCTTTTCTGCAGATCTGACTTCTTTCTTTCAAAAATTTCCACTTTTACTTTTCTTAGAGCACAGAACATTCAGATCTCACTTCTTTTCTTCGAATATGATCTTCCTTTCTTCAGATCTGACCTTATTCCTAGCACAAAGCTTCATAGGTCGAGTAAAAAGCTATGCACTAGGGAAACGGATCTATGCACATAACTTCCTTTTGTACAAAATTTATTCTTCCTCAGTTCCCAACAATCATAGTTTCAGTCCCGGCAACAGAACCATTTCTTGGCACAGGGGTAGACCCAAGGTTCAACGCTCAAGAGTGCACCAACAAAACCCTAACTACCGACCCTTTCGGCAACACCTTCGAAGTAGATGAAGTCTCATCTGAGGTAGAGGCAGGGGTGGTTGCAGGACTCAGATGTCTGCAACCTTAGTTGGGACACCGATCTGTGATTATATTGCTTGGCAATTATCTAGTGTAGATTATCCATTAATATTCAACCCTTAAGATACTTCGTAGATGGCACAAAGCATCATAGTAAGTACTTAGATTTAATACAATTCAACACTTAGCCACATAAATATAGATTAGATTCAGCAGATCAAGCACTGAGCAATTTATATATCAGATCTAACATTCATTCGTATCTTATAAGCACGAAGCATAACTAGATCTATCCAAACACATCAAGGCATTTAGCATCAGATCGAAGCACATAATACAACACACAAAGTTACCGTGGTTCACCCCCACCCTGGGGCTACATCCACAAAGTCTTCTTCTTTATTATCTCGGTCAAGCAATTACAACACAAAGCTCCAATAACCTTTACTTCACATAGGACAGAAGATCTGCGCAACTCGCTAGATCCTTCTTCCTTGCACCTCAAAACTAAGCTACAACAACTTGCACTGAGCTCTGCAAGCATCTTACAATCATGGACAAAGAACTTACAATATGCAGTAGATCAGACAGATCCAATTACTATCACTAAGCCATCAACTATACATCACATAGATGTACTACTACTACTACCTAAGTATCTATTTATAGATTACAAAAATGGGCCTAAACGTGGGTAAACCCATGGGCCGACATCCCTTTCCCATCACATTAACCCAAAACCATAAAAGGTCCCCAAAGTGGGCCGAGATCCCGTGAGCTCTGCTTCACCTGACGCTCCCTCTTTGACAGGCTGTCGAAGTCCAAAAACAGTCAACGATGACCAAGTGTTCCTCAAAACTTAGTCGAGGGCCAACATGTGTACTGGCCTAGAATGAAAGAAGATGTAACGCATTATATTAGAGGATGTGTACTTTGTTGTACCATCAATCCCAGTAATAGGAAGTAAGGTCTATACCATCCCTTACTTGTACCCACTCGACCTTGGGAAAGCATTTCCATGAATTTTGTGGGAGGTTTACCAACCACATGGAAGGGACATGAATATTTATTTGTAGTAGTTGATAGGTTCAAAATAACATGCATTCTCATGCCTTGTAAAAGGATCCTAAAGGGACAGAAAGTAGAAAACATGTTCTTTGAACAAGTCTAGGTGTACTTTGGGATATCAAGGAGCATCATCTTGTACATGGACACCATATTTCTCAATGCCTTTTGGATTACATTATGGGAGAAGATGGACACTAAGCTTAAGAGGTCTACAACATTCTATCCATAGATATATGGGCAGATGGAAGTAGTCAACAAGACTTTGGTGCAACTTTTGAGGGGTTGCAATCAAAAGAATCTGAAGACCTAGGATGAAAATCTAATCTACATAAAACACTCCTATAATAGAGCAATCCACACTTCTACTAGTAAGTCACATTTTGAAATTTTTTTTGGATTCTTTCCACCTTCACCCTTGGATGTTGTATATGGACAACAAGGAGGAGTGAGGGAGGACCTCACAGGAGATGCATTAAAACTAGAAAAATTTTGTTGAGAAAATCAAGCAAATTCATTTGCAAGTACAATATACACTGAAAAAGTCACAAGAAAAGTATAAGGCTAGACATGAACAACACAAAACAAAGATAACATTTAGAGTGGGAGACAATGTATGGCTACAACTAAATAAGGAAATACTACAGGGTCCTAGTAAGAAGATCAAGGCTTTGCGGTCTGGTGCTTTTGAGGCAGTGGAAAAGGTTGGAGATAATGCCTACAAACTTAGTCCACCCCCATACATGCACATTTACTCAATAATGAATGTGGAGAATCTCAAACTCTATGATACTTCAATGTTGGATTAGGACGAGGAGTAGGTACTACCTTCCATAGAGGACTTAGCAACAGATGATCATGAAGAGTTGGTAGAGGACATAATTTTGTAGAAGAGGTCTAGAACTACAAGATAAGGGCATAATGACCGTTGGAATATGATTCGATATCTTTTCATCGATGACATTACATAAATTGCATTAAGAGTATGAATCACAACTTATGTTTAACATTAATTAAAGAAGGAATAAATATGGAGAAAAGAAAATAAATGAGACAATAACACAATAGCTTGATAACAGAGTTCATCCAACATGGACTACATCTCCGGGCCCTGCTACAAAGTGGAGAGGCTTTATATTATTCTCAGAAATAAAATTGGCATAAATACATCATTATACCTCAAGTATGAAAATGGCCTTTAGATCTGTTGCCCAGATGCAAAAACAAACATCACTTGTGGAATCGTGGCGAGAAAACGTGCATAAATGACTGTCAAATCATGAAATTATGACATTGCTCATCCCAGGTCCTTCCTGTTCTATTTGGCTCGTAAATCATGCCATTGCAGCTTGCAATAATTACTTTACTTGCCTCGTAACTCATGCCCATTCTCTTCTGGTGTGGACCTCTCCTATATCTGGAAAAAGGATGAGTTTTAATAAAAAATCGTGGGCGAATTAAGCAATGGGGTCGTTGGCCCAAACAATTGGTGGTGGTATAAATAAAGTTTATGGTTAGGGGGAGGTCCCGCGGTCAAACCCGTGGGCCTCCCCTTTTACACATTTGTTACAACCATTATATATATATCAAACCTCCGTCCAAATAAAAAACTACACCAACTCTTTTGGATGGGACCGTTGCAAAGTATACGGGTTGTTAGCCCTATTTTTAATGTTTTTTGTCAAGTTTTATGTGTATCCACTGGATTATGTGGCCGACATATGGGGTTGTCATATATGGGGGCCGTCGGTCGGTTCGCTATTGAAACTGCCTTCGAATTTTGTGGGCCATTGGCTGGACCGGTCACCGACCAATCGACGACCTATTAATGTTTTTTTTGAAATTTGGTCATCAACCCTCATTGGGTATTTCGAGGCTGCCACGTGGCACCCTGTGATTGGGCCATGTGGCACCTTGTTATTTTCCACATGTGTCCATTTAATTGCCAACATAAGAACCATGTGTCTTGCTATAAGGAGGCCACATGGTGGCCTGTAGGTGGTGCTATGTGGCATCACCTGGGGGTGCCATGTGTCAATCATCAATTGGACCAAGTGGCCATCAAAAAAGCCAAATCATCATGCCACATGTCATCATGTTGTGATGCAACATGTCATCCTATCGTCACCTCTACATAGTTGGTTGTTGATGTCATCTGTATGGATGTTGATGTCAGTAGGTTGAATTTGACTAGGTTGACAACAACTTTGACCATCCATAACTTCTTCATTCAGATTTCGTTTGAGGTGTCACTTGCACTGTTGGAAAGATGGCGATGAGCACTTTGACTTGGTTCTTTTTTTGCTGAGATTTGAAGACTTTGAATATTTTCCCTTTTAGATCCTCTTGGATCATTCCTCCCCACTAAGAAGCTTTGGGGCCTCCAAAAGCCTCATCAATCAACTGGAAGGTGAGGAAATTTCTCCCTCACTCTCTCTTTCTCAATCCACCATGCTTTACTTGGATGGGTGCCCTTCAGGCCTACTCGAAGATATTCTACATCACCCAGGTGTGAAGTCCTCATCCTTCTCTCCAGGATGATATCTTCCTTCATCTTGTCCAAGTACTCAGGAGAAAACATGTCCAATGAAGGTACTGAAACACTCTCCTGCTGATCCATGATCATTGGAGGCTCATAAAGTTGCAGGTTCTCTACATTTACAACTGAGTATATTTGCATGTAAGATGGTAGATTGAGACGAAATACATTTGTGCCAATTTTCTCCAAGATGATGAAGGGTCCATATCTGATGGGTTTGAGCTTCTTGCCTTCTCCTTTCAACCTATTCTTACTAATGTGGAGCCACACTTGATCTCCCACTTGAAATTGATGATCAACTCTGTGCTTATCACGACGAGCTTTGTTTTGTGCCCGACTCTTTTCCAACTATTCCCCGATTGTTTGGTGTACTTGCTGGATCCTCTGAATGAACTTGCGGGCTTTGTATTCATCTCTTTGTTCACTGGAGTCAACATATTTGCCAAACATTAAGTCCAAGGGAGCCATAGGTAAATACCCAAATTATGTCTCGAATGGCGAACTCTATGTGGAAGAGTGCAAGGCCTGGTTGTATGCATGTTGCACATATTGTATCTGATCATCCCACAACTTGGGATGTTTGTTGCAATAGCCTCGAAGCAAATGAACCACTTATTGAGGAAAATATATGAATGATCTTACTCAAGCATTTTCAGATCTTACTTGGCTAAAGCAAGATAGACGGGAATATCACCCTATGTTTATATCCATCAAAATTTGTTTCCTATTTCACAAGTATTGATTACAAGTGCTTAGGCTGATATTTTTATAAATGAAAGTTTGTTGGAAAGTTCATTATTTATGTGATTTTCTGAATATAATGGATGCTGAAATAAATATAGAGACAGAAGTAAAAACACCAAGTCAATAATCAAAACAGATGAGACATAAAACAATCATTTATTCCACTCCAATTTATCAAAAGAATCATTTTCTTTAAAAAATTCCTTGAGGAAGTTTTGGACCAAAGTCAAACTTAGATGTCCCCGATGAAAACCATACAAAAGGACTTCTGACAAAAAGTAAAAAACTGAACTTTAAAATTTGGATCAGCTTGCCACAGATTGCTGCCCACTCGACTCTGCACAATAGCCTTTGTCAGTCATGAAATTTAATTCACAAACAGACAATTCTACACAGACTATCAAAGATAGATCAACACCTCTAAAAAACAAGTGTTTGAATGATGTAATTTAGCCCTGAATCTTGCTGTCTACAATAGCATCCTCCTATCATAAAAGAGAATTAGGCTTTCAATGAATTAAAGAATGAATGAAAATTGAATTATCTCAACAAAACTCAAAGAGAAGACCTTAATATGCTTCTCCTTCTATTCTCCTCTTGTTCCTCCTTTTCCTTTTGCCTTTAAGCAATTAGAATTAGTTGAAGTACTTGAACCAATTCTTTAGTTAAGTTAACTAAAACTCAACCATTTTTTTTTAGTTAAGGGGGGAAATTAATAAAATAATAATAAGGGTTTTAAATAAACAATAACTAGTAGGTGGGACCGCTTGTGACTCCCTTTAATTTTTAACCAACATAACACAACTAGTTAATCAATTAAAATATCCCTCCTTGTGACTCCCATCATCCTCTCATAATTTGACAATTTATATCAATGATAATTGAAATTATTCCAAAAATACATTATCCATATATCCAAAAAAATAGTGTGTTGTCCAAAATTTCAGAAGTCAACTATTCTCAACAACCAATAAATAAAAACACTTAAAACCCATATTTTCCACTATGGGAGGAAATATTTCCCTTGTTGCTGCTGTCACCCTTCGATCTCTTTGAATTTTCCTTAGGCTGTGTGGAGCCTTTAGGTCCAATCTCATTGATCACATGAGAGCAATCATCTCTCAAATGTGCAGGAGGAAACAGATTTGGTAGAGTCATTTGAGGGTGAGGAGGGGGAAGTAATGCATTTTCCTTTGTCAAGGGCATGGTGGGACTTGGTTTTTAACCTTTTTCTTGCATGGGAAGATCGTACTAGTGAGTGGACAGGGGAAGCTTGGTCAATTTGATTAACAAGTGGAGGAGCATGTAGAGACAAGTTAGGCCAGCCACGATGTTGGGAGACTTCCGGGTGGGAAATCTCTTGCCATCCATCGTTTTAAGGGACTTCAGGTTGCATTGAGACATGAGGGGGCACTGGGATACCAGGGACATGTGGGGCTTGGAAGGAAGGCCTTTCTGGTCTAGGTTGGACCACTCCTTTCCCAATCCAGTTAAAACATCAAGCTTGAAATAGCTAGCCCAACTCTTGAGAGTCTGCATTAAAATGTATAGAGAACCTTGGCCTTCTAGGGCCCCTATTCTAATTTATTCTTCCTCTGTTACCCTGACCATGACTACCTCTACTGAAAAAGATCATTCCTATATGCATTATTGCTTAGAATAGTTTCTTCAACAACCATACATGACATCTCTTTTAAATATGAAACAAATTTTGTCTCAACAACACATCATACTCATGCAATCCAATCCATACAATTCGTTTAATACTTGTCAATTTTGCAAGGGGTGAATAAGGGTTCTAGGACATGTGAGGGATTGTATTGAGCGAAAAGCGTTAAAATGAGGGGGATAGGTCATGATTACTTCTCAAAAAACATAAAAAACTCAACTGTATCATAAATCAAAAGAATATATCATTGTAATTCATCCCTATGTGATCCTTTAATTGTCATAATACAAAATTTATCTTAACTATAATTAAATTTTAAGAAAAGGGAGTGGATAGTGAATATGGGAAGACGAGGGGAGTTGTAATGTGCAAAAAGTGAAAGAATGGTAGGGGAAAGAACATATATTGTTCGTAAAACTAATTAGTAATCCATAAAAAAACAAATATGTATTCAATACAAAGATACCAATACCAATTAACAATTCCTGTGTGTCAAAATTGTTCACTGTCCCACATTCAATTCGTCAAAATTTTTCAATTAACACAATCTATATTCATACTCAGAATACCTTTCAACAATCTTGTTAAGAGAATACTTGTTTCCTTTCATTTATTTTCCTTTCATTTAAACAAAATCAAAAGGAACACACAGTCACATTGCTTCATCTCTGTCTAGCATACATTTCTATATAAAATATCAACCACTGCCCATGATTCACAATTTCCCAAATCAAACGTAGACACAAGTCTTTTCCCTAGTTGAACAAAGTTTTTAAAACTTTCCCGATTTCATTCTTTTGATAATGTTAACCAATAAAACTTGCAATTAAACCATAATACAAAACCCGAGCTTCATTTCTGATGGTGCAATTAAATAAAACAATGCATGATGTCTCCATAATCCATACACAGTAAACAACGAAGTCACAACCAACACTTTCCCTAACCTATAATGATCTCGATCGGGGATAATAAAACACAAAACAACCATCAACTACCAATTGACACCACTCTGAAGGAATACAACCATCAAAAGAATAATGAGAAGAGACATCCATTGGTTGCCTATTATCAATGATTTCCAATCAACCAAACTAAAAAACAAGTTAGGTTTTCGATGCAACTGTCATAATGAAAAGAGACAATCCCTTGACTGTGTATCAATTTTCATCCCCAATCACAACCTTCAACTCAATCAAATAGAGATGAGACAATACTCAAAGAAACTACCATAACCACTCAACCAATCCATGATAGTAAAAAAGATACCCGACAAGAGTGCGAATGGTTGGAGTTATCAAAATCGGGCTCTATAACAATGAACACAAGGAGTAATCAAGAGTTCTCCCGATCATCAAATCATAGAGAAACTTGAGTTTGAACATATCAACAATAGGCAAAGACCCTTCGCAACAAACACGGTGGAACCACAGGATTTTATAACTCTCCATTTGTGTAATAGCGTGACAGTTCAACACCGGGTAGGGTAGGCAATGATGCAGAGGAGAAATAATTGCTCATTGGACAGTAAAAAATATCAATAACACACAGAGGCATAATCCTCACGCATTTCTCTAGGGTCGAACCAATTTATAACAATGCAAGTGGAAATGCAGACCTGAGGTATCACCAACAACCATAAAGCATATATCTTGGCATAATGGCCATCCCATAACCAACTCATTGATGCCAATACCACAAAAATAATCCCATGACCAGGTGAATAACCCATGACCGTGGTTTTGGAAGATACACAGTGACCAAAAGGTAGTTCGAAAACATATACAAAAACCCCATAGAAACCGAATACAACCAGACATAGTTACCATAATTGTGAGGGAGAAGCCAACAAGACTAAATAGAATGAAACCCTCCAACAAAATACCCATAACTTCTTAAAACAACAGAGAGCCATCAAAGTTTTCACCACACAAAAAAAACAATGAAATCATAACTTCAACAAACCAATTCTTTCATTTGCAAAATGAATAACCACATAATCATTCTAGATAGAATACCCACACATTTACATAGTTTCCAATCTCAGGAAAACACAAACCAACACATCAACGAGCCATTGTTCATTTCATAC
This sequence comes from Picea glauca, assembly GCA_000966675.3. Taxonomy (NCBI): domain Eukaryota; kingdom Viridiplantae; phylum Streptophyta; class Pinopsida; order Pinales; family Pinaceae; genus Picea; species Picea glauca. The sequence goes on along the minus strand of JZKD02S0283993.1, from coordinate 203,877 downwards.
ACAGAGAAAAATTCCTGGATGGGTGAAAAGAACCATACCTGTAACCAATGGTTGTTAACAAGGGTGAGCTGGTTGAGGAGTTCCTCCCAGGCTTCAATACCGGAGCTTAAACACCATAAAAACCAAATGAAACAATAACCATGCTAGGGTGATGACCTGATGGGAGAAGTATGGAGGGACGTGCATTTACTGCATGTCGCTTCCATATTCCTCCCCATTCAATTTTTTAGTACACGCTAGCCAACCAAAAACCATACCATTAATTCCATACATTGAAACCCGCGACATATTGCTTACCAATTGCGCCACCCAAAATCCATATTAACCATTCCAAAAACCATACCATACCATATATCAAAATGCGCCCAATATAACTCAAATACAATTCGCATAGCCACTAACTATTGCTAGTTAAGATTAATACTAACTTTTTTTCATTTCATTTGCACACAACCTCTTAACATAGCATAGTATAGTCCCTTTCTTTTGGAATTTTTTGTTATAAGTCTCTTTCCATTTCCTTTGTTTTATGTTGTTACTAACATATGTCTTGTGCAGGTGTAGCCAGATAATAATCATGGTGAAAAAGTAACAACTATAGTATATGCCACTCATAACATATAATTAGAGCTTGGAATAAGGGAACATCACATAAAATTCATTATCCACATGCCATTGTGTCAAAACAAAACCAAGACTGCATCATCAACCATATAAGACCTTGTAAGCAGTATTGAAACAACAACATGAAAAGTGTGATATGACTATCTCTGAGCCTCAAGTCTACAAGGGGGGTCCCACCTACTAGTATTATATATCATTAGCATAGTTTAAATAATAGGCTTTAGCAATACTTTGCAGGTGAAATTCCTCGTTGCGATTTTTATCGTCAACAAACTGGCGACTCCACAGGGAAATATGTTTCCAACATATTAAGAACTCAAAATGTATTTTTTCACAGACCAAGAACAATGGATCAAGAAGGTACAACCAAAATGATTATTCAACATGGGGAAGTGAGCAGATTTAATGGAAAAATGACCGAGAATTTGGGAATAACTCATGAAAAATGTTAAGTATGAGGGGGTTTATCCCTGTATGCATAATCATTCAACCATAATTTGTTCTTGAATTCAAGGAGAAACGTTTTATGGATTTTCTCTTTTAACTCTCAATGGATGAAGAAATGGAAAGCATAAGTGGGAGGTAACCAATTCCTTCATAAGACAACATTGAAAGAAGATAACAAATTCAATTATGCTTTCAGGGGGAACACCGTAACAATTGTGTAAGCTTGATTGTTATTAACTAACAATACCTTGCAGGAGTGTCACTATGGAAAAACTGATCCAACATCTTATTCTTGACCAAAATTAAACTAAAAAGATGAAAAACAATAAAAGTCATGACATAAATGGAATTGCAAAATTTAAAACAGTAGAAATAAATGAAAAAATTGCAAAAAGAAGAAGGAAAACTATTAAAAGGAAAGAAGAATTTAAACTAATGTAAAAACAAAAATAAAAAGTAGTGAAAATGAAAACAAAACTAGACTACTAATATACAAAAAATCCAAACAACGTTAAAAATTTTCAAGTTGGTTCCCTGTTACACATGATTTTGGTCACTCTGGTGATGTCTCAACAAGTGATGTATTCAGGCTCCCAACAAGGACTTTTTGCCTGAGAAAAGTGACTGTTGTCTTCTTCCAAAAACACATTTTTAAGATGAGTTCGCAGGATGCCTATGTTACAGGGTGCGAAAATCCCTCATTCTCGCAGGCCACCCACACTTAGGGTGTGAACTGTTCGCAGTCTGCTCCATATATAGGGTGCGAACCTGTTTTTAAGCTTGGAAAGGAGAAGAGGTCACGAAGGTTATAGAAGGGGATATTCTAGAAAATGAGTTAGGATTCACATGGTTGGCATTCTACTGACTTTTCAGATTTAGTGGGATCATCCTCATCCATGTAACCATCCCTCCTTCTCCTATATATTGATAGGTTTCTCATGCAAAAGGTTAAGCAAGATTGAATGAAGAATTGGTGAAAGAATTATGTGAAGAACCCTGCTTGGACAGAAGCTTGAAGACTCTATTTGGTCTATCAAGAGGTGTTGGATCTTCTTCATGCAAGTGAAGAGAAAGTGTGTGTGTTGGAACCAAGGGTCACTGAAAGTAAGCTTGCGAAATCAAGGAGATCATGTTGTACCTTCTACTTTCATTTAATATAATACAGGGGCATGCCCCTTTCCCATAAAATCACTCTTATTTTATTGCATAAATCCTTGATCATATGCATAGGTTGACATTGAATCTACTTTGCTATCTTCACTTTGGTTGGTTTGTGCTGTCTTGGACTTGATTCCACAAGAGCACTGAAGCGAAGTGGGAACAACAGAGACCTAAGGAAGCGATATAAAGGTATGTCACTCATTCCTTCTCATCAGTAGAATCAATGACTACAACTTAGGGAAAGATTCATGTCCTATCCTATTTTGTTCTAGATCCAGGTGGATCTAGGGAGATCTGTTAGTGTCTGCACCTACCGATTTGTCCGATACACAAATTAGCGAGTCCACTAGGGATACACCCCATTTTTGGTGGTTTTTTCTTGGCCATTTTCTCTTAAACTACCGTTTTTTATTCCCATCAATCTATGAGTCTTGAGGAGACCCTTACAGACTCCCTAGATCTAGAAGTTCCCTCAGAAGTTTTGTTTTTTTCCCAAAATTTTCTTGATTACAGACCTTCTCGCATTGCACCCTTCTATAGCCTACAAGAACCACTAAAGTTCGCACCCTATTTTTCAGTTCAGTGTGAACTTCTCACATTCTGCTTGTGTCTATCTTGCGAGAATCCTTGATTCTCGCACTACACCCCACTACCAGCCTACAAACCCACTTGCAAAATTTTTGGATTAAGTCTTTTGTGTCCTTAGATGCCTAGATTTGTTTGTGTGTCTAGGAAGAACTTCTTTGGCCAGTGATTGAATGTTTCTTGACTTCAAATATCATGAATGATTAGTTTCCGGAAATCAAAATCTCTTCTTGAACATGTTTTCTCAATTTTTACCTCTTGACCTTTTCGCAACAAGGGTATAATCTCCGGTTTTGAAATCCGAGTGCTTGTTTGGTCGGGAGCCTTTGATTAGTTTAAAAGTTGAGATCAATTGTTCTTTTCAATTTCTTATTACTGGAAAATTGTTGCCCATGTGCATTTGAAGAGACTGGTCTTGTCAGTTTGTTATTTTTATCTTCATTGAAAGAACGATTTGGGTGTTTGTTGTGTATTTATTTTTCGTTGGTTGCTTGTTTTTTTTATTTCCATCCCTGTTGCTTGGTTTCTAATAAAAATTAAAGGCATTTTATTTTTTAAGAACCCTTATATTCGAAAAATATTGGCATTCAAGTATTGAAAAAGAACGAATAGGGAATTTGCATTGTTCATGATTGTTTGATATTACATTTTAGAGAAGATCATACATCGTAGTTCACGCTGTTCTAGAAACTCCTCTTTCCCTCCTGTAAATAAGATTCATCGAACAAAAATTTGTCTCATTCATCCTTATTTATGTATTGTTGGGTCAGAGTCTCACACAACATCGGTTTCATTTCCGTCTCCTTCTTGCATAAGAATAGTCTTTAATAATATTGCACAACTTTAAAATTCAACTAGTAACTTTTTCTAGGGCTCTTTTACACCAACACTAGCTAGGTTAGAGCTTTGGAATAGGTAGTGAGACACACTCTCCAAAGAACGAAACACACAATATCATCTTGTGATAAGGAGTGTCAAATTCCATTTGCATCATTTTGTCAAGGGTCAAACCTGAGGTCGAATCGACATTGACAAAGTTACTCACCCTACTTTGTTGATATCGGTGTAGAGATTGCACGTATTACGGGGGTCACTGGAAGGTATACCCACAATGATGAGTGGAAGCCTTTCAAGCTGATTTCAGGATAGATACCCTGCCCTTGCATGTAGATCGGACTATCAACTGCTCCCCAAGCATCATTTTTTTTGGTGGTAACCTTAGTAGCCCACCTCTTAGGGTCTTACACAAGGTGACCGTGAAGGGGCAAGTCTTCACGGTACCTGGAATCGATGATGGCCAAACTCACTCGGGCTCCTTGGAGGGTATACCCATGATTATGTGTGGGAGCTTGCACCAGGGTGTAAGTCCGTTAAGCAGGTCATCAATGTAACTTTTCCACTCTCGTCCAGCCCCTTCTTGTCTCATTGTCGCGACATTGGATTTCATCACCAACTAGTGACTTCAGAATTGGAAGGTCTTTCTTGCTTGGTTTTGCTTCCTAGATTTTATTAGAGCATGCTATTTGTTTACCCAAGTTGGCCATAGAATGTATTTTGTAAGGTTACAACTCGATCACAATTGACCCTCCATGTCATTCACATAGAATGCAAGGCTTAACCCTAGAATATATGGAAGGTTCTCGACCCTTGCCTACCAACTCACCGGAGGGCTCTCCTATATAGAGTGAAGTCCAAGATGTTGCCACTCCACCAGTGGAAAGAACTAACTGTTTAGAATGGTTCTGAATTACCAATTATCGAGAGGACTTCTGACTTCCTACCGACTCTGGGAGACGTATTGTTCGAGTGAATTCTTCCGGAGATCTAGTTATTCAATCTTTTGGATCACCAACTAGACCTTTCATAAGACCTGAGGGTCAAGATCCTTTTTGGAATACTATAATTTTTAGACAAGATCTCTTTGGCTTAGGAGTAGGCATTGATATCAATGTCGCACCTGAGCTACCTGAAACATCTGATCCAGATGCAGTACCGTTTACTACTGCATATTAATTTCCTAGTACAGACGCTCCACCAACTGACCACAACTTGACTATCCCTCTACAAATAGTCCATTACACAATGGTCCCAGATACTATGAATCCTCACACCTAGATTACAATGGCTAGCCAAGCCCCCATTGGCACACCACTTTCACCCATATTCACCCCAACGATTCTGCCTGGATATCATGCATTGAATGCTTCTATTCCCGCTCCTATACAAATCTCATCCGGGACTCCTAGCATTTCCACTCCTCCTGGGCACCATCTTGATCCCGGTTTTGTTCTGACACTTCCTCAACCCCCTTTTAGAGGACATCTTTCATCCTCTATTAGAGGCATCGATCCTAGTGGCACCATCCTGTCTTTCACACCTAATTACCAGATTCCTGTAGGTGGACAATTTCACCAAGGAGGCCAAACCAAACCCCCTTTCGCAGGACAAATCCCAACCGGGACTCAACCCCCGATTGGAGGGAAAACCCCAACGACCCCACCCTATGGAAAAAACATACCTCCATACTTGGCCCAGTATTGGAATCATCTTATACAACATAATTCTCACTCAACTAGGGGGAAACAGACTCAAGCTATCTCCGTCATACCCGTTAGTACATGCCAACCATATCCAGGCACGTCTAATCCTATTTGGGGCTCGAAAGATCAACCCCACGCCCCTGTTCAAGGGTACAACCCTATGAATTACCTACCTCCACACCAACCACCGAATGTGCCTGAATCTTCCCATTATATGCAAACTTATTATGGTCCCACTGGTTTACCAACGAGACTCCCTCCCCAAAGTCACCAGTACCCGCATGTGAATAGACAGTTACCTTTCTTAGCCACCCTAGACCTCCTGGATCTGTCGAGAATTTTACATGATCTGATCCATCACTCTCCTCAATGGCCTGCCATACCGACCAAACTACCATCTGACATCCCTAAATTTGACTGGTAAACTGGGATGGTAAACTACCTTTGGTGCTCATCGAACTCCTTGATGGATGACTCTATTCATTTATGCCTTTTCCAGTGAACCCTCACAGGTTCCGCCACAAAGTGGTATATAGAATGACCACAAGGCTTCTTCACCAACTTCAACACCCTTGCTATGGATTTTCTCACTCACTACCAATTACCGATCCGCTACGAAATGGGAACCAAAATTTTGAGTTCTTTCAAACAAACCAAAGCCACTCATATCTCTAACCACATTCATGTGTGGCGACGGAGATGAAGTCTCATCAAACTCAAACTTCCCAATCAGTTGCTGGGAGAGTGGTTCACGAAATCATTCGTGAATGACATCGCTCGTGACATCACCATGGGTGGAGTTGTCACAGAAGAACATGCAATCAATCATGCCCAATACCTAAACCTTGTTTACTCACAAATGGGTACTCTTTACGAATTACTCCCTGACACACCTCGTCCTTCTACTTCTTCTACTTCAACTACTACCGCTGCTTCTCATGTAGCTGACAGTGTGATTGGCACTTTCCAGGCCCAACCTCATTCTATCCAGACCTCTAGCAACAACCCCAAATCCATTTCTTCTAATGTTCAAAGTGTTCCATCTCCTACCCCTCCCACCATCAAGACTTTTGAGGTAAATTCTGTTCAATCCACCCCCGCCAACAAAAATAAATCCAAAAAAGGAAAGGGAAAGACCAAGGAGGATAAAAATAATCCACAAACTGAGAAAACCAAAACACCACCTGTTGATGATAGGGATAAGCACAAAATCCGATACCCTTTTCTTATCTATGGTGATGATAACTACACTAAGGATTGTCCACGACGAGCTGAGGTTACTAAGTTCCTCAAGGGACCATGAAACCCCCCACTCCGGTCGTATTGTTACAACCCTTCTCGTCTCAACAACAGGCCCAATTGGTCATTCATAACCAACCTTCCCCCTCCAATACATCCTATGTCTTAATGTGTACATGTGATTCAAAGAAGAATGAAATCACACTTACCACTCGAGCCAAAGATTATCCTTCCTCCAAAGAGAAGGTTGATTCAATACCTCCTTCATTGGTCCAACCATCTCCCATGAATCCACCTACCAATGGTCCTCTTCATCTTGAACGACCGAGCCTAGATGCAGTTCTTTGCCCTCCTCCAAAAGGTGTTGTTCAAAAATCGGCTTTCAATCCCCATGCACGTGATTCCCATAACTACAGTATTGTTGAAGATCTAGCCCAAGCACCATCCGCAATGTCAGCCCTCGAATTCCTTCAGAGTTGTCCTATACAAAGGAAGGCACTGTTGAAATCTATTGGTGGAATAGACCCCGTAGATATGAATTTAATAATTTTTGACTTGGAAGATCACATTCCAAGGTTACCCCCTCAACTCACCTTCCAAATACAAGTTATTGTCTCCGATAAGAACATTTGTAGAACGGTTATTGATGAGTGTGCCTCGACTTGTGTCATGTCTATTACCTACTGGAAATCCATTGACTCTCCTCCTTTGAATGAATCCCACAACACGCTCAAAGCCTTCAATGGCTCTAGTTTTAAGCCTTACAGTGTCCTCCCTTCATTGCCTATTACATTAGAAGGCAAAACGGTCCAAGTTGAGCTAGAGGTCTTTGACGCTCCTCTCGATTACAACCTTCTACTTGGCTGTAGCTAGATTGATTCCATGCATGTAGTTGTGTCGACTCTTTTCCATGTCGTGCATTTCCCACATCAAGAAAAATTAGTTACCGTCGACCAATTGGACTTCTTTCAATCTGATGCACATACTGACAACGTACCGTTCATTGCAAAAACCCCCCACAGATACGAGAACGTCGGTGTGGGTATTCTTAAATATTCCTCGTTAATGAGTACCTTCTCCATCCTACCACCCAATGTTCCACATTCATTTGTCGCCTCGATCAACATGATCTCCACCTCTGTTCACAGAACCCCTGTGTCTTATGACCCATGGATGGTACCCAACCCCGACAATCATCTCCGTTATGGCGACGAAATGCCTTTGAGTCCGGTTGAATCCGCTTATCAAGCCATTCAATCAGTAACCCCTTCCACCCCCTCTCTTGGTGATTTATCTCTAGATCCATTCCGTGTCATTTTTCCCATGGACGAGATGATTATGCCTGTTATGTCCATGGAAGACACCCCTTGGGACGATGGACATCATCATTCCATCCTCTTCCTGGAACAACACACCATTGAGGGTTACCAACGGATCTCGACCTGGTCAACCGTTGTCCTCATTTCTACCATTCCCGAGTCTACACATGATCTATTCTACAAAGGGAACTTAAGGAATATCTCACCCACCATCCCCCTCGACATATCCATAAAACCTGGAATTGTCGAAGATGTGCATATCAAAGCTTCATGTTCCCATGACGAAGTTGTCACTTACAAGTCTCTTTTCCAAGAATTTTGTGGCGTCTTTTCCTGGAGCTATGAAGAAATGCCGGGTATCGACCCTGACATTGTGATACATGAGATTAAGACATATCCAGATGCTAAGCCCATCTGGAAACAACTCGTTCGGTCCACCCACATAAAGCAGCCGCTATCAAACTTGAAGTTGAGAAACTTATCAAAGCTGGCTTTATTTACCCTGTGGCTCTAACTGACTGGGTTTCCAATCTTGTCCTGATCGACAAGAAACAAGGCACAATCTGCGTGTGCATTGATTATAGGGACATTAACAAAGCTTGTCCTAAAGACAACTTTCCTACCCCCTTCGTTGACTAGATCGTTGACGATTGTGCTGGAAGTGAAATCTTGTCTCTGATGGATGGTTTCTCCAGATATAATCAAATCAATATCGTTCCCGTGGACCAACACAAGTTCGCTTTTATTTGTCCTTGGTGCACTTTCGCCTATCGAAAACTTCCATTTGGTTTAAAGAATGCCAGTGCAACTTTTCAATGTGCTATGTATTACGCCTTCCATGATATAAAGCACATTGTGCAGCCATATCTTGATGACTTACCCGCTCATTCCATGCACCATGTAGATCATCCAACACACCTCCATGCCATTTTCCTTCGATGTCGGTTTTACCATATATGATTGAATCCCCACAAATGTGATTTTTGCGTAGAATCTGACCAACTTCTAGGCTTTATTGTTTCACGTCAAGGTATTAGGGTATATCCTTTGAAGGTCGAGGTGATTCTCATTCTTCCTCCTCCTTCCTCACTTCGCCAGTTACAAAGTTTTCAAGGGAAGGCAAACTTTCTCCATCTTTTCATCCCAAACTATGTTGAGATAACTCTTGGATTTACACGATTTCTCAAGAAAGGTTCTGAGTTCATATGGGATACCACTGCCAACAAAGATTTTGAATATTTGAAACTATATTTGACACGTACCCCACTACTCTTCCCACCTGATTACAGTCGGGATTATTTCCTTTACCTCGCAACCTCAGACTATACCATCGCTATGGTTCTTGTCCAGGAGGATGATTCTCATGACGAACATGTTATTTATTACTGAGTTGGAGTCTCATGACTACCAAAACCAAGTATTTACATGTTGAAAAATTGCCCTTGGCATCCGTCCAAGATGTTCAACATTTCTGGCACTATAACCTCTCTCGCAAGACTACGGTAATTTCTAACTGCAACCCTGTGTAGCACATTCTTACACGTCAATTTCTAGGGGGAAAATACTCCAAATGGATCGTAATACTCCAGGAGTTTGACTTAGAATTCGAACATGCTAAGTCCAAAAAATCCTTGGTGTTTGCCAAGTTGATATGTGACCTTCCTTGCTCTGAGACAGAAAATGTAGCAGCCGATTCATTACCCGATGAATACCTTTTCCTGATTAGTTCCAATGACCTGTGGTAGAGAGATATCATCATATATCTCTAGACCCAGAATTTCCGTCCCACTTTGTCTAGCATTGACCGCCATCGAATACGCTACCAAGCCCGTCGATATATTATCCTCGGTGATACTCTTTATTGTCATGGGATTGACTCTGTTTTTCGACGCTACCTCACATTTGACAAAGCCGAGAAATCCCTAAATGACTGCCATTCTGGAGCCTGTGGTGGTCACATGTCTGGGTATGCTACTACCTAGAAGATCTTACGAGAAGGGTATTTTTGGCCTTCTTTATTCAACGATTGTATAGTTGTCGTCCAAAAATTCCATGCTTGCCAAACCTACAACAATAAAATACGATCACACCCTACTCCTCTACACCATGTGGTCTCTGTTGGTCCTTTTGTGAAATGGGGTATTGATTTTATGACATGTCACCCTCACTTGACCGAGGGGTATGGATACATTGTTGTAGCCGTAGATTATTTTACGAAATGGGTCGAGGCGATGCCAACATTTGACAATACTAGAAGGACTTCAACATTATTCATATTCAATAACATCATTGCTCATTTTGGTGTTCCTCAGGCTATCATTACTGATCACTGTAGCCACTTTAGAAACTTCATGATGTCCGAACTCACTGAAAAGTTGGGTCTTCGCCATGAAAAATTAACACCCTATTACCCACAAGCCAACGACCAAGTCAAAGCAATAGACAAGGTCCTCATTACCATGCTTTGATGAATGATAGGGATTCACAAAACGAGTTGGCACACAATTTTGTTTTCAGCATTGTGGGCTTACCGAACATCCGTTAAGTTTGCTACCGGGTTTACACCATTCCAGTTAGTTTATGGTCTAGAAGCCATCTTGCCGATTGAATGTGAGATACCCTCCCTAAAACTAGTCGTCGAACTTCTCCCAAACACTTCTGCCAAAGAAGAACATCTATTGTATCTCATGCAATTAGACAAAACTCGTCACGATGCCACCCTAGTTATAGAAGCCCAGAAGAAACGCGTCAAATCCCAATACGACAAACATGTCAGGCCACGTTTTTTCTTCAAAGGTGATCTGGTTCTCCTTTACGAAAAAGATCGGTATATGTTAGGAGCCGGAAAATTTGAAGCTATGTGGCGAGGTCCTTATATTGTCAGACGATTTTTGGAGAAAGGAGCTTACGCATTGGTGGACTACGACAACATCCCTTTGAGTGAATCCAGAAATGGGTTGTACTTAAATAAGTACTATGCCTAATATCACCTGTGCATGAGTGCTTGTATTTTATTGTACCATACTTTTTGTGTGTTACTGTAGTATGTTTTTTCGTTATTTGGTCTCTTCTCTCGACCTCTTATGTTACATTGTGCTTGGTTTCTAGATGTCGGAGTCTTCACTACCCCACATTGGCTTCGCTGATGGTGCTAGCCATAGTACTCAGAAACTTTCTTCTATTGCATGGGAAATTTACACACCTACAAATGAACTTATCAGTCTGCGAGGTGTGTGCCTTGGTCGTGCGATCAATAATATTGCAGAATATAGCGCCATCATCTAATTGTTGATTGATGCTATTTCTATTGGTATCCGCCACGTGGTTATACGAATTGATTCACAGCTAGTAGTACTACAACTAAGTAATGTCTATGCTATTTGACGTCCTACTTTATTATGGGTATATTTACGAATTCACCTCTTGGAACGTTATTTTGATTATATTGAGTATCAACACATTCCTAGATGTCTAATTACATTGATTGATGCATTAGCTAACTATGTGTTATGTAGACATTTGCGCCATTTATAAACCAATCACACATGACATGTATCACACAACACAAAATAAGCCGGTAGAAGTCTTATATATGTATATAACGATCAACAGTTTTTACAAAGAGTTTCTGTCCAAGGACCAAAATCTCAAAATATGAAGCCCATAGCTTCTACAAAATAGCGTCATGGATGATGCTCATGATAAAACATAACTACTCGGGCTACCCTACAAAGGAGTCAACTGATAGACTCGGACACACCCTCAATATGGCACTGGTAACATCTAGGGATCTCCCCAATAACAATATCCGGGATGTCCGCGGTCAACCCCTCCAAGTTCTTCTCCACTGCCTCATAGTCTTTGATGTCCCATATCACCACTGGAGCCACCTCTCCTTGCCGTTGAATAGGCGACGATCCAAGAGGTTGATATGGCCCCACATCTGTGTCATCAAAAATAGATTTTTTGATTAGGTCTTGGACAAACATAAAAACATTTCATATGATAAAACTTGCAAAAACATTTAAAAAGAAAAAAATGTGTACTTCTTACCTAAATCACCCCACTGAGCATCCTCAGGTAAGGCCAAATCCGGATCCACTCGAAAATACAAACTAGCATATGCGTAGTCGTCAATCATCAACATCTAGGGACGCAACCAGTCAAAAAATGAAGCATTATACTTGATTATAGGCCCAACTACGTGTCGAACCATGAGGTTGCACCGCCTCAGCATTCTCGAATCCTGTGGGGCCAGTAAACCCCAATCAAATTGTAATCGCAGCAGTAGGACCCTCTTGAGGAAGAAGGACACCAAAAGTGATCTGTACCCAAACTGCTTCAAGTCACCCTTTTCGCACTTCGTCAATTGTCTCTTCATATTTTAGAGAACTGCATCCGACCAGTTGAAGATCCGAGGCTCTATACACTCTATGGAATATTGGAAGTAGCTCTGGAGAGCCATGTGTGGAGCTGCACTCCTAACCATGCGTGCAATAGTGAACAAGATGGTCCACAGGGTCAAATCTTGGACCCCCCAAATAACAACCTTACCCTTGCTTCTTTCTACCTCAGGAACACAATACTGGTGACAATACTCACTCATAGGGAGTCTGCCACCTCGACCACATGTCAAGCTAGCGTGGTATCCACGCCATGATAACATTGTTAGAAAACAGATATCCTCGATATCTAGGGTCAACATATGTACTCCCACGTGAAATAACTGTTGGTCCACGTCCCACATGTGGACCAGGTATTCCAACATTCTGAGTTGAGCTCTCATTCCTGGAATCCTAAAGAATTTCAATAGCCCATAGTCCCGGAGGGCAGTGACTGTACCCGGGTCATTCCCAACAATAGCATCATCTTCCTCATGTTCTCTTTCTTGCCACTCTAGCATTGTGATGGTCAAACACCTGCACAAGAGCCATGAGAGAAGGGTCAGAAATTGTTTCAAACTTTTGCATGATTTTTATTGAGCAAAATTTAACTTTAAAATCCATGATTCGGCCCTCACAGGTGAGCCTTTGGCACAGTGTGATATTCTTGCAGGTGCCCTAAAGGCCACCTACGAGAATCTTATATTCTCGCAGGTCCCGCAAGGCCTTCTTGCGAGAATGCTTGAGCGCATGGTGTGACCCTGAAATGGATTTAAAACCCTAAAAATTGGCAATAAAAATCAGAACTAAACCACGGAAAATTTGAAGGATCAAGAGCTTAGCTTGTTGGCTGAAACAATTCGCCAAATGATCGCTTGTGCCTCCTGCAATCGAGAAAATAAATTTGGGGGAAAATGAGGTGTGTTGGGCAAGTTTTTGGCAAAATCACAATGAAATGGTAAAAAGCCCCTTTTACCCATATTTATTCACTTTTTACTATTTTTTATTGATTTTTTATATCATTTTCATTGTTTTGCTTATAAAACCTAATGCCCTAATAGGTTTGTGAGTATGGTTTTCCGCAGATATGGTAACTTCGAAGTCCAAACGAGGGGTACAGGTATTTTTTATCTTTGTTTCATGTACACTTACTTTTTTAGGGTTTTTGTAGGAAAAACCTCGAGCTCAGGCTTCGTTCGTTCTCGCGCTCGAAAATACCGGAGAACGTAACCGAGTATAATTTTTCTCATCTTTTCGTACTCGTTATGGTAACATGAAAATGAAAAACATAAGGGAGTATCCTTTAAGCTCTTTTCATGCTCCATAAAAATGAAAATATTGCTGAGCGATCTTGTTCTCTTCACGCTCGTTAAAGTATTTGAAGAAAATGTTCGATGGGCGATAGTTTATCACTTTTTCGGTCTTGTTGAACTTATTTACGAAAAAGGAATTGGGAGATTTCTCTTTAAGTGTTTTTCAAACTCCCAAAACATGAAAAACTCCTAATTTTTCTATCCTTGGACTTGTTAAACAAACATCGAAAGACCCGCAATGGGACCAAACCACTCCTTCCTAGGGTTCGTTAAATATACTTCGAGGGACTTATCCGAAGGATGAGCTTACTTCAACAAGCATATTTTATCCTACTCAAGCTTGCTCAAAAATAAAGAGGTACTCGCCAAAGATGGTGGGGGAAATTTTGGGAAAGGGATATGTTGTTGTATTCATATTAATGGCAGTAAGCATCACTCTTGAACATGACACCCCCTATTCATCATTTGAAGTTAGGTTGGGAAATCCATTTGTCTCTCGTTTGACTTGCTACAAGGTCATATCTTGGGTTGTCTTTGAGTCAGTTCTGCCAAGTCCTTGGTCGTGTCATTCATATGTTCAGGAGAAGTTCACACGAGCCCTCTATTGAGTCGACCATCTGTAGTTGTCCATTCTTACTATGTCAACCTTCCCTATGTCTGTTTCAACCCTTGTTCATACTTTGTTTCATTCTCAAAATCTGTTACTTATTTTGTGTCACTAATGGGGGATACATCAAGGCCCTCCTACGACAAGTCTTGTTCCATCGACTGCAACTCATTATCCAGAAATGAGACTTAGAAATCATTTAGTACCTTAGAACTTGCATGCCTTAATGGCAGGTCTCTTCGCTTTCGACAGGGGTTTCACATCATTGATCCCTAATCGAGAGATTCCGCTCAGTGCTCGACTTGAACTCATTCATTCACATTCGTTCGGATTTCACTTCGGTACTTTGGGAGTCATTGACATCAATGATGATTTCCCTCATGCTTGTTAACGGTTTTCATCAATGACCGGTAATCAAGTGGTTTCTACCATGTTCAATTTCAACACATGTAATCACAAGGATAGATTCGTACTTTCAGGTGACGAGATTGAAGACCCTGGGTCTCATATTTTTGATCCAGGCTGTGATGGAACATGTATGTTTTGTATTGACACATAGATCCACTTTGTACATCATGTGTCTATGTCGTCTTAATTCAAATCTTCTCGCATAAATCCACAGTGTATTCCTAGTGGCTATGTATCATTTTGACGGCATGCATCCACAGTGTATGATTGGTGGCCATGACTTACATTTATGATTCCATTCATTTGTGATCTGATCATGGGAATGCCCACCTCAGAACTTGTATTATATTCTGTAGATGCTTGGTTGTTTACAGGTTTCCGATTAGGTGCGCTCCTGGTTTCTGATACACACACATAGTTTACAAAGTATTTCGGCTGTCACAGAATCCAACCTCATACTTTGGGGGGCATTCTATTACACATGATTTTGGTCACTCTAGTGATGTCTCAACAAGTGATGTATTCAGGCTCCCACAAGGACTTTTTTCCTGAGAAAAGTGACTGATGTCTTATTCCAAAAACACATTTTTAAGATGAGTTCACAGGCTGCCTATGTTACAGTGTGCGAAAATCCCTCATTCTCGCAGGCCACCCACACTTAGGGTGTGAACTGTTCGCAGTCTACTCCATAGATAGGGTGCGAACCTATTTTTAAGCTTGGAAAGGAGAAGAGGTCACGAAGGTTCTAGAAGGGGATCTTCTAGAAAATGAGTTGGCATTCACATGGTAATAAAGGTGGTTTTGTATTTATCTACCCTTTTTACCTTGATTCGATTGTAACTGGAAAAATCATCAAGTAAGGACATCATTTGTGACCCTGCAACTTGCTGCAAAATCATTTCCATATTAGGTAGAGGAAAGTGATATTTTATACTAGCTCGATTTAATGAGCGAAAATCAACGCATAATATGATCTGACTAGTTGTTTTCTGAACAAGAACCAAATTGGAGACCCATTCAGAATACTTGACCGGAAAGATGATTCTGTCTTTCAATAGATTTTCCAACTCCTTTCGAATAGTTGCCTCCAGTGCATGGTTAATAGGTCTTTTCTTTTGCCTAACTGGTTTAGTGCCGTCCTTGATGGGGATGGCATGTTATATAAGAGTGGGATCAAAACCACAAATATCTTCATAAGACCAAGCAAAAACATCTTGAAATTCACCAAGCAACTTGACAAACTTCATTTTCTCTTCATCATAACATTGGGCACCTATTTTAACATTCTTTGGAGACTTAGGTGTTCCAATGTTCAAGGAGATGGTTTCACCCACCTTCCTTTTCGACTCCTCTTCTTTATGTTTCTCTTTATTTCCTACATCACTCGATGAAAATGAACTCTCTAAAGGAGTCAAGCCTTTAGGAATCTTGTTATCTTCCATAGATATAATTTCCTTGGGATTATAAGGTTCATTTCAAATGGAAGCACATATTCTCTCATCGCTAGGGAAAACTTGACATGATTCTATATTTTCATGGGTATGTGGATGATATAGAGATTGAAAAGTATAATCAAGCCTGTGTGGTAGAAGTTGTCGATTAGGAGAGGTTGGAAAAAGAACTAACCGATCAACCATTGAGTTCAATTCCCTCTTAACATGAGTAACGTTGAAAGATAGCAGGTTCGAGATAATTTCCCAAACAATTTGGGTGTATCATTTCATCAACTTGTTGCTAGGAGTATCTTACATACAAGGTTCACAACAAGCTTGGAATCCCCAAAAAATGTAAGGTGACGACAACCCAAATTATAGGCGTTTTCAATGCTTAATCATAAAGATTCAAATTTAGTGACATTGTTTGTGCAAGAAAATTCCAACCTGTAAGAAAAGTTATGAATTTTCCCCACATAAGAGTACAAGATAATGCCAGCTCTGTTTCCTTCATTAGAGCATGAACCATCAAAGTGCATGTGACGCATACCATCATCTAAGTCGATTTGTTCCAAGGGAGTGTTATCCTCCTCGACAAAGATGGAATACACCCCTAGGTCCTCCTCGATATAATTCACATTAGGTTGTGGAACACTCTCTATGTAAGGTGAAATCCTTCCCTCTCTAAGGACTATGATGTTTTTACCATTCCGAGGAACAGATAAGTGTCACGTCGAGTGAGAGGTATCCACCCATCAAATCTTTCCAATCTCTTCCTAAGATGATTGAGTAATTGCTTACTGGCATATCAATTACCTGAATACTAAGGGTTGTCCTTATTTCAGGGTGTGCGCACAAACTAAGGTCACATATTTGATCTCACCTATGGTCGTTTTTTGTTGACTATTATAAGAGAGCATGCTCCTGGCGTTTACATTTGTACACGACAAGCCTAGTTCTTCCATAATAATCTTTGACATTACACTTGGGCCCAAATCGCCGTCAATGAGGAAACAATGGGTGATCTTATCCATAATTTTTATAGAAATATAAAAAGGGGGATTTTCTACTGGGTATCTAAAGTTATGTACACCTACTTTATTTACAGACGAATCCTCTTCATTGACCTCTTTAGAGAGGTTGACTACAACAAAATATTTTCCTTCCATGAATTGTTTTAGATGCCTCTATTGTTCATGGATGACAACCCTGTACAAAAGGGTGGCATCTTCTTTGATGTTGGCCAACTGATTTAGGATATTGTATTTGGAACAGGGGAGAGGGGAAGTAGTTCCTTGACTGTCAGAAAACTTAGGAACCTAAATAGTAGTAACTAGTGAGGATGAGCTCGGGCTAGAAGAATTGCTAGGAGGATCATATTTTCCTTTCGGAACATAGGATTTGTTCCTAGTATTGATGATCATGACATCTTATGGATCTGCAAAATCTAAGACAACGATGGTAGTTTCCTGTCTTTTACTAAATATATTATCTCTGACACTCTTCTTTACCTCACATGTGGTTTCCTCATGGTGTTCCTCGCAAAATTTACACCAAATCTGAGGCATGATAGCTTTAGGTTGAAAATTATTTTCATTTGGATTTCTAAAAGGGGTTGAAAAAGAGGATGAAGCTCCAGGGGTGAGAGGGGAGACATTTCCCTTTCGCTCATATGCTATCATATGATTATTCATGTATTGTACAAGTTTTAAGAGGGTTGTTGGCTCTTGACCAAGTTTTAAGGAAACATTGGTCATGTTTGACCATTTTTGGGACTTCAACAGGCTGGTCGAAGATGGAGCGCTCAGGCGGAGATGAGATCGCAGGATCTCACCTATTTTGCGATATTTTTGGGATTTTAGGGTTGATGTAACGAGTATGGGATGGAGGCCCATGGGTTTACCCATGTTTAGGCCTTTTTTAAATGTATAAATAAGTAGATAGGACTTAGAGCGAGGTCGGTCTAAGTTGTCTTCGTGCAAGAATATGTAAAAGTGCTAGTTAAGTGTTGTATTGAGTTGTTTTGGCTTAGTGAAAGGAATTGTAAGAGGCTTTATTCACATACTATGTAAGGATTTGTGATAATAAGGAGTTGGCTCTGTGCCTTGACCTGATTTTGGGAAGGAGGATCTGGTGGGTTGTGTGAAGATCTCCTGTTCTTTGTGGAGTTGCGCTCTGTGGATTTGTGCACAGGAGTTGAAGAATGTAGAAAGGTTGAAGATTAATAAATAATAGAAGAAGAATTTTGTGGACATAGCCCCACACCGAGGTGAACCACATATATCCTATGTTCTAATGTGCTTTGTGAAATATTGCTCATGTTGTTTATATGTTTATTTTCTTAGTGCATTGATCTTGATGTATGATAGATATATCTTTGGATGCTTGGTGCTTTATGATATTTTACTATTACATATGAGTAAATTCTATGTGCTAGGTGATTGAAAGTACTTGATATTGGTTTCTACTGCACTGATTTGTAATTAGGGTTTAATCTAAGATGTGAACGAGACTTATGAACTAATGCATATTGATTGACTAAGTGATTTGTTAAGTGTTGTAATCACAGATCTGTGTCCCAACTAGGTTGTAGACACCTGAGTCTTGCAACCCCCCATGCTTCTACCTTGGGTGAGACTTCACCTGCTTCATAGGTTTTTCCAAAAGGGTTAATAGTTAGGGTTTTTTTGGTGCACTGTTGAAGCATTGAACCCTGGGTCTACCCCTATGCCAACAAATGGTTCCGTTGTTGGGAACTAAAACTGTGATTGCTGGGAACTGAAGAAAAGAGAAAGATCTATGCGTAGATCTATTGTTGTAGTTCACAGTATTCTACTTGACTTGCGAAGCTCTGTGCTAAGAAAGAAGCCCGATCTGAAGAAAAGAGGTAAGATCTTAAAGCTTTGTGCTCTGGTAAAGGTAAGATAAGTGGAATTTTTTTCTTCAAAAGTATGAATCTAGGTATGTTTGATAGATTTTTTCCTAGTCTGAAAACTAGGACAGAACCAAAAGAAATATTTGATTTGAATAAATTTGATAGAAATAGTGAAAGATATGTTATTCCTATGCATCGAAAGAATTTTTGGATTAATAAGTGGATGCAGGAACCTAGAAAGAATTTTTGCAGATTGCAGGTCCAACACTATGATCCCAGTGCGCTGTACAGGAAAGGTTGGGGATTGTTTAAAAGAAAGAGAGGATTAACACTATGTTATAATTGTGGAAGACTGGGACATATTGCTAAGGAATGCCCTGGTATAGGTGCTATTTGTCTCTGTTGTAAATTTATTGTCCATGAAGTTGAGGATTTCCCTAAAATGATTTCCAAAGTTTAAAAGATGAGCATGCAACAGGAAAACTATGAAGAAGGCTAAGGGACTAAGGATATGTTAGAAAACCAAAATGAATCAGAGACTATGTTATTATAGCTGAAAGAAACACTGAATGATCACAGAGACATCAGTTTACCAAAGATCTTAAAAGAGAAACAACGCATAGAAAAAAGAATAGGAAACTTTGACATAGACTGTGTCTTGGATGAGGAAACACAAGTGAATATCATGCCAAAAAGCACTTGAGAAATTTTGGGAAAGCCTGTTATGATACCTTCATTCGGAAGGATAGGTTTGTTTAAAGGAAATACAATAACCGTATGTGGAAGAGTTACTAATGTACCTATGATTTCTCATGAAACATCAATTGAAGAAGAATTTGAAGTCATTAAGTTTGTTGAGAACATCTCCCCTTTTGCACTTTTGTTAGGAAAGACCTGGATTGAGAAAGATTAGATCCGAAGGAAATCAAAGGAGGAAGCTACTGAATAGAAAAAGAAAGAATTAAGGGACTTCATAGCTAGAAAATAGAACGACTAACACAATAACAAGAGGATAAGTTGAAGAAACAGAGGGCCAGCGAATTAGCTGTCAAAGTTGAAAGAACACAAGAAGGATTAAAGAACCTATACATATAGGAACAAGGTGCAACCACCCCAAAAATAGTAAGAGAAGAGGTATTTCCCTTGAACCCTTTGAAGAACATCAGCTGTACGAAGTTACCATGATAGGAAAAGATAAGAATAACAATGGAAAGAGGTACCCAGAGACTCAAATCACATGAAAGAAGGCAAGGAAGCTCAGTAAGAAGAAAGAAAAGTTAGAAAAACTGTAGGAAGTGTTGGATCATGTTGTCATTGATGCCAATGGTTTGATTACTTGGGAGATTGTTGGATCATATGTCATTGATGTAAATGGTTTGGTTTGATTGATGTCATTGATTGATGTCA
>JZKD02S0283993.1:164504-177769 GCA_000966675.3 Picea glauca | reverse complement strand
ATTAATGACCTTCAGACCAGGTAGGCCTTTCTTTTGGAGAGCATCAATCTTATTGAAGAACTTTTGTACTCCTTGATCCATGACTTGAACCTTTTCCTCAAGCTGAAGGATTAGACTTATCTTGGTTAAAACCCTTTTTACCTCAAGTATAGTCACTGTTCTATCCTCGATTTTTAATTCTTCGAGTTCCTCTCTGGTCTTGGAATTCAGGAACCCAATGATCTCATTTGCTTGTGCTGGCATGTCTCCTAGCTCCACTCTGATTTTCTCAACGACCTGTTTGCTCCTCTGGAGAAAATCATTTTGTTCAAACATGATTTGAATCATTGGCCAGATTTCATTGATGGACTTGGTGATGTCTGTCCATACAATCTCTTTGACCTCAGCCAAAGTCTTCCCTGCCATTGTTTGCTTTTGGAGCTGCTGTAACTCCTTCCTGAGATGCTCTATTACCTGCTTTTCTTTGGATAGACCTGTCTGAAAGGAAGTTTTGATCTCTTGGAGTTTCTCCACTTCTTTCTTACGCCTGCTGATTTTTGTCTCTTACAGGTTCATTTTCTCCATGGACTTGGCAAGGTCTCTTGTTCCTTCTGGTAGTGACACTGGTGTTACAGAGGGGATTGCTGTCACTATTGCGGTGCCTGCTCCTAAGATAGGAATAGAACTCAATGGAATGACTTCCATTTGTTTCATATGCTCTTTCTCTTTCAGTAATCTTTCCATCTCCGCCTCCATCTCTTTGAGCTGAGCATTTTTCTCCATGAGCAACTTTAGCATATCATCCTTCTCACCTTCTTTCTCTGTTATCTCCTTCGCCTGTGAGTCCTATGTGGGAGGGAGCTTCAGCTGTTTTCTTAAGGATGCAGTGTCTGCATTTTTCTTCTTAATCATCTCTTCTGCCGCTTTGACGTTTGCAGGGTCATAGCCGATCTTGAGGATCAACTCTTCCAACATCTTGATTCTGTTGTCTCTTGCGAAAGATGATATTTTCTCCAGCTTGAGTTGAGTCTGAGCATTGTTAAATGATACCTGAAATTTTGCTGCAGAAGCTGAAGTGTGTGCCAATGTGTGAAAAACCATCTCCCCTATTTGTTTGTGCAGATCCATCTGATCTGCTGGATGCACGTCCTTCGCTTGGAATTCGAAGGTGGCCCTTTTGTAATCTGAGATCACCTTAGGATCTAGTACCTGTTCTTGAAGGTAAGCCATGTACATCCTACCCTTTTCTGTGTCAAATGCCGAAAGAAGCCTATGTTGAGCTATGGATGAATGCTTCCAAAACTGGGCATAAGTACTACTAGTGAGGGTCTGGTTCTTCTTCTTGATCAAATCATACTTTTCAAAAATGCCCAACTTGGGCCCAGTCTTGCTTTGCTGAGTATCCAGGGGAGAATCTGTGGATTTCTTCGGTATTTCTGTTGTGATTTCCTTATGTTGGCTCGCACCGAAAGGTGGAATGACCAACTTGAACCCTGTGGTAGCTACTGTGGTAGGTGGGACTTCTTGTTCTACTATCACGCCAGGCGTTGAAACTGTCTTTGGCCTCTTGGTGTGCATTTGGAACTCCTCTGATGACAAATATGTTACAGGGGGAGACGAATCCTGTTGGGGCCTCTTCTCCTTGGGGACCTGAGGTGTGGTAGTGGGTGTCACACTCGTCGAGGGCACCTGTTGTTCCACTTCAACTTGCTGTTCCATTTCGACTAAGGTGTCAGGCACCCATACTGTTTGATTTGCAAATTTTTCGATCTCTAGCTTGGAGTCATGAGCATACGGGACATTCTTACTTTTCACCCTCATTTCCGAAATGATCCCGCATGGATCATAGTGCCATGTGAAACTCGTAAAGAATTTCATCTCCTTCAACATTCTATCAGCTTCTTCCCCTGTGACTCGACTATTGCAGATGAAAGAACCAATCTGCCCCTTGATTCTCAATTGTTGCTTCTTCTTCAGGGAAACAAAATGAATGCCATCTGAATTCATTATCTACCTAATATATTCTAATGAAAAAATTCTTACCGGAATGTACTTTGGCAGCTTGTAGGGTGAAAATTCTCACCCGAAAACTCTGATCTCAGTGTGATTCTAATACAGGAACCAATCTCATGTCTTTGCATTGTCCGAGAGATGTAGAATTCTCTGGACCTATTCATTTATTTGTGGTTCAGGCCTGCCACTCAGCATGCTTACCACCGGGTGATAGAACAGATCAATGAAAACCTTGAAGCTATACTCTCTGGAGTTATGCTTCAGAAGAGAAGTCCATGCTGTGACTGGTTGGGGCCTTCCGTCTGCGTCCATATTCAACATGGAGAAACTGAATCTGTCGGATTGAAAATAAACGAACATGTACGCTAGTATAGAAGAATATCTGAACATCCCCTCTGTGACAAAATTCACAAACTGTTCGTGAATACTGTCGGCCAAGAAGGTGCTATAATTGAACTGAGTTTTGGGTTTTCATCGTTTAAGAAAATGGACAGAAAACCCAGGATGGGCTCGTCTACCCATTGGTCAGAATAATAACCAAGCAGGGCACAAAGGGAAGAAATGATTTGGTTTCCTTTGGTGGAGAACATGGATGAAGGGTAAGGGGGATTTGTGGAAGGGAATTGAGCGGAAGTGGGAAGGAAAAGCTCGAATATCTGATCTCTCTGAGGAAAGGTCATTTTCTGATATAGCTCATTGAGGATTTCTAAATTGAAAGGGGGTGCATATTCAGCACGGTGAATTTGCATCATCTGGTCAATGTCTTCGGGAGTGATGAAGAAGAGGACATCTCCAAATGAAGTGACGATGGCCCTCTCATCAGGGATATAGTGGGCTTGGCATTTCAGCGCGAATTCAGGAAAGTGATGTATCTGGGGGAAAAGGTACAGTGGCAAATTGGACTCCCAGAGTCCAATTTCGTCGTTCTTGTCCAAGAACACCTCTCGTAGCCACGACTGGAGGTCCGAAAAATCGAAGTCACAAATGGTATCTGCGATCAATCGATCTTTATCGACCAAGGAGATTTTTTCCAGGTCGACAGGAGGAGGAAGAAAAGGATTCTATTCTCCTTCCGCTTGTCTTGGCTTTGACACCATTTCAACAACAATACCTGCAATAAACACAATGTTAGTGGGGTAGATTGACTCGGGGTAGACTGACTATGGATGAAGGTGGTGAAAAAGAAATGGAGGCGTAAGAGTAAAATTTTCTGGTGCGATGGACGAATAGTGAATGAAGAGGGGAAACGGTAATTTTATTTAAAACTGGGTCGGTTGGACGCGGGAAAATGGTTAGCATGACAACGTTTATGTTATCCAGTTATTAATGGACAACAGGCCACTTGGGGGTGATATGGTAGGTGACGGTGGCCAAAACATACGGATGGTTGACGTGGCTGCTAGGGATTGGAGGTGATGGGAAGTGAAAGTCGCCATAAGGGGTTGGTCATGAGTGGAAAGGGTAAAGGACTGACAGCAGGGACTGACAGCAGTTATGGGATGAGACACGACCCCAGGAACAAGTGGGACAAGTGGACTCAGTGGAGGATGACGTCCATGAGTGACGAGGCCGTCAGATAGGATGTGTGGGATATGACTTGAGGACTAATAGGCTGACGCCACGTATGACCAGGGGCTTTTCGAAGGGAAAAATCCATTCCGGAACCCCCCCCCCTCGGTTAAAGGCAGGACACCAAGGGGGGTCCAAAATCCATTGTGATCCATTGATCTGCGTGCTTGTTTCCTGGTCGTAGATCTTAGCGTGCTCCTTAATACTCATTCCGGACCCCCCCCCCTCGGTTAAAAGCAGAACGGACTGGGGGGTCCGGAATCCATTGTAGACCATTGATTCAAGCGCTCTATTCTGGGCCGTCTAGATGTGCGCCCATGTTATTACCAATTTCGGACCCCCCCCCTGGTTAAAAGCAGAATGGTTGGGGGGGGTCCGAAATGCACTCTGAGCCGTAGATATTAGCGCCGTGATCGAGACCGTTGATAAGTGCCAGAAACATAGATCAGGAGCGAATGACGTATGTACTTGGGGAAAACTTAGGATAAAGCCATTTTATGGGTTTTTTCTTCAATTTTGTAAAGGAACACCACCATGGGACTTTGAACAACTATTTTTTAAGCATTTGGGACATGGTGTAATCTTGATTTCAAGCTGGTTTTAATGGACTTTGAACAATAAAGCAACTGACCTACATGCTAACCTATCTTCCTAGGACAATTAACCCGGATTAAACTGTTGGGTTAAGAAATTATTCTACCTAAGGGCTATCTGACCAGGATTAGACAGTCTGGTCAGATTTATTCACTAATCTAACCTAAGGGCTATCTGATCAGGATTAGACAGTCTGGTCAGATTTATTCACTAACCTAGAAACATTAAATTTAAAAAGAACTTGGCCATTCTTGAAAGGTATGGCTAAGTTACTATTATTGCATGGGGCTTTTCTTTTCAATTCTTTTATGCCCTCTTTTACTTTTCTTTTCTTTTTCTTTTTACAAATTATTTGCAGAATGAAACATCATTTGTCAACAAAAACGCTAGATACAGATAATATCCAAGTCATCAATTGATTCCCATAATTTATGGGGTGATAACAGCGGCTCCACCTGGGGATGGTACTTGCCCTTTTAAGTGCCAAGAATCCTGGTTCCTGTCATTCTGAACAAATCTGTCTAGTAGTCTTCATTGGTTTTATTCTCAAAAATGGAAAAACAGTGATCAACAGCTTAAGGCCTTCTCTTCAGGCTTCAATTAACTGACTAATGTTCCGCGCTCAGAAAAATGCAAGTAATAAATGAAAATTAAAATGGTATGTACAGTGGAGAGTGGAAAACTCAAATCTTCTACTGAGGTGGTACATAATGTTTCAACATCCTTCCATTCACTGGTGCTCCTAGCAATCTGACCCATCAACATTGTTTAACAAAAAGGCATTGTTTCCTCTGAAATCTTGGATCATATATGGCCCTGTCCACAGATGGTCAAATTTCCCATGCTTTCCCTTGTCCTCATTCCTGGCATCCCACCTCAACACCAGATCTCCCAGCTCGAAATCATCGTCCTTGGTTCATTTGTCAAAGATTTTCTTGATGTTTTCTTGGACGACCTGTGTTTTTTTGAACACTTCTTCTCTAGTTTGTTGCAAATGGATCATCTGGTTGATTCTTCTCTATGAATCGTTTGGCTCAGCTTGCACCTCTTGAAGTAATTTCATAACAGGGAATCCTAGAGAAGTAGAGAAAACTACCTCTGTACCATAGACCAGCTGGTAAGGTGACATACCAATTGACCTTTTGGTGGTCAGTCTATCTACCCATAAAGCTAATACCAACTTATTGTGCCATGATTTTTTGTTTTCCTGCAATGTTTTCTTGATGATATTTACCAAAGTTTTGTTTGAAGACTTCGCCAACCCATTCCCCTGAGGGTAGTAGGCTATGGAATGCCCCAAACCAATGTGGTACTGGTTGCAAAAATCTATGAGTTTCTTCGACCGAAAGGCCACTGCATTGTCAGTTATGATCTTTCTAGGACAACCAAAACGAGACAAAATATTATTTTCAAGAAATTTGATAATAACAGATTTAGTGGCTTGCCTGCTTGGTACTGCCTCGATCCACTTGGTGAAATAATCAGTGGCCATGAGAATCTACCTGTGTTGGCCTGAAGAAGGAGGGTGAATTTCTCCAATGAAGTCGAGCCCCCATTGTTGGAAAGGGCCCTCAACTGATATAGGTTTCATAGGTAAAGGAAGGATTTTCCTTTTGGTTTCAAACAGTTGACACTGGTGACATGTTGTTACTTTCTGATGTATGTCTGCAAACAGGGTGGGCCAGTAAAAACCAGCTCTGAGTATTTTGTTGGCTGTAACCTTCCAGTTCAAATGGCCACCACACTCTCCTGCATGAAACTCCTGTAACACTTTATCAGCTTCATCTTTCAGTAAACAATTTAAAAGAATACCTGCAGGGTCTTTCCAGTATAAATTTCCTTCCAAAATACAGAATTTCAAATCCTTCAACTTCAAAAATCTAGCTTTAGTCTTAGTTAAACCAGGGGGAGCTTGTAAATTTTGTAAAACGAATATAAGGTCTGCATACCATGGAGAGTTGAGAAATACCTCTCTAATGTTTGGAGTCGCCATCTCACCCTGTTCATCTGCAACATCTAGAAAATTAATGTCAAGATCCTGGAAATTAGATTCAACCATTAATTTAGCAAGGCCTTGGCCTTTGATTAGTTTTGTGGGTTTAATCTCTATATCGTATTCTAAAATTACAGAAATCCATTTTCCCCTTCTTCCATCAGGGTTTTCCTGTGTTAGAATATCCTTTACTACCATGTTCGGAACATAAGCTATGATGTGGGAATGGAGAATGTAGACCCTGAAGTCTTTTATAGCTTTTACCAAAGCAAAAGATTGCTTCTCCATGATATTCTAGTTCAGGGCAACATCTCTTAGAGTTTTTCTGAAGAAATCTATGGGTTGTTCATACCCTTCACTGTTCTTCTGCAGTAACACCGCTGCTATAGTATGTTCAGAAGTGAAAGAAAAAAGATAAAAATCTTTAGTGAAATCAGGACTGATCAAAACTGGGGCTTCTGTGAGTGCTCGTTTGACTTGTTCGAAGGATTGTCTGGACTCAGAGTCCCATTTTATTTTTACATCCTTTTTAAGCATGTTTGTAATGTTTCAGAGGAGTTCAGCCAGATTGGGAATGAATCTTCGTAGAAAGTTAATTTGCCTGATAAAAGACTGTAGTTCTTTGAGGTTTCTTGGGTGTTCTAACTTTAGTATGGCCTCGATTCTACTTGGGTCTATTCTGATTCCATCTTTAGAGATGATGTGTCCTGGCAGTTTACCTTCTTCTAACCCAAAGAGACACTTCTTAGGATTTAACGAAATCCCAAACCTTCTACATTTCTCGAAAACTCGTCTAAGGTGTCGTAGGTGTTCATCATCAGATTTGGAAAACATAGTCACATCATCTAAATAAACGACAATAAACTTGCCAGATTCTTTCACGAAGGCTATATCCATTGCCCTCTAAAACGTGGCTCCTGTGTTCATCAGAACAAAAGGCATCTTCACATACATGAAAGTGCCCCATGGTGTGGTAAAAGTAGTTTTATCTTGATCGTCCGGGTGAACTAGGACTTGGTTGTAGCCTGAGAAACCATCCAACAAAGATATCCTACTGGACCCGACCACCCTTTGCAGGAGGTGGTCCATTTTTGGTAATGGGTAATTATCTTTCAGGGATACTTTGTTCAGATTTTGGAAATCAATACAGAGCCTGATTTCCCCGGTTTTCTTCCGTGTAGGGACTAAATTAGAAAACCACTTAGAGAAACGTAGAGGGATTATGATCTTGGCATCGTACATTTTCTTGATTTCCTTTTCTATCAGAGGGAGCAACTTGGGATTTATCCTCCTAAGTTTCTGCCTAAATGGTTTTTGGTCTTCCTTTATGGGAATTCTGTGTTGTATGATGCTGGTATCATAGGCTTTCAAATCTTCATAGCCCCAGGAAAAAACATCTGAATATTCTTTGAATAGCTCAATGTATTTAAGATTTTGTTCTGGGGGTAATGATTTGGACAGTTTGACCATCCTAGGCTTCTCTTCAGTCTCTATATTACAGTCCTCCACCTCTTGTCCATGGGCTTCTATTTTTGGTTTCTTAGCTACATCGTTATTGTCAAACAGATCTTCTAAAGGAACAAGCCCTCTAGGTAAAACATTTCTTTTCAACTGTAATACATCGGCATCCATTTCATCATCTCCTAACTCTCTTGAATCTACTGTATCTACTCCTGAATCTACAATATTCACACTATCTATTTCAAAATCAGAAATATTTACATTCTCTTCTTCATTTTCTAAATCTATATTTGTACATTCAAAATCGTTCTTGCATTGTAGGAAATCTTCTATCTGATCATCATTTCCAAACACTTGCCAGTACCTGATATTATCGGGAACCGTTGGTCTGCATTTCACTTCAACAATGTATGGGTGAGTTTGGAGGAAAGGAATCTTGCAGGAGGCCGCTGACGTGGCCAATCCGTCGGCCAGAATATTCTGTCCTCTCGACATTACCTGCAAGTCAACCTCATTAAAACACTTCAAAGCATCAAGAACAACATTCCTATAGGCTCTAAGACGTGAATGTTTAGCAACGTACTCCCATTTAATTTGCTTGATTATTAATTCAGAGTCACCCCTTACCATTATCTGCTTAGCACCAAATTTTTTCAACAACTTCAGACCGAGCATTACAGCTTCATACTCGGAAACATTGTTGGTACACTGGAAATTTAATTTGTAGGAATGATTTTATGAATACCTGTTTCGATGATTATGCAGCCAGACCCCAGCTCCTGCTCCTTCTTTACTCACAGCTCCATCAAACTCCATACTCCAGAAATCGGCGGGGAATTCTTCAGTGATCACATTTTTCATTTTTGCTACCTCACCGTTCTCTGGACCTTCATCTTGACTAGATACATCTTCCATCAGCCGAGTATCTTGTTATTCCATATCACCATCATTGTACAAGATGAACGAATCTAAATCTGAATGGGCAGAGTAAAGGGGGTAGTTGTGCAGTTTCTCTTGACTACTGACCATGTACTTCATCAATGTTCTTTATACAACCTCCTCTGTTGCCCAAACACTGGGATAGTGGCGTAAGACATATCCAGCTGCAGGGTTCCTTTCAACTTAGCTCCCCAAGACCGGGATAGCAACATTCCATACTTAGGTGGGATGTCTGCAACCACCACGTCCATTACCATGCTTTTTGAAGGGATCTGAACCAGGGTGATGCATAGGTCCTTGATCAAACCGATACATTTGACTTTACTGGAGTCGAATGAGTGTAAATCCTTGTATGGTCTGGTGACCTCCAATCCCAGTTTTTCCATTACTGCTTTAGGCATCAAATTATGTGAGGCACCTGAATCCAGCATAACGTTGTACAGTATCAAGTCATGTATGTTTAAACTAATGTAAAAGGGAGCTACATCACCGGTATCGTCTCGACCGTCTACTTCAGGTCTGAAGAGAAGTTCGGGATGATCGTCAGTAAGGTTCACAGTGTCTGAATGAGTCACTGATCCAATAGTCAAGGCCTTGGTGCCTATGTCAGGTTCAATGGCCAGTGCTTTTATTACCTGTGAACAATACCCGTCTCTGGTCATCAACTCTGTAAGTGGGATGGGAATTTTTATTTTTTCCAATTCCCCTTCAAGGCTAAAGGGTGTAAGAGCTCTGCCTTGGCTCATCAGTTCTGATTTATCCGCCATGTTCTTCGGCTCAGAAGTACTCGGCGGGTTAACATGTGAAGCATCCGGTTGTGATGGTCTTTTCAGAATGGTGATGTTTTTCTTCAAAGGAGCGTCGACTTTACTCTTCTCATAAATCTTCTCGGCAATAGTCTTCTCATGAGTCTTTTCAGGAGTCTTTTTAGTAGACGTTTCAGGGGTTTTCTTGGTTTCGATTGTCTTCTGTGTTTCGGTCATCTTCTTAGAAGAAGTCCCTTCTGTATTATTGCTACGCAGATTGTACTGCCGGTGTACTTCCAGAATAGCATTCTCAAAGGCCTATTGTTCCGCATCTTTGGCTTCTTCACTTACCTTTGTTTGATTTAGCACAAAGAGTTCCTGCTCTTCCTGGGTGAGGAAAATAGCCTCATTGTCATGAATGCCCATGAGGTTAATGTGTGTGTCTTCCAGCTCTTCAATCGTTTCTCCCCCTTCATCAACGTAGTTTTCTTGCAGGGGAGGTCTGATCGGCTGATCAGGACCTCTCTGATCCCTTTGATCTCTTTGATCCTGAGAATCTCTTTGTCTGATCTGAGGAGGATTTCTCCTAAAATTTGGATTCCGAATCAGAGGTGCAGGTGTGTTGTCTCTCGGAGGATTTCTATCTGAGACATTCACTCTTTCCAGCAATAGTTCCAGATTTCTGACTACAGAATCCCATTTGGAATCATTGGTTGACATGGAAGGTTCTTCTTTGATCGTGACTCTCCTCTCTAACCTCTGACGGGCCCTTTTTGCCAGCAGATTGGCCTCCACACTAATATCACTTTTCTGCATGTCTTCTAGGGTGGAAACATTTCTTTCTCTTAGTTGGTGAGACATGTCAGCATCAAATCCATAAGGGAATTTAATCAATGCCAAACCCTGTGGAGGTTTGATTTCAGTCGGTATGGCATTGTACAGGTTGTTAAAATGGGTGCAATAATCTTGTAACGTCTCACCTTGATTTCTCTTTATATTCTCGTATTCTAACAATATTTGGAGAGGGTTTTTCTTTACCTCCCATCTGTGAAGAAAAATTCTTTGGAACACAACAAGGTCAGGAACTGAGGTGGCAGGTAAATCTTTGAACCATTTCTTGACGTCTCCTGTCAGACTCTGAGCAAACAGTCGCATTTGAACATCAGCCTCGTCAACTTCTTGCAGGTTGAAATAGTCATTCATTTTATCCACATGTTGTTGGGAATTTAAAGGCCCGGTTGCATCGAACTGTGGAAGTCTTGTTTGGTAATCTTGGGGCATGGCATGTAGTGGCGCAACCAACACTAAAGGATCATATCAAGCTGCCATGATGGGTGGAGGAGGTGGAACGACAAACTGGATGGTCGGAGAGGTAGCGACTGAAGACGAGGAAGAGGAGGGACTGGGTGGTACTGAGGTAGTGATTTGTAGTTTAGTCATGGGAGACAAGACTTCAGGGGTTCGGGGTTGCAACACAGTTGGGTCAAAGACGATTCTAGACACAAAAGTTTCAGACCGTGTTCTAACCAGGTTTCAATGTGGAAAGGGATCAAGATCAAGGTTTTGAGAGATACCTGGTTCTCCTGAAAAGGAAGGAGCCTTATGAAGGGTAGTATAACTCACTGAACTAGAAGCTAAGGTCTTTCGCTTGAACAACTTCTCAGGGTTATCTATTGCTATCGCGGGTTCTGGGTCTGGATGAGATCGAGTGTGAACTTTCTTGGGAGCCAGAACTCTTTTTGGGTTTTTATATATGTATTTATTTTTATTTTTGTGAGTCTAAAAATAATATGTACAAAGTCTGATCAACCTCTAAACATTACTTTATCCTCAAAGTCAAACGCTCTTTTTAAGGGACAAACACGTGAAATTATCAGTTTTTAGTTCGTCCCCAGTATGGTCGCCATTATGTTAGCACTTGGTAAATTTCCTAGAGGTTGAAACAGAAGAAATCTACAAAGGTAACTTTATACAACCGCTTTTAAAGCTGGGATCTAGCCCTTCCAACTTCAGAGAGGGATCTCTCTATATGATTTAGCTTTGTTTTTAATTCATATATTAGGCTAGGTAAAGAAACTGTGGGTTTTGTAGTCAAAGAGTTTGTAAATTGGTTGAGACAGTCTACACCTCCATTGGGCTATGGGGTCTGTATTTAATTAAATATGAGAAACAACCAGAAACGCCAAAGAAGACTTTCACAGAGAGAGATAATATACTCACTGGATCTTTTAGTAATTTAAATGATGGACATAAGAAAATGCAATAAAGATAACTTCAACTAACAAGGAGTTAAGAATTTCTTAATCGAAGATATCAGAGGATAAACATTAAAATGTTTAGAATCGGAAACAGGGTATCAAAGATAAATCTTGCAACATTACGTTACTCTTAAATATTAGTTCCAAAAAAAAAAATGATAACAGAGAAAGGAAAACATTCAACTTAGGAGATCAACATCACCAGTGAACATACGAAAGAATCCTGTAAAAGTGCCTCCTCTTTATTAATGGCATATCTCTTCAAAAATAGTACAATTTGATAGCGATAGGGTGTGAGAATCAACAACCCTCAATACTTCGAGAGTTGAAGTATTTATAATTCAAATTACAAACGTTCCTGTCATAACTGATCAGGACGTGCTCATTCTATTTTTAGTCTAACTACTTTAACTAATCAAAAACTGTTTGATGACTCAGTACAACTGCATGCATAATTTCTGGGGTAGGTCGTTGGTGAGGTGCCTTCACAACCTCTTCTGACTGGACAGGTGACTGGATTGTGACAACTCGTCTGCTAATCTAGTAGATCACAAAGTTCTTCCCATTTGAGATGACTTGGCACTACGACTTTAAGTAATCTACGATACACTTCATCCATGTCTGTATACTTAGCAAATGTAGGCTTAATGAGTTATATATATCTAATCTCGTGTTGGATACTAATATCCAACTGCAGGGAATCCATGAATGCTTTGCCTGTGATGCTCCCTTGTATCCCTGCAAACTTGGAACTGTCCTTAGACACTTCAGCCAATCTCTTCTTGTAATCATGGAGTGTCATTAGTTTGTCATTAATGACCTTCAGACCAGGTAGGCCTTTCTTTTGGAGAGCATCAATATTATTGAAGAACTTCTGTACTCCTTGATCCATGACTTGAACCTTTTCCTCAAGATGAAGCATTAGACTTCTCTTGGTTAAAACCCTTTTTACCTCAAGTATAGTCTCTGTTCTATCCTCGATTTTTAATTCTTCGAGTTCCTCTCTGGTCTTGGAATTCAGGAACTTGATGATCTCATTTGCTTGTGCTGGCATGTCTCCCAGCTCCACTCTGATTTTCTTAACGGCTTGTTTGATCCTCTGGAGAAACTCATTTTGTTCAAACATGATTTGAATCATTGGCTAGATTTCATTGATGGACTTGGTGATGTCTGTCCATAAAATCTCTTTGACCTCAGCCAAAGTCTTCCCTGCCATTGTTTGCTTTTGGAGCTGCTGTAACTCCTTCCTAAGATGCTCTGTTACCTGCTTTTATTTGGATAGACCTGTCTGAAAGGAAGTTTTGAGCTCTTGGAGGTTCTCCACTTCTTTCTTAAGCCTGCTGATTTCTGTCTCTTGCAGGTTCATTTTCTCCATGGACTTGGCAAGGTCTATTGTTCCTTCTGGTAGTGACACTGGTGTTGCAGAGGGGATTGTTGTCACTGTTGCGGTGCCTGCTCCTGAGATAGGAATAACACTCAATGGAATGACTTCCATTGGTTTCATCTGCTCTTTCTCTTTCAATAATCTTT
Source organism: Picea glauca (assembly GCA_000966675.3). Classification (NCBI taxonomy): domain Eukaryota; kingdom Viridiplantae; phylum Streptophyta; class Pinopsida; order Pinales; family Pinaceae; genus Picea; species Picea glauca. The sequence continues at coordinate 164,687 of JZKD02S0283993.1, read as the reverse complement.
CCATCTCTTCCTCCATCTCTTTGAGCTGAGCATTTTTCCCCATGAGAAACTTTAGCATCTCATCCTTCTTGTTTGCACTCTTCTCGTCGCTGTGTGAGCAAAAAGTGAGTGCTTACATGCCTATTTGGGCTCTGCTAGGCATGACAGCTGTGTGGTAAAAGGTTAGAAAGAAAACAACAAAGC
>JZKD02S0283993.1:131711-153100 GCA_000966675.3 Picea glauca | reverse complement strand
CCAGTATTCAAAATTGCTTCCATCAAATGGTGGAATCCCATTTGGAATGTTGTCTTCCATTTCTGCATAGGATATTCCTTCCAGTGGTTAAACTGTACTGAAGGTAACTCACTCTAATCCCAATTGTTGATACTGAGAGGGGGGTGAATCAGTATCAAGTACAATTTAAAACCTTTTTCAACTTATACTTAAACCATTCAACTATATCCAATGAACAATGAACAATGAACAATAGTATAAGAGTTACACCAATACACCATAATACACCATGCACAATATATGAGAAATAATCAATAGTTTATTGTTCAAGGGAAGTAATGGATTCCAAAGGTAGCTATAGCTTCCAAATGTAGAGGGAGGGATAAACCTCCAAGAGGAAGATACAATCCTCCAATATCAAGAGAGATTTGAAATCTCCATCCTTGCCCCTTCCTTCCACCCAAGAATATATGAGAGATAATAAAACTTTACATTAAATCATCACCATTAACCAATCATCATATAAAACCTGATAATGCTTCCTAAGACTTCTTCAATTTATTCAATTCTTCTATTATTGGAGTACTCTGATTCTATAGATAATATTACTCAATGTATTCTCTGAAAATACTCCAATTTTCACTCCTTGAATACTCCCCAAAAAGAGGTTATATAAAGAATGGTAAACTTTATTCAATTCTGGTTTGTTCAGAAGACCCAACTTGTACAGCATGCCTTGCACTCAATATTTAACATCCGATTCTGAAACTTGCACACAAGAACCTATAGTCTGTAATATTTCTAATGGAAGTGGTCCCACTTCATTTGGATTCTTTATGAATAAGTTATGACTGTTTTACCCGGAACACCTGTTTATTGACTAGCTTCAGGATTGGTCACAAACCCTATCTTCCACAGAGCATATCTCCATAATTATAGCAAATCAAGAGATGAAATTTTTACCAGAGGTACCTTGATATGTATTCTCAATACCATAGTGATTTCACCATTTGAATCATTATAGAAAAAATGGTAAGATGACCTAAAAATAACATACCTTAGAACACATCACCAAAATACTTCATCGTCCCTTGAAATCCGGCCTTCTTTTACTTCTTCTTCCCTTTGAAATTCAACTTGTATCAAATGAATGTATAATGATGTTTATTTATACCATTTATGTCACTTCCTTTTAACATTAGGGCTGACCTGACACTTTCTTATTTTGTTATTTTCTGTAATTATCTTCAGGGCCTACATGTACAATTCACTTTGTCATCTTAAAAAATTAATTTCTCCTCAACCATGAGGATCCACTTGACGTTCCACATACCAAAAAAAACAACATGATGTATACTATCCATCCATGGGTGTTGTATCTACATGTCCATTTTCCTTCATGTCCAAATACCTTCATCAATATTGCGGTCCAAAACCCATGACTAGGGTTGACATCAATGAAAACAACCAATCTTCCAACAATCCAATCCATACAAATCGTTTAATACTTGTTAATGAGTAGGGGGTGAACAAGTGTTCTGGGACATGTGAGGGTTTGTATTGAGAAGACAGTGTTAAAATGAGTGGGGATAGATCATGATTATTTCTCACAAAACATCAAACAATCAACTGTATCATAAATCAAAAGAATATATCATTGTAATTCATCCCTGTGTGATCCTTTAACTATCATAATACATAATTTATCTTAGCTATAATTAAAGTTTAAGAATAGGGAGTGGATAGTGAATATGGGAAGGCGAGGGTAGTTGTAATTTGTGAAAATTGAAAGAATGGTAGGGGAAAGAACAGATATTGTTCGTAAAACTAATTAGTAATCCATAAAAATACAACTATGTATTCAATACAAAGATTCCAATACCAATTAACAATTCCCGTGTGTCAAAACTGTTCAATGTCCCACATTCAATTCTTCAAACTTTTTCAATTAACATAGTTTATATTCATACTCAGAATCACTATACCTTTCAAAAGTCTTGTTAAGAGAACACTTGTTTCCTTTCATTTCTTTTCCTTTCATTTAAACAAAATCAAAAGAAACACACAATCACATTGCTTCATCTCTTTCCAGCATATATTTTTATATAAAATATCAACTACTGCCCATGATTCACAATTTCCCAAATCAAACATAGACACAGGTCTTTTCCCGAGTTGAACAGACTTTTTAAAACTTTCCTGATTTCATTCTTTTGATAATATTAACCAATAAAACTTGAAATGAAACCATAATACAAAACCCGAGCTTCATTTCTTATGGTGGAATTAAATAAAACAATGCACGATGTCTCCATAATCCATACATAGTAAACAACGAAGTCATAGCCGACATTTTCCCTAACCTTTAATGATCCCGATCGGGGCTAATAAAACACACAACAGTCATCAACTACCAATTGAAACCAGGCTGAAGGAATACAACAATCAGAAGCATAAAGAGAAGAGACAACCATTGGTTTCCCATTATCACTAATTTCCAATCAACCAAACTAAAAAACGAGCTAGGTTTTCGACACAACTCTCATAATGAAAAGAGACAATCCCTTGACTATGTATCAATTTTCATCCCCAATCAAAACCTTCAACTCAATCAAACAAATATGAGACAATACTCAAAGCAACTGTCATAACCACTCAACCAATCCATGATAGTCAACAAGATACCTGACAAGAGTGTGAATGGTATAACAATGAACACAAGTAGTATTCAAGAATTTGCTTGGTCATCAAAGCATAGAGAAACCAGAGGTCGAACATGTCAAAAATAGGTAGAGACCCTTCAAAACAAGCACAGTAGAACCACAATATTTAATAACTCTCTGTTTGTGTAATAGTGTAATAGTTCAACACCAGTTAGGGTAGGCAACGATGCAGAGGAGCAATGATTTCTCACTGGACACTAACAAATATCAAGAACTCACAGAGGCATAACCCTCACTCATTTTTTAAGGGATGAACCAATTTATAACAATGCTAGTGGAAATGCAGACCCCATGTATCACCAATAACCATAATGCATATATCTTGGCATAATGGTCATCCCATAACCAACTCGTTGATGCCAATACCACAAAAATAAGCCCACGACCAGGTGAATAACCCACGACCGTGGCTCTGGAATATACAGAGTGACCAAAAGGTAGTTTGGAAACATATACAACAACCCCATAGAAACAAAATACAACCAGACATAGTTACCATAACTGTGAGGGAGCGGCTAGCAAGGCTAAACAGAGTGAAACCCTCCAAAAAAATACCCATAACTTCTTAAAAAACTAGAAAGCCGTCAAAATTTTCACCACAAAAAACAACCAATGAAATCATAACTTCAACAAACCAATTCTTTCATTTGCAAAACAAACATCCACACAGTCATTCCAGAGAGAAGACCCACGCATTTACACGGTTTCCAATCTCAGGAAAACACAAACCAACACATCATTGAGCCATTGTTCATTTCATACATAGAGATAAATTCATGGATGGGAAAAAATAACCATACCTGTAACCAATGGTTGTTAACGAGGGTGAGTTGGTTGAGCAGATCCACCCAGTCTTGAATCTTGGAGCTTAACCACCATCAAAACCAAATGAAACAATAACCATGCTAGGGTGATGGCCCGATGGGAGAAGTATGGAGTGGCATGCATTTACTACACATTGCTTCCATATTCCTCCCCATTCAATTTTCATAGTACACGCCAGCCAACCAAAAACCATACCATTAACCATGCCATTAATTCCATACATTGAAACCTGCAACATATTGTTTGCCAATTGCACCACCCAAAATCCATATTAACCATTGCAAAAACCATGCCATACCATATATCAAAATGCACCCAATATAACTCAAATAAAATTCGCATAGCCATTAACCATTGCTAGTTATGACTAATACTAAATTCTTTTCATTTTATTTGCACACAACCTCTTAACATAACATAGTATAGTCCCTTTCTTTTGGAATTTTTTGTTATAAGTCTCTTTCCATTTCCTTTGTTTAATGTTGTTACTAACATATGTCTTGTGCAAGTGTAGCCATGTAATAATCATGGTGAAAAAGTAACAACTGTAGTATATGCCACTCATAACATATAATTAGAGCTTGGAATAAGGGAACATCATATAAAATGCATTATCCACCTGCCATTATGTCAAAACAAAACCAAGACTGCATTATCAACCATATAAGACCTTGTAAGAAGTATGAAAACATCATCATGAAAAGTGTGATATGACTATCTCCGAGCCTTTAGTCTACAAGGGGGGTCTCATCTACTAGTATTAAATATCATTAGCATAGTTTAAATAATAGGCTTTAGCAATACTTTGTGGGAGAAATGCCTCGTTGAGATTTTTATCATCAACACCACTATTCTGTTTACAACCTATGTCTGGTTGTCGGTATGTGGATGGAAATAAATATTTCTCTTAAGCTTGGTGTCCATAATTCTCCACAAGATTGTCCAAAACTCTCCAAGGAATCGAGTGTCACGATCCAAGATCATGAATGTGGGAAGTCCAAAGTGGACCCATACATGTTGAATGAAAATATGAGTAGTTTGCTAAGCATTTATATGCTTTTTACATGGCATCAAGACACACATTTTCTAAACCTATCCACTACTACATGAAAGTAGTCATGACCCAATTTTGACATAGGAAACCCCCATACAAAATCCAAGGAGATACTCTTCCAAGGATGAGAAGGAACAAGGAGTGGTGTGTATAGCCCCAATTTTCTATTAGTGGGATAAAAAATGCACGACACACACCCCTTTACATTCATGGTTACAATTACATTCACTCGAGGCAAGCATAACCTCATAAAATCCATTACAATCCTCTCTACCCCAAAATTCCCAAATAGAAGAGAAGTGTAAGATTCTCCAATTACACGATTTTTCACGATGGTAGGAATACAAGGTTTACCCAAATGGTAGAACAGTTTGTCCTGCAACCAAAATATTTTCACCTACAAGCCATGAATTAGCCTCTCAAATACATCTTTTAAGACTTCACCAATAACATATTTTTCGACATAGCTAACATGAGCATTCTTCAAAACAATAGATGCAAAACTAAGAGGTCTAAAAAGTATCTATGCTCTCATGGCATTTGCACTGGTACTAGTTGCAACCTTAAATGACTATTGAAGCTCTGGTAGATCTAGTATTGGTGCGGGGTTGATATTTCCTCCCAAAGTGTCAAAGGCCCTTTCCTTTCTGCCTCCCCACTGAAATACCTGTCTCATCTAAAGCATTTCATTTTTATGTAAGGGATATAGAGTATTAGACTTATCAGGATCTTTGGTTTTTACAAGTGTAAGCACAAGGTTTTTATTAGTATGTATAGCTCTCTTCATTTGACCTACACTAATAAGTGATGGGTTAGCTTCCGTGCTGTGATCCCTAACAATATATTCCACTCCATCTTTTGTGAGATGCTATTTGTTCTCTTTCCGGAATAATATTGTCTTTCCGTCATAAAGATAAGGACTCGGCCCTAATACAATACCAAAGATATATAAAGGAACCACATCCAAATCAACTTCATCTACCAACTTAGAAGAAATAACAAACTTCAATCTACACTGATTGGTAACCTGAATTTTTGCATTATCATGTACCCAATCAAGAGGGTAAGGTTTCTGGTGAGGTGTTGTGGTTAATCCCAATTTATTTACAATCTCTTCAGATATCAAGTTAACTTGTGAGATCAGATCAAACAATTTTTCCACTTTTGTGTGATTTTTCACTACTCTTATGTGGAATAATTCACTTCTTCTTTCATCATTTTCAAGAGATGGAATTTTAGAACTTGAACTAGCATGCAAGGAAACTTTACCTTGTAATCCAATGACTATGATATATTCCTCATCACCTGATTTGTAACCTAAGTCTTTTTTCATTGTAGCAACAATTTTATACTTCCTTTGGCCACCAAATCGATTCGGTCTTAACTCTGGATGCAACTTCCAACAATGCTCATCATCATGGCCATCTTTCTAACAATGAGTGCAAACTAGTTTTTATCCCTCTTTCTTTGTTGTAGCTATCCTCTTATCCTTTCATTTTCCTTTCCTTTTGAAATGGTATTATAAATGCTTGTGATCTTCCTGTACATTCTTTCCCCTGCTTTCAAGGTGATTTGATTGTGCACACACCTCATCTAAGTTTGCAGGATTAAACAATAACAATGTATGTCGAATGTAACTGTGAAGTGCACCAATATACTTCATCAAAGTTTCATGAGAAACTAAAGGAATATTTAATGCAAGTTCTTGTTTCCTAAACTCCTCTGTTAAACTCTGAACACTTTGACCTTTACCCTGTCTTAAAATTTTCCATTACATCATGGATTTTTTAACATAACCTAGTGGATAAAATTTATTTTCCAATGCAAATGTAAATCTAGACCATGAAGAAAGGAGTTTATCATTATGTTTGCTACATTTATGATGTTTGTTCTCCCACCATACAAGGGATGTTCCTTCCAGCAGAAGAGAATCCGACTGGATCGTCACCTCTTTCTCTTCGATCTGTTGTACACGACAATAAACTTTGATTTTTCTGATCCAATTATCAAGATTATCTACAGTAGCTTCTCCATTAAACATGGGAAAATCAAATTTCACATATAGTTTCAACAATGGATTTTTAGAAGTACTTGGATGAAAACTAGAATGATGAGAATGTTGAGAATGCTGAGAATGAGAGGAAAATGAAGAAGAGTTTTAACTTAAAGATGGTGATAGAGTTTGTTGGACCTTGGTTATGGAAGGAAGTGAAGATTAAGGAAATAATCGCGAAGTATGAACTGCGCGGAAAGAACATTTACTGAGATTGGGTCGAAGTGGCCAAAGAAGAAAAAATGAAGGAGCGAAGTAAGAGAAAGCGAGCTGTTGAATGAGAAGACTGAGGAAGACAGATCAGCAAGGAAGATGGATTGTGAAAAGTCAACAAGTGGAAAAATCCACCAATAGATTCTTTGGAGCACCTTGCGGGAAAGAAGGAAAGACAGGTTGGTGAAGCCCTAAAAACGTGGGTCAAGTTGACCTAGGGTTTTAAACACCCAGGGTTTTGGCATTTTAGGGTTTTGACATCTAGGTTTCGGCCTAAGGTTGTCTGAGAGTCATTGTAATGTATAAATAAAGGTCAAGAGGACCTAGGTTGCGTTAGAATAATGTAATGAACAATTATTGTTGTTGAGAGAGAGAAGCATTATGTCAAGAGAGAGAGTCTGTGTTGTAAGATCTTCAGCTGGGTGTGAAGATCAACCCTGCAAATGGGTGCGCAGGGAGGGGAGAGAAAGAGAGAGACCAAGAGATAGATCTGCAACCTAAGAGTGCATATAGAACTATATATTTTCCTATAATATCAAGAAACACAGTTCTGTGGACGTATCTCTAGGGATAGGGTGAACCACGTATATCTTGTTGTTGTATGGGATTGATGTTGTGGTACTTTGCCTTCTGATTACTCTGTTATTGCATCATTGTGTTAGATTTAAGATATAATTGTGCAAATTAGGGTTGAGTTGGTAAATGATATCTAGATGTTGTGTTGTTGTTGTTTTGGACCCAATTTGAATTTCCTCTTGTTGCAGACACCTGTGTCCTACAACCCCCTATTGCTACTTCGGGTGAGATTACATCTACTTCGCAGGTGTTTCCAAAAGGGCCAATATTTAGGGCTTGTTGTTGCACTATTAGAGCTGAACCCTGGGTCTGCCCCTGTGCCAACAAATGGTTCCATTGCCGGGACCAGGATCTTCTTGAGGGAATGTCAAGGTGGTTTCCATCAAAGACAAAGATTCAGAAGTGGATATAAGAACAAGAAAAGGACTTCGTAGAAGCCCAGAGCAAGAACCATAATCTTTGTATAGAGGATTGTTTGGGAAAGTATATCTTTACCGGTATACATGAGATTTTCTTTGGAGGAATTCATAAGGAGCTATACGAGTGTCTAGGAAGATTAGTAGATATCCAGTTTGAATTCATATCTAGACAACCTGTGGTTTGGACGTCAACACTGATCAAGAAGGTCAAGAGATTTGATAACGCAGTGTCATGAGCAGTCGATCACTGTTTTGATAGTACCATTGGAGGGTACATTACTGAGTTTTCTATTGACAGAGTAGAATCATATAGCCAAGCAGAGAGATATTTCTTTAAGGGACCTAGGGGAAATTTTTTACATTTTTTGAAGTTAAAGATCAATATGCTATTGCATGAGAGGAACATCTTGAATATACAGTAATTTGTTGGACTGAAGAGATAATGTTCAAGAACTCATACAATGACAATGACACATAGGTTGGACACACACACAGTGGGAGATCATTTAGATAAGTTCCTCTAGTGAACTTGTTTGAGTAGGGTCACGAGCCATTGGCACAAGATGAAGGATTCTACAGTGGATAAGAAGAAGAGTTGGTGAACGAGGAACATTCAGAGTCTGATAGGTCAGAAGAAGGGAAGACTAAAGAACCTCGCCAAGAAGAGTCAGAAACTTCATGAACTATGCAGACTGTTGAAGTAAGTACTATTACTCCTCCTATTTTTTTAGTAGCGTTAAGTAACCAAAGTAGTCAGAGTTATCAAAGTGTTCAGAGCATTGTTACCAGTAGTTCAGTGCATACTCAATCAAAAAACCTAGGAATATCTATGGTAGATGAGATAAGGTTACCCACCTTTAAGGAACATGGATCTGAAGATCCTAATCAACATTGGTTCTTATGCGAATCCATATGGATTATTAAGAATGTCACTGACGAAGCTGTTAAGAGAGCTCAGTTTAGTACTACCCCGAGAGACCGCGCACTGAGCTGGTGCATGAAATTTTTCCAAGGAGTTGCACAATCGAAACCACTGAATGGAATTAAGACTGCATTGATTGCTGAATTCAAGAAACCCATGTTAGAGTCACAGTGCATTATATAGATGAAATAAATCAAGAAGGGAATAGTTGAACCTGTTTGGGAGTTTGATGAGAGGTTTAAGACCCTGGTGGGTCATTTGAGTTTTCAAATTCCAGACGAACAAAATAAAGAATGGTTCATTTCTTCCTTCTTGCCACACATCAAAGTCCCTCTGATGCAACAAAAGATCGCTTCACAAGATGAGGCGTTGGAAATCGCCATGAAGCTAGAATCATCCCCTATGGGAGAGTCCAACTCAGGTATGAGTCAAATTTTGAGTTAGCTAACTAGCTTATCACTACAGGTCGAAGATATGAATAAGGCTAATGGAAAAGATAAAAGAGAAGATATCTAGTGTATCAGATGCAAATCAGAGGGCCACGACAAGGAGAACTGTCCTCTATTTCATGAGTACTTGGCTTCAGGAGATCTGAGCCCTTTGAAGCAGGTTACTCTACCTTGGTGCAAGGTATGTAGAAATCAACATTGCCCTGGTGAATGTTATTACATGAAAAAATATTTCCAGACACCTACCAAACTTTACTCCACATTATATAAATTTGTGGGGAATGATGAGAAATATTGTAGGGCTTATGACCTCTTACAGGAAAGATCAAGAGACACATAAAGAATTCAAGGTGAAGTACAATAGGAAGGGAATACTATGCAGTTTAAATCCCCACAAAGAGGAAAATTCAACCTTCACGGTGAATTCAGAGGACAAGGAAGAGGAGGAGGTATGGGTCGAGGTAGAGGTTAGATCATTTGTTATAACTGCGCACAACCAGGATATTTGGCAAGGGACTGTCATATCCCTTGTACCACTTGCAGCTACTGCAACTCATTTGAGCATGTTATTGAAGATTGTCCTGTGTTGTTAGCCAAACTTCAGGAGAGACAAGGAGGAAACCCACACATATAATTAATCTCAGCAGAACCTCATGGAGTGGATCCTAGAGTCATTGTTATCAATAGAGGAGGCACTGCTACAGGAGAACACAGGATGACTCTAGCAAAGATTATAGATGAATCAGGGGTCAGAAGAACTGTAGATAAGACACCAGAGTTTGATCCGAAGAAAGAAAAGAAGATATTTGAAGAGGAAATAAGAGGATTTGGAGGATATCAGGTTTATTCATCAAAGGAACAACCAAAAGTGAGAGAATGTGTGATGCCTCTGGAATTCGATTAGTTTGCATCACCGGGAGAAGGAAAATAGGTAAGAAAGCTTGCTATTTTCTTGTATACATTCATTGATTTGATTAAGGATGAAAGAGCCATAAAAGAAATACAACACTTGATCCGATAGTATGAACCAGGGAAGGTAGACCCTCTGCTGAATAGAGAAGTAAATCAAGTATCCAAAAAGAGAAGGACAAATAAGGAACTACACCTTAATGCTCAGATTGGAGACTATGATATAGATTATGTGGTCCTCGACTTAGGATCAGAAGTCAATGTTATAACGAAGCAGACCTAGGCACTGATGGGAAAAACTAAGTTAATTTAGTCCCCCTTCAAGCTTAGCATGGCTAATCAATAGGCAATAAGTCCCTTTGGGAGACTGGAGCATGTCCCTATGGACATTGACAGGATAAGGACATTTGTGGACTTCAAGGTGATTGAGATAGTTGATGATAATTGTCCTTATCCTGCGCTATTTGGAATTGATTGGGATTTCAACAATTCCACTGTTGTTGAATTAAAAAAAAGAAGAATGATGTTTTAAGGTGATGGCCTTAGGGTCATTTCACCTTTGGATCCTGATGAAGGTCGAAGATACAAAGAACCCATCAAAGAAGAAGACTGCGCATATGAGCTAGAGAATATATATAAATTGATAGCGAGACAATAGGATTACATTAACCCTACATCAAATGGGAATTTAAGATTGGAAAGTGACAATGCATGATCATCAGACTCAGAAGAAGCACTGGAGAATTGGTAGAACAAAATGTATGAAGTTTCTGCACGGAGGTGTGCTAGATTGACTAGGGAAGTTCGTTGGATTCGCATAGAAGTAAGAAATTTGCCCACATTTGATGGTTTAAATAATTTAGAAACATTCTTATCATATTTTGAAGAAATTGTACCAGTGCAACAGATATTGTTGGCACTAGATGAGGCTTTGAAAGAAACACCAACAAGATGGTGTGGGACACATAAAAAGAACATCACGGACTGGATGCAATGTCACACTTTGATGGCAATGCGCTTTTCAAAACAAGAAGAAGGATGTGAAGTTCGATACATAGGTCAAAGTTTTCTAAAGGACCATGTGCAAGGTTGTGAGGAGGACTGGAGCATCATTCCTCAAGAACAGTGGGTGCATAAGTTCATCAACACTATGGACACAATGCCTATCAATTGGTATCTTCAAGCAGAACCGTGCCTCACCACTTCAGATTGGTACTATATGACTTAGAAATTTGTAGCTACATTTTTATTTGAAATCCAGTACCCTTCAGTAGATCAATCTCTACAAGTTGTAAGACAAAAATTCTTTGAGGAGGCACCTAACCTCCCCATTGAGCAAGAAGAGGATGAATGGACTGCACCTCTTTAGAAATTGCAAGGATGTTACAATATCAACGTTGATGAAATGATGATCCTAGGAATGTGAAAATCGCAGAAACAGAAGGATAGAGAAACATAGAAGGACCAAGATTCAAACTACCCTTCATTGGACAACCGATCAAACTCAAGAAAGTTAATATTGGAATAGAGAAAGCACCTAAGATTTCTAATGTTGGAGATTACTGGGATGATGCCACCATTGATAAGATCACATAGCTACTGCATGAATATTAGGACTTGTTCCCAACCAAGTTCACTAATATGAAGGGCATTAAAGGGCCCATGGGAGAGATGAAGATCCCCTTGAAGCCATATGCTAGGCCAGTTAAGCAGTGACCCTACAGATTGAATCCCAAATATAAGCAAAAAGTGAAGATTGAATTAGACAGGATGTTGGAAGCAGGAATCATAGAACATGTTGAAGAGTCAGAATGGATTAGTCTTATGGTGGTACAAGATAAGAATACATGAGATATCAGGATCTATGTAGATCTCAGGAATTTGAATGATGCATGTTTTCATGACCCATTCCCTACACCTTTCACCGACAAAGTGTTAGATAATGTAGGAGGTCAGAAAGTTTACTCCTTCACAGATGGATTTTCAGGTTATCACCAAATCAAAATTGCCAAGGAAGATCGCAACAAGACCACACTTGCAACAGAATGGGGATCCCACCAGTACAAAAAAATGCCTTTCGGATTGAAGAATGCAGCAACCATGTTTTGTAGGGTGGTGGTCAAAGAATTCAATCAGTTTTTACATAAATGTTTGGAAGCATATTTTGATGATTGGATTGTTTTTAGCTTATTTTAAAACCATATTGAATGTTTAATACTAATGTTGGATAAGTGTAGGCAATGTCAGATTTCCCTGAACCTAAAGAAGTGCATCTTCTTTTCACCCTTTGAAGTGCTGCTAGGACATATTGTGTGTAAGTAGGGGTTGTTGGTAGATCCGTCCAAGATTGCCATTATTGTTGATCTACCCCCCACCCCTACTTCAGTTAGACAACTGTGCACTGCGCTAGGGCATACTGGATACTACATAAAGTTCATTATGGGCTATGCACAAATTACAACACCTATGGAGAAGTTATTGAGGAAATATTGTCAGTTTCAATGCACAGAAGAATGTCAGCAGAGCTTCGACACACTGAAATAGAAAATGGTTACTGTGCCTATTATTGTTTTCCTAGATTGGAGTAAGGAATTTCACATGCATTTTGATGCTTCATCTATTGCACTAGGAGCAGTGTTATCACGACCAGGAGTAGGAGATATTGACCATCCATTAGCCTTTTCTAGAAGGAAGATATCTACAGTTGAGATAAACTACACTACCACTGAGAGAGAAGGTTTAGCCATGGTGTACACATTGCAGAAGTTTAGACACTACTTGTTGGGAGGACATTTTAAGATGTGCACTGATCACTCTGGATTGAAATACCTAGTCAAAAAGTCAGTGTTGGGGGGAAGGATATCCATATGGTTACTGGTATTCTAGGAATATGATTTTGAAATTGTGGTCAAGCTAGGGAGAATGAACAAGGGACCTGACCACTTGCCTAGGTTGGAGCATGGAGAGGAACCTACTAGTTTGGAGGATACACTACCAGATGCATAGTTGCTAGCTATCAAAAGGGTTGATGATCACTTCATCAATATATTCCAGTTCCTATCAACAGGAATGGCACCTCGTGAATATACAAACATTCAAAAGAAACAACTAGTAGTTCGCGCTATAGATTTTTCACTTATAGTTGGACAACTATATAAGATGGGACCTGATGAGATCTTGAGGAGCTGTGTTATGGAGGCAGAAATACCATTGATTCTAGTAGAATCACATGAAGGCATTGAAGGAATACATTACGCAGGAAAAGAAACATCACATAAGGTTCTTAGATCTGGCCTTTGGTGGCCTACTTTACATAAAGATGCTAAGGAATACTATAAAGCCTGCTATGTATGCCAGAGAGTTGGGAAAACTTCCAAAAAAGATGAGATGCCTTTAGCACCATAGATGAACTTACAGGCATTTGAGAAATGGGATATTTATTTCATGGGACCTATCAACCCACTAGGAAAGCATACAAGATCTAGATACATCATCATTGCGACAGAGTATTTGACTAGATGGGTAGAAGCAAGAGCAGTGAAGGACTGTAGTTCAACTAAAACTGCGTGATTTATATTTGATGATATGATAACCAGGATTGGATTCCTAAAGACCCTGATGAGCGATCAAGGTACACACTTTATTGATAAGACTATCGAATCTTTGACTCAGGAATTTGAAGTCCACCATCAGAAGAGTACTCCTTACCATCCACAAGAGAATGGGACGGTCGAAGCTTTCAACAAGATCTTGGAGATATTGCTAATGAATATTTGCAGTGTGAACAAGGATGATTGAGATTTGAGATTACCAGCAGTGATATGGGCCTATAGAACTACTTGCAAAAATCTAACAATGCAGACTCCCTTTAAGTTGGTTTATGGTCTAGAAGCAGTTGTCCCTATGGAATATTTGGTTCCTAGTCTCAAAATTGCAACATTTACAGATATGGATGACACTATTATTGTTCAAGAGAGGCTTGTACAATTGGTGGAACTAGAATAAGACATATTTATTGCAGGATTTCATCAACAGGTACAAAAGGAACGAGAAAAGGCCTACCATGACAAACGTATCAAGAAGAAAACCTTTAAGAAAGAAGATCTGGTATTGGTATATGGCAACAATTTCATGAAACATCCAGGGAAATTTAGAACACACTAGCTTGGGCCATTTGAGGTCACCTATGTTACAGAAGGAGGAGATGCAAAGTTGAAAACACTAAATGGAGAGCGGAAGGAAGGTTTAGTGAACGAGAGCCAGTTGAAATTGTACTATGACAACCAACTACCTCACAGCTCTCAATAAAATCATAAGGAGATGGGTCTAGGTACCAGGTGTAGTTGAAACTAGGTACCAGACACAAAAAAGACAGTTTGTACAGAGAATAAAGGGATAGGGCAGAAAGAACAAGATCCCCCGCGCAGTCTGAAGTCAAAGTGAAACAAATGGTTCAGAACTGAAGTGCCTCGAGACGTGTCACATGTGAGTGTTGGGGGCCTATTGGCCCTTGGTTATGGAAGGAAGTGAATATTAAGGAAAGAAGCACAAAGTACAAACTGCGCAGAAAGCACATTGGCTGAGATTGGGTCAAAGTGGCTAAAGAAGCAGAAAAGAAGGAACGAAGTAAGAGAAAGCAAGCAGTTGAATGAGAAGACCGAGGAAGACAGATAAACAAGGAAGATGGATCGTGGACAACTCAACAAGTAGAAAAATCCACCAGTATATGCTTTGGAGAACCTCGCAGGAAATAAGGAAAGACAGGGTAGCAAGCCTTGAAAACGTGGGCAAGTTAAACTAGGGTTTTAGACACATAGGGTTTTGGCATTTTAGGGTTTTGACACCTAGCTTTTAGCCTAAGGTTGTCCAATATTCATTGTAATGTATAAATAAAGGTCAAGAGGACCTAGGTTGGGTTAGAATAATGTAATGAACAGTTATTGTTGTTGAGAGAGAGAAGTATTCTATCGAGAGAGAGTCTATGTTGTAAGATCTTCAGTTGGGTGCGAAGATCAACCCTATAGCTGGGTGCATAGGGAGGGGAGAGAAAGAGAGAGAGAAGGAGAGAGATTCACAAGCTAAGAGCGCAGATAGAACTATATATTTTCCTATAATATCAAGAAACACCATTTTGTGGACGTAGCCCTAGGGAGAGGGTGAACCACATATATCTTGTTGTTCTGTGGGATTGATGTTGTGTTCCTTTTCCTTCTGATTACTCTGTTATTTCATCACTGTGTTAGATATGAGATATTACTGTGTGAAGTAGGGTTGAGTTGGTAAATGATATCTAGATGTTGTGTTGCTGTTGTTTTGGACCCACTTTGCATTTCCTCTGGTTGTAGACACTTGTGTCCTGCAACCCCCTATTTCTACTTCAGGTGAGACTGCATCTGCTTCGCAAGTGTTTCCGAAAGGGCTAGTAGTTAGGGCTTGTTGGTGCACTGTTAGAGATGAACCTTGGGTCTGCCCCTGTGCCAACAGAGGCTTAGGAGGATCTCCTCCAATTCCATAGTTCACTGAAGCATTATCCTCTCCTTTATCTTTCTTCTTCTTCTTCTTCTTATTATTTGCAACTCTTTTTTCATAATCTGCATACAAATTTTCTACCAGGTATGACACCCGGTATAAGATCTTGTGAAATTTCTACTCATTCTCATCAAACCTCTCTTCATCATCCATTTTCCTTCCTCGAATTGCACCTCCAATCTATGGGTTGAAAGTATTGATTTTTCCTTCACCTGTTTTGAGCTTGGCCCTGGTAAGCATTCACACTCGTAATTCAAGTCAAAGAAGACCGCTATGATACCAACATGATCCAAGATATTTTAATCGATGACATTACATAAATTGCATTAAGAGTCTAAATCACAACCTATGTGCAACATTAATTAAAGAAGGACGAAATATGGAGAAAAGAAGATAAATGAGATAATAACACAATAGCTTGATAACGAAGTTTGTACAACATGGACTACGTTTTTAGGCCCTACTTCAAAGTGGAGAGGCTTTATATTATTCTCAACAATAAAATTGGCATAAATACATCATTATATCTCAAGTCTAAAAATGGACTTTAGATATTTTGCCTAGATGCAAAAATAGACATCATTGGTGGACTCGTGGCGAGAAAATGTGCATAAATGACTGTCAAATCATGAAATTATGACACTGATCATATCAGGTCTATCCTGGGCTCTTTGCCTTGTAATTTGCACCACTGCAACCTCGAATCATTACTGTAGTTTCCTCGTAACTCATGCGCTTTCTCTGCTGGCATGGAAATCCCCGAGCTCTTGAAAAACACTGAGTTTTAATACAAAATCGTGGGCAGATTAAGCAATGGGGTCATTGGCCTAAATGATTGGTGGTGGTATAAATAAAGGTTATGGTTAGGGGGAGGTCCCGGGGTCAAACCCATGGGCCTCTTGTTATAACCCTAATTTTCACCATACATGCTTACCTAGCATCAGGCCATCTCAGATCCCTTCTTTGCCAAAAGAACTGCTGAGCAACTCTTTAAAAAACCTATTTTATAAGGGCCCACATGCCCTACTCCATTACTGCATGCATGTACACACTAGCTGACCTAAAATAGCCCGCGTGGACTAAAAAAAACATGAAAAAAGGAAAGTTTCCGACGGAACACACAGCTTTGGGTGAGTTAACTAAAACTCCCAGACATGCATGGCTGAGGGTTCGTCCAAATACCTAGCTTCTTCTAGCCTATAAAAGAAGGGTTAGGGGTCCCATTTGGAGGAGGAGAAATAGAATAAAGAAACTCTACCCAATTGCATATTCCCATTGTCCCAATCCTTTAGCCATCCTTGTGCAAGAAGAGATACAAAGAAAATAAGTTGGAGGACATTTGAAGAGGAGCCCAGGATCAAAATTCGCGGAGTAGTGGCTGGTCTCGAAATTGTAAGTTGATTCATTAAAGTTAATAATAAATAAATTCTTTTCCCATCCCACTATATGAGTTCTTCATAGTTCAGTAAATATATGTTTGAATCTCTAACCCATTAGTATATAGGTAAAATGCATGTGTAGTGTGTTGCTTGTTTTGTACTCAAGTCAATCTTGAGAGGATAGTTGCCAGCAAGTGATCAAGCATGAAGGGGGATCGACATCGAACATACAGAACAAGGTATGTTGGTCTAACCATGTATTTTCTGGAAAGGAATGGAGTTTAAGTCTGGGGACGAAGGTAGAGAGTAGATTTCTTTTGGTCATATCTGCATGCATAAGATAACCCTATTTGCTAGTCTGTAAGGGGATTTCCCTCACAACAGAATTGGCGAACATACTAGGGACAATCCCAGTTTTGGACAACCTATTCCTATGTAGGGTACTATTCCTGCACAGGGGGAAAACCTAGGAACTTCTTCCACATCAGGGCCTTGGAATTCTTGGTAGGGATCCGTTCCCTCGTCTGGAATGCCAATCTGGAGTAATTATTTCCACAATCAATGGAACCCCAGACAAACGACTATGCCTAACCCCACAAGACCGACATGGGGCAACCCTTCTCAAATTCCTTCGAATGTAATGTATGCCCAACCATCTATGTCCTATTTGGAAATCAACCGATGATGTCTCCACATACGCAAAATCCATACACTGGCCAGGGCCATGGTTACTTGTTTTGTACACAGGTCAATCTTGAGAGGATAGCTGCCAACAAGCGATCAAGCATGAAGGGGGATCGACATCGAACATCCGAAACAAGGTATGTTGGTATAACCATGTATTTGCTAGAAAGGAATGGGTTTTAAGTCTGGGGATGAAGGTAGAGAGTAGATTTCTTTTGGTCATATCTGCATGCATAAGATAACCCTATTTGCTAGTCCATAAGGGGATTTACCTCACAACAGAATTGGCGACCATACTGAGGAAGTCTCTAGGCTCCTGGAATTTTATTTTTTGGGTATTTTTAAAAGACTGGTTTTCTTGCCTATTTTTTAGTCTCTATAAAGTTTGAGCTAGCAAAGAGTCTGGTTTCCCATACCAGCTGTCTCTGTTATTTTCTTGACTGTGTTTTTTCAAGATCGATAGAGGTACACAAAGCCTGCATAAGGTCTTCACGCGTGTACCCACACCCTACTCTCTTACATCCTGCATGTGAATGCTAGTTGAAGAAGTAGCAGTAGCCTGTAGATTCTATAAAATTTTTGAGGTAGTCATCCTCTTCCCTTTTATAATCAACCATTTCAGGGGTTTTCTGGAAATCTATCTAAGTCTTGGTTGTTTGCAGTCTTATCTCAGATTGGTTTGTTTTACAATTTTTTTCCTTTCATTGTTTTCTTTTTTCTGTTAAAAAGAGTGTCTAAGACTTCAAGGGATCTCGATTCTCAATATCAGTGGTCTCTTCCTGGTTTGGATTGTCTGTGTTTATTTTGTTTCAAAGTTTTAGGGATACCTGTATAAGGTCAATACACGTGTACACGCCCTCTGGCTTTACACAGATCGCGTGCACATGCTTGCTGTTGGATTGTCAATAGTGTGCTTGTGTAGGATAGTTTTTGTTGAGGGTAAGACAGTCATCCTTTCCCTTGATGAGAGTTATGCCTCTCAGGTTTTTGAATCTCTGTCTTAGCAGTCAGTAGCTTAGGATTAATCTTAGCCTTAGCTTTCTTTTTCTCATTTAAAAGTTGTCATAAAAAATAATTTTTTAGGGTTTTTAGACAAGTGTGAAAGTCATTTTTTAAGTTGCTAGTGTGTGATTTCTTGAAGTGATTCTTTGCGATCTGCAATTAGGCTAGAATTGTTGTTCTTGGTTTTTTACTTGTTGGTATTTTTCCTTTTTTCTTTATCAACATTTAAATAATAAAAAAAAATCTCTTTCATTTTCTTGTTTGGTTGAAGAGTGTGATTTTGCATTATTAACCAGGGAAAAGTATTTTATTTCATAAGTTATTTGTAGTTTACTTAGATCACAAGTAGCTCATAGTCGAGTGAAATTCTTTTGAGTTTTCTGTCCAAAAATCTTATAAAATTAAAAAAAAAAAAAAATTGAAAAGTTGTTGAAATTTTGCATTAAGTGAAAGTTTTTGTTTCCAGATTTTTATTCATTTTTACTTTCGTCTTTTACACATCATCTATTTCACTTTCATACCCCTTGAAATAAGACAAGCCATAAAATTAATGTTAAATCTAAAATTTATTAGACTTTTATGTTTGTAGGGTTAACCAACTAGTTCAGGATTAGGGCCTTGGATTAGGTTGGAGAGGAAACTCTTCAAGGCCATTACAATCAAACATTGGAGTATGAGTTAGGGAGTGTCCAAGTCTAGTATTGTGAAAGTTATCTGGGACCCCCCTCTAACACAAGGGATAAACACGAGGTTTCATGAGGAAAGGTAGTGGAGATAACCCCTGCAAAGCTGGACCAATCGTAGTGGAGAACACATATAGAGGGGTTGTTTTGGGATTCCATCGATTGCATTTTCCACGGGGATTCGTGGGTCTAGAATCCATTCAAGGTCCTTAGTTGTTTTTTGAAACACTTACTTTCAATACCCTTGACAGGTTTCGGGCTTGATACCCTGCTCATTTTGGTCTACCTGACTTTCGACTGTACCCGCCTAGTGACTATTCGCGAGATGGAAACTTAGTTTCCTATCTTTTTTAGGGACATACATAGGTGACTACGAGGGTATACCACAGTACCTAGGACATACATCGGGCCATGCTTTGCAGAGTATACCTGGAGGGTGCTTCCGTTCTTGATTTTCACTGCACCGGTAAGTTGCTCTAGTGTTGGTTGTTGTAACTGTTCTTCCAATTAATTTAGTGTTTGCCTGTCTTATCTTATAGGGAATTTTTTTAGTGTGTGTTACTTTTGAACGTTTAGACTACCTTAGAGTGTCTTTGATATTCTTACATAGTGGAGGATCACAAGCTCTGCTGGTCACAAAGGCTTCTTGGCCTGCCTCCGGTTACACTGGAGCCACCCCCGCCACCAATAAGGTGAAAGCTAGAACAACAAAGGTATTTTTAAGTGATCGGGTCACAAGAAATTATGCCCAACCAACATCCATAGGAATCAACCATCTTAGACCTTGGAGCGCAAGCTTTTGGTCTGGTTGAAACTTCTACCACTGATATTTCGACACCTACCATCGTACCAATTTATCCTTATGAGTGCCAGACAATGTTGCATGCAGCAATGGAAATAATTGTTATTACTCCTTCTGGGAATTCTTCAATTCCCACTACGGTTGTCACCACAGGAGAGTTTTCACCTCCTAACCCACCGTCACCGGTCTGAGCCACCATGGTCTCGACCCCCTCTACATCGCATAGTGGTCTGATCCCATCTTTGGTGATGGCCACAACCCCTTTCACACCAAGTGCGACTAGCCCTCCGTTCTCATACGGGATGCCTAGTTTGGGTACAAGTCCTATACTTTCCTACTCCACTTTACAGACTTGAGGTTTGGGGGCAGGGAGCTCTAGCGCTCCTCTGCAAGGTCACATGGGGGGAACTCCTACTCCTTTTAACACTTTCACTTACGGAGGAGGTCATATATCTCCTTCATCCCCTTCACTCGGTGGCTCGCATCAACAATCTGTTGGGAAACCTAGACACCATAGTTTATTTGGAGTGGGGATTCAAGGACCACCTTCGCATAATATGGTGGTAGGTTCGACATCATTTTCTTTGATCAGAACTTTTGGTAATAATTCCTTCTCGCCAGCCGCCTTCCCGACTGGGGGCAATCCCAGTTTTGGAAAACCTATTCCTATGCAGGGTACTATTCCTGCACAGGGGGCAAACCTAGGAACTTCTTCCACATCAGGGCCTTGGAATTCTTGGCAGGGATCCGTTCCCTCGTCTGGAATGTTGAACTGGGGTAATTCTTTCCACAATCAATGGAACCTCAGACAAATTACTATTCTTATCCCCACAGGACCGACATGGGGCAACCCTTCCCAAATTCATTTGAATGTAATTCATGCCCAACCATCTATGTCCTATTTTGGAAATCAACTGATGATCTCTCCACATACGCAAAATCCATACGCTGGACAAGGCCATGGTTTCTTCTAGAATTCAAGCCAGCAGCTGAAATTTTCCTAGCAACCTAGTGCCAGCCAAACTCAAGGCCCCTTTTTCCCAGGTTATCACCAACAACCCTAACTACCCTTCCTGGCAACTTTGCACTTTCCAGATTTGACAATGTTGTTGAATGACCCTATCTGTCACGATCTGCATTGGCCTCCTATGCCAACAAAGTTTCCTTTGGACATCCCAAAGTTCGAAT
>JZKD02S0283993.1:108781-131115 GCA_000966675.3 Picea glauca | reverse complement strand
AATGGTTATCTAAGAGCTGGCATTCCAGATATCTTGGGATCATTTCCTATCCAAGTAACTAAATTATCTTCTCCTATATATTGAGGAGATTGCTCATAGAAAGGGTTAAGCAAAGAAGGAGCAAGCTAGCAAGATATTGATTGGAGAACTAGTGCAAGACTGTATGGAGGACTGATGCTACAACAAAAAGAGACAACACCAAGGTCATCAAAAGTGGTTGATTTTCTTCATGCATGAGCAAGTGTGTGTGTCAGAACCAGGAGCCATCGAAAGGAGACCTACGACATCAAGGCTCAGGTTGTAAGTTTCACTTTCAATTAATTCAATACAGTAATATGTCCCTTTCCCATAAAGATGATGTCACTTTATTACATAATTCCTTGATCATATGTATAGACTAGCTATTGAATATATTAATCTGCCTTTACCCTGATTGGTTTGTATTGTTGTGATCTGAACGGTGCAAGAGCATTGGAGCAAATCTTGGAACAACAGAGACACAAGGAAAGCGTTCATAAGGTATGTCCATAATCCATTATCTTTTAGTTCATTCAATAGGCTAGATCTAGGGAAAGTGTATTATTCTGTCATGATTTGTTCTAGATCCAGGTGGATCTAGGGAGATCGGTTCATGTCCGCACTTACGGATTTATCCATAAACAGGGGGCAGCCAAGAACCCTCTCTGCCTATGAATAACCTCACATCTGCGAATGTATATATGGTGAGGGGTGATGCTTTTATATCGACTAGAGCGCATGACTATAGTAAACCAAGAACTTCTGAGAAGGGTAAAGAAGATGAACTCCCATATCTTCATCTATAGATTGAGAAGACGTTAGGAAAAACAATGACACACATTCCCAAAGGGCATTCAAAAAAGATTCTCATAACCCAAACGCAAGGGCCACCCATAACTACTCTATGGTGGAAGATTTATCACAAACCCCTTGTGCGATGTCCGCTTTGGAGGTCCTCCAAAGCTACCCTTCCCAGAGGAAAGCCTTGTTAACCGCTTTAGGATCTACCAAGACTTGTAATCCGGGTACAATCATGTTGGATACAACCAAATTAAAACCTCGTCTACCTTACCATGTAGTGTTTCAGATAGTAGTGGCTTATCCCATGAAAAATTTTACTCGGAATATCTTCTGCACGGTGGTTGATGAGGGCGCCTCGACATGCGTTATGTCATTGGTATGTTGGAAGGTCGTTGGCCAGCCTGTTTTGTCTCTGTCACCTACTCTCCTCACTGCTTTTGACAGTCGTTCCTTCCGACCACATGGTATCGTTCCTTCTTTCCCCATCCAGTTAGGAGGGAAGACCATGTGTGTCGAAGTAGAGGTATTTGATGCTCCCCTCGACTATAACCTCTTGTTAGGAAGGAGTTGGACTTGTGCCATGCAAGCTATGGTTGCTACAATTTTTCGGGTCTTGTTGTTTCCACATGAGGGCCGGATAGTGACCATCGATCAATTGTCTTTCTCTAGACCTGACCTTGCATTGGGGGCATCCACGGTCCCGATGATTGATAATCCTCAACCAAGTGTCATCAATGTAGGGGTTGGTTTGTGCCCATCTTTGATGGGTACCTTCGATTACCCGCCCTCTCAAGGCGATATCAAGTTTATATCCAATCACCATAAGGTTGATATTTTTCAAGTTTCGTCGTTCTGCATGACTTACTTCTATGATCCATGGATACTTCCTTCCCCATTGGTCACGATGGATGGGACAGGGCACCTGGGCATGTCCATGCACTTGTCCAAAAATGAAGTAGTGTACTCTTTAGTCCAACAAACTTCAGCCCACACTGATCCAACTCCTGCACAAGAGTTTGATCCACTTCTAGAGCCTATTTGGGCTCAGGGTTCTCTCGTTCACACTGATTCATTAGACTTAGTCTTTCCCTATGATGAAGCAATAATTGAAGAAATGACTAGTCCAGATAAACTCTAGGAAGATCTTCATCACATATCATACTTCCTCCCAGAGTTAAGCCGAATTGAAGAGAGAGAATTCACCGTGACTATGATGGGAGATCGGTCTTGTGGTATTAATCCCTTAGCTACACATGAGGTTTATGCTGAGGGTAATCTGGAAACTATCGCTGAAACCTTACCGATCAATATCTCCCAAAACCTTGGCGTCATGGAGAATGTCTTTGTCAGAGCTAACTACTCTCCCCAAGAGATTCAAATCTACACAGATCTTTTTAAAAAATTCCGTGATGTTTTTTCCTGGACTTACGAGGAAATACCAGTCATTGATCCAAAAATAGTTGAACATGAAATCATAACGTATCCAAATGCCAAGCCTGTCCGATAGAAACTTCGGCCAATTAACCCCAAGAAAACAACAACCATTAAGGTTGAGGTTGAGAAATTGCTAAAATCCGGTTTTATCTATCCTATCCATTTGACCCAATGGGTGTCAAACCTCGTACTGGTCAATAAAAAACAAGGCACAATTCATCTATGTACAGACTTCCGTGATTTGAACAAGGCCTGTCTCAAAGATAATTTTCCCACACCTTTCATCGACCAGATCATTGATTAATGTGCGGGTTGCAAAGCCTTTTCTTTAATGGATGGCTTTTCAGGATATAATCAAATACAAATCAAACCTGAAGACCAACACAAAACGACATTCATCTGTCCATGGGGTACATTCACGTATCGTAAGATGCCTTTCGGTCTCAAAAAATGTCGGAGCCACCTTTCAGTGGGCCACGTCTTTTACTTTCCATGACCTCAAGCATATAGTTGAGGCCTATTTAGATGATTTAGCATCTCGATCTTGCAAGAGAACGGATCATCCCACACACCTCCAACTTATCTTCGAACGTTGTCGCTACTTTCAGATTCACTTGAATCCAAACAAGTGCAGTTTCTGTGTAACGTCAAGGTGATTGTTAGGTTTCATAGTGTCAACAATAGAGATCATGGTCGATCCTCTCAAGGTTGAGGCAATAATCCAATTTCCCCCACCACACACAATCCTTCAACTTCAAAGTCTATAGGACAAGGCGAATTTTCTAAGACACTTTATCGCTAACTACACCGAGATCACCAAGGGATTCATGCACTTACTTAAAAAACACGTTCCTTTTTATTGGGATGATTCCGCTCAACTCTCTTTCACCGCATTGAAACATACACTCACAACTTCCCCTCTGCTCCGACCACCTAACTATAACAAGGATTTCTTATTATATCTGGTTGTATAAGAGTCAACCATTGGCATGGTATTAGTTCAAGAAGATGACTTGTTCTCAGAATATGTCATCTATTACCTGAGTTGAGGCCTCGTAGGATTGGAACTCAATTATTCTCATATTGAAAAACTTGTGTTGGCAATAGTCCATGTTGTTCAACGGTTCCATCATTATGTTATGTTTCGCAAGACTACCGTCATTGCTGTCATGAATCCATTTCAGTACATGTTGACACGACGGGTAATAGGTGGAAAAATCAGTAGATGGATAGTCATCCTCCAAGACTTCGACTTGGATTTTGTTTCAGCGAAGTCCAAAAAGTCACTGGTCTTCGTAAAACTTATTTTGGAACTTCTGGTTGAGTCAGGTGATCTTGTGCCTGAAGAGTCGCCTATTAAAGGAGATATGTTTTTGATCACCTCTTCGGATCCCTGGTATGGAGATATACTTATCTATCTCCAGACTTTGAAGTGCCCCACTACTTCTTCTCGTGATGAGTGTTGACGCATATGCCATCAGGCTAAGAATTATCTCATACTCGATGATACATTGTATTGGAGAGGTGTAGACTGCATCCTACGCTAATGTCTCACTCACAAAGAAGTGATTATCATGCTTAATTATTTCCATATCCGAGATTATGGCAGTCACTTGTCTGGGTTGGCAACAACCCAAAATATTCTATGCGCAGGTTACTTCTGGCCGACACTTATCAAAGATTGTATTGAATCGGTTAAGAAGTGCCACCCATGCCAAATATTCTCTCGGAAGATGAGGGCACATCCCGCTCCCATGTTTCCTGTCATCAAAGTTGGTCCCTTCACTAAGTGGGAGATTGATTACACTACATGAAACCCTCCTTCAACAAGGGGGCACCGCTATATCATTGTAGCTATAGACTACTTTACAAAGTGGGTTGAAGCTATGCCAATCTTTAAAGATGATGGATAGACTGCAACTCTCTTTTTATTCAACCAGATAATAACAAGGTTCGATGTCCCAAGGGAGATTGTCACTGACCATGGAAGTCACTTTCAAAACTAGATGATGATCGGGTTAACGTCAAAGCTTGGGTTATGGTAGGAACATTCGTCACCTTACTACCCCCAAGCAAATGGTCAGGTGGAAGCTGTGAACAAAACTCTTAAAACCATTCTACAACGAACGATCAGCTCAGCCAAGTCAAATTGGCATTTGATGTTATACTCGACATTATGGGCTTACCAAACATTTGTTAAGACTGCAACCAATTTCTCACCTTTTCAACTTGTTTACGAGTTGGAGGTAGTCTTTCCCATCGAATGTCAGACCCCGTCTCTAAAATTGGCAGTATAATTACTTCCAAACACTTATCCACTTGAAGACTGATTAGTATACCTTGAGTAGCTCAATGAGTAGCGTCATAATGTGGCCCTGGCCAATGAGGCTCACAAACATAAGGTCAAGTGTCAGTATGATAGGTTCGTTCATCCTCGGATTTTCTCTGAAGGCAACTTTGTCCTGGTCTATGACCAAGATAAGGACCCTCTGGGGGTAGGAAAATTCAAACCCATGTGGTTTGGACCTTTCATCATAAAAGAGGTTTTAAAAAAGGGCGCTTATGATCTAGTTGATTTTGAAGGGAATTCTTTGGCGGAGCCTAGAAATGGGCTCTACCTCAAGAAGTATTACTCATATGCAAGTCACTGTCGGTAACTTTTTGCAACATATGTATGGTCTTTGTACTATTACTTTTTAGTTTATTTTAGTGTTATGGACGTGTCGTTGATGTTATCTTTCGTCACTGTGGAATATGTCAAGTGATTACAAGGTGTTCATTGGGTATGCAGATGATGCTAGTTGGCACACGCATCATATTTTATATTACATATTATGCTAGTGATTATATTACATATTTTCATGTTCCTAGGAGATTAAACCAAGTTACAGATACTCTAGCTAATCAAATTTTAGATTGGCATCTTGCACACATATGAAATAACATTCACATAAACATGTAAATACATTTTTTTCACACATGATCCATAAGACACAGAATACCCAAAAAACCATATATAATATCATAAAGTAACCAGAGTACACCGATGGATGCAAGCGCCTAAAAAAAAGGACCAATAACGAGTCATAGGGCTTATTCCCTCAAACAATATATACAAGTAGTGCTCGTGGCACGTCAAAATGTCTAGGTAAAGTCAGGGCATGTGGGCCCTATTATACTGATCCACAGCGTTGGCTAAACACTGAAACAACCGGACCCACGTCCGTGGTGCCCCCACTACATGAGGCTACATAGATGGTGGAAGGTCCTCAATCTCTACCATCAGGACCGTGCGAGTGAGCACAATAAAGTTATGCTCGAATCATCTCAATACCCTCTTAGCCTCCCCATATGGAAGATCTACTGATACTGCTACTCCCCCTGCGGCGACAGGTGTGGCCCTTGGCCGAGGACGACGCCTCTTCCTCGCATAGTCAACGGGTTGCACTGGTCCCACATATGCACACAATGAACAGATATCCATCAAATACTCTGGAATTACAAAACTAAATGATATATATAACAAAACAACATAAAAATTACATATGTTTAAAACACAAAAAAACTACAAAGGTGGAGACTTACCCATCTCCCCTCACTCCTCACCAGGAGGCACTGTTATCTCATGGTCTCTCGAGAAATCAATCCTAACATAGGGGTAATCCTCTATAACTGGGATATTTCATGACAACCACGTGAAAGAAGTCATCATCGAAGGACTCATTGGTCCTTCCGCCACCCCGTCGCGGTAGTAATACTGCCCATCTACACACAGTAGGAAGAGAGGTCTGATGTCCTCGTACCACTACTCAAGGACTAAAACTCAAAACTCTCTCAAAAAAGAATGAACACAGAATGGTCCCAAGCCCAAAGTTCCTATGTGTCCACAAACAACAATCTGTCAACTACCTTTTCATACACTCAATTAATGTGGTACTCCAATCAAAAACTTGTGCATTTAAGCATTGGACTGCACAGTTCATCTGTGCACGGGACGCTTGATGTAGAGTTGTAGAACTAGTAATTCACCCAATAAGAAATACTATCACCTGTAGTGATAAGTCATTGATATTGCTTATGGGCACCTGCATGCTCAAGCGGTTTATATCATCTTCACAATATAGACCTATCAATTCCACTATGTTATGCGGCCCCGAAAAAAAATCCTGAAAGTTGACTGGTTCCCCTCTCCTAGAGATGCCAGTCAAAAAGTAAATATCCTCGACCGTGGGCAGTAGTGACTACCCCTCTAACATGAATGCCTCTGCATCCGGATGCGAGTAGTCAACCAAGGCATTCAGTAGCCTAGGTTGTGCCCACATAAAAGGACATAGGAAAAACTTGAGTAACCCACATTGCATCAAAGTAGCCACAACATTGGGGTCTTCCCCGACCAACTCACTAACCTCTTCATGCTCTCTTTCTCTCCAGTGGACATACATCCTGCAAAAAACAAAGGTTCAGGAGGGTTAAACCTTGATTTTAAATCCTTTTTCATTCAATAAGGGGGTCCACACATGCTGTAATGGAGATAGTCGCATGTACACGCGGCCTGTCCTGAGACAGTCCGCGTGGACCTAGGGACGACCTTTTAAAGGTTGATGCCCCCCTAAAAAATGAAACCTAATGAAAAAATAAAGACATAAAATGCAAGATAAGAGAGTTTGTACTTACTTGGTCCAAACAAAAGTTCATTTCGTCCACTGTAGCTCTTGGAATCACCTCTTTTGACAAAGGGGGTCTTTTGGCTCTAGAGTCAATTTCCAAATCAGCAATGGTGATAATGAGTTGCCAGCTTCTATTTATAGACTTTTTGGCCTCTTTTTGTCACTTTTTTGGCCTCCCTTATCATTTTATTTATACCAAAAACCATTTAGATTGATTCAGGAGTTTCATAGGAGGGATTTGATCGGGTATTGGGAGAATTGTTTTTGAGTTTTGAGTAATTTTTGACGGTCCGTGGAAATTTTTTCCGATGATGACTTGAGCATATAGGTTAGGTTTCTACCCTTACTTTTTTATCTTGTTGTCTTTTCCCTTTGCCATAGGATCGATCCCATCAGGTTGTGACACGGAACCATCATAGATGCTTTAGAAGTGTCACAACTTGGTGGTAGAGCTTACTGGAACATGGATTCCCTAGGTAGATCCTGGTTGCATTATGGTATCCATGTTGTCTCTAAAACACTATAGGCTCGGGAGTCCTTGTAGTTTTTCCTAAATACGAGTTTGAGCCTCATTTGCATGATTCTTCTTTTCTCTTGACCTCATCCTCAAGACTCCCAAAAAATAACGGGTCTTCTTTTAAGCCCTTTTTCAGACCCTCTAAACATGAAAAGATTATCGAGCGATCTTGGCCTTTCACACTCATTAAAATGAAATTTGAAGTCACGTCTGTCCGATAGTAGTTTAACCCTTTTTCGGTCCAAACGGTCAACTATACGAACAAAGGTATACTCTACGGAACTTCAGTTCTATAGAAGAGTACTCTCAGGTATAATTTTATCCCTTTTTCGGGCCTGAGGGACTAAACTTATGAAGAAGGAACCCCCACAGAGTCCATAGTTAAGCTCTTTTCAGACTCCCTAAAATTGAAAAGATCGTTGAGTGACCTTATTCTTTCACACTTGTTAAAATGGTCCAGAAGAACATCCCTGACGGAGTCCATAGTTAATATTTTTTCAGACTCCTTAAAAATGAAAAAATGGCCGAGTGATCTTGTCCTTATCACACTCGTTAAAATGGTTTTGAATAGACGTCTTGTCGGTGTTAGTTTACCCCATTTTCGAACCGACTAGACTATCTTCGAAAAACATACCCTAATGGAGTCTCCTTTTATGCTTTTTCAGACTCTCTAAATATGAAAAACCACCGAGATTACCTTCTCTGGGCTCGTTAACCCTACATAGAAGGACGTTACCATTGTGTGTTTTGTTAACCGCATTTGCATACCTTATCCGCCAGCCTTATAGCACTTTGCTTCTGCGTCTTAACACCCCTGGCCCCTGAAGGATTTTTCCCGAGTATCATTATTCTAAACATCAGTATTGTCCTTGTGCCTTGAGCTTGTATGTTTGTCACACTCGTTCCTCCATTGTAACGTAACATTTCTTTATTCTTTTTTCCAAAATTATTGAAAAAGACAAAAAAATCAAATATACCCCAAAAAGAGGAAGGAAAAAGTATTTTCTTTATTGGCAGCATAATGAGTCGCCCTTGGATAAAGCACATCTGTCCGTTTGTTCATCAAACTATGGGATGTAATACGACCTTAGGAAGTTGTTCTCTCTACATAGAGTTGTGTCCTCCTCCATTTGGTTATTCTTCCAAACATATGGAGAGTTTGCGTTGCCTCCTGCTTCATAAACTTATGACTAATGCCATGTTGTCTAAGTCTCATCATTTGTCATGTTGTTGTCCAAGGGAAGTTTCTACCAAGCCTGAGTTGTCCCCTCTGCAAATTGTCTCTTGCCCTCATACCTGACCATCTTGAATGTCCAATCAAGTCCTTGTTCGAAATCAATGAAGCCTTCAGTCTGATTATCAAGATTATCTAGTCCATGACCAACGAGCCGTCGAATACCTCTGGGTAGTGAAGTCGTACGCCCATCTTACACTCCTACCTTGAGTTTTGAATATTTTGAATTTATTGCTCAAGCTCTGAAGATCTCATCTCCAACCATCAGGCCGTATCAACTTCTAGAATATGGATACTCTATATGTATATCTTTTTGATTTCGAGATGTAGCTCCGTTGCGTATTTTTCGAGGCTACACTTTATATAATTATTTGACATGAATATACAGTGTATTTGATTGGTAGACATGATTCTATTTTATCCTGAGCATGGGTATGCCCGCCTCAGTGAGACATTTGTTATTTTGCAGACGGTGCCTCCCAGTTCTTGGTCCCTAGGCTCACTTGTTTAGCACATCAATAAAGATTGGTAATGTATTTTGGCCATCAGATGCTCTTTTGACCTCACACATTAGGGGGAATTTGTTATAACCCTAATTTGCACCATACATACTTACCTAGCATCAGGCCATCTCAGATCCCTTTTTTTCCAAAAGCATTGCTAAACAACTCTTTAAAAAACCTCTTTTATAAGGGCCCATGCACCCTACTCCATTATTGCACGCATGTACATGCTAGCTTACCTAAAACAACCCGCATGGACTGACAAAAGCATGAAAAAAGGAATGTTGCCGACAAAACACATGGCTTTGGGTGAGTTAACTGAAACTCCTGGCCATGCATGGTCAAGGGTTCGTCCAAATACCTAGCTTATTCTAGCCTATAAAATAAGGGTTAGGGGTCCCATTTGGAGGAGGAGAAATAGAGTAAAGAAACTCTGCCCAATTGCATATTCCCATTGTCCCAACCCTTTAGCCATCCTTATGCAAGAAGAGATACAAAGAAAAGAAGTTGGAGGACATTTGAAGAGGAGCCCAGGATCAGGATTCATGGAGTAATGGCTGGTCTTGACATTGTAAGTTGATTCATTAAAGTTAATAATAAAGAAATTCTTTTCCCGTCCCACTATATGAGTTATTCATAGTTCAGAAAATATATGTTTGAATCTCTAACCCATTAGTCTATAGGTAAAATGCATGTGTAGTTTTTTTCTTGTTTTGTACGTAGGTCAATATTGAGAGGATAACTGCCAACAAGTGATCAAGCGTGAAGGGGGATCGACATCGAACATCCAGAACAAGGTATGTTGGTCTAACCATGTATTTGATGGAAATGAATGGGGTTTAAGTCTCGGGACAAAGGTAGAGAGTAAATTTCTTTTGGTCATATTTGCATGCATAAGATAACCTTATTTGCTAGTCCGTAAGGGGATTTCCCTCACAACACCTCTCCTTTTACACATTTTTTACAACCATGATATATATATATATATATATATATATATATATATATATATATCATACGGTTCAAACCTCCGCCCAAATAAAAACCTGTGCCAACTCTTTTGGATGGGACCGATGAACTCTATACGAGTTATCGATCCTATTTTTAGTGTTTAACACTGAGTTTTATGTGTATCCAACAGATTATGTGGATGTAATATGGGGATTCCATATATGGGGGCCGCTAATCAGTACTCCATTGAAAATGTTTGTCAGCCGTCGATCGATCGACAACCTTTTAATATATTTTTTAAATATGGTCATGAGCCCTCATTGAGTATTTTGGGGCTGCCACATGGCACCCTATGATTGAGACATGTGGTGCCCTGTTATTTTCCACCCATATCCAGTCAACTACCAATGTAAGCGCCATGTGTCCTATTGCAAGGAGGCCACATGGTGACCTCTGGGTGGTGCCACATGGTGTCACCTGGGGGTGCCATGTGTCACTCTCTAATTGGCCCAAGTGGCCATTGAAAAATACAAATCAACAGGCCATGTGTCAACCTGTCATGTTTCCATGCGTCATGCTAACGTTAACTATGCATAGTTGGCTATTGATGTCAGCAGGTTGACCTTGATTGGGTTGACCTCAACTTTGATCGTCCATAATTTCTTCGTTCAGACTCTCTTTGAGGTGTCGTTTGCGCCATTGGAAATATTACGATGAGCACGACGACTTGGTGCTTTTTTGATGAGATTTGAGGAATTTGAATTTAGATCCTCCTAGATCAGCAGATTGGGTTGAAAGGGCAACTTCCAAGCAAAGCAATGTGGTACTCCAGGGAGAAGTAGAGGAAAACTTTCCTCACATCATTCAATAAATATTTTGGGGATCAAAATCCTCCATAAATGGAGAGGTATGATCAAGATTGGATCCTTATACTATTTTTCATCTATCTCAATACTTTTTAGGTGGAAAATTTGGAGGAATCATCTTGCATGGCCATTTTGGCGGTTGGTCCAAATTTGGAAATTTGGGTCCAAACAAACCGTTTGAAATCTTCCGGAGCCATTTTGAGGCATCAAATGACATTTTTTTTAGTCCAAACCTTACAATAAAGGAATATTATTTATTGTACACACGGATACCTTTCCAATGGTATAAGAATAGTCTCAATCAAAGTTTGTATGTGAAATTTATGCCTCTTTCAAGTTGAACTACCATATTGATCACCATGGTGCAAGTGGATGTCACGTCAACCTCTATTAATTAGACATGTGGGGCTAGCCATGTAGTGGAGTTTCTAAGAAAATTCTAGAAGGTCCAAAACTTTATCACAATTGAGGGTTGAGGAAGTCAAAAACCTACCCCTAGATGGCTATTAGGTTATGTTAAATACTAGGCATATAGGAAGAGAAGAGGTTCCATTCTATGTTATTGTATTTTTTTCCATAGCAGAGTAAAACAACTAGGAGTAGGAAATTAGAGAGCATAACAGACATGGTTAATGTTTTGTACCAACCTAACAAGCCACATGTCTTAGGTGATTCCATAGAGAGTGCCTTCTCCTTTGTACTTGCATCATATTCCATACCAGAGAAAAGTGAGTAGAGTAGCCTCACCTTCTAGCTAGGTTTTTTCCCATAAGGGTTTCCTAGAGAAAATCTGTGTTATTTTGTGGATGGTGTATTATTGTATTTTATTGTTCTCTATTTTCCACATTTGGTCTATTTCATTCATAAGAAAAAATCAATAACTAAATATTTTGGAGTTTAAAGGAATTTAACCTTCATATTGTAGATTTCAATTTTATTTATCAGATATGTTGTGATAAATTGTTCTAGTGGAATATCCACGACAATTTATATATCAAATATATGGTCTAATTGTGGTAAGGTAGATAAGACTTCCCATAAGTTGTATGTACTTGGTTTCATCATAAAATTCATTCCCTTCTTTTGATGTGAGCTTCAATTTATGTTCCATTAGAGTAGAGGGAGGATTACACTCAGCCATCCCAAACCTATTCAACAATTCTTCAATGTACCTCTTTTGTGAGATGAGTATGTACTTTGAATTTTGAATCACTTCAATTCCCAAGTAGTAACAAAGATGTCCCAAATTTGTTATCTCAAATCCTTTCTTCAATTATTTCTTTATGGATGCATTATAACTTTGATTGTTCAATGTTATCAATAGATCATCTACATACACTACAAAATATATGACAATTTTTCCAACTTTCTTGACCAACAAAGTTGTATCATCAAGATTAAATTGCTTGAAATTCAATTTCAGAATATGCACAGTTAGATTTTAATACCAAGTTCGTGGTGTTTTATGAGTTTTCATACTTTCTATTCTCGTCCCTTCACAAAAAAACCTTCTGGCTAAGACATGAAGACATTCTCTTTCAATTCACCATTCAAGAAAACAATCTTCACATCCATCTGATAAACATTCCATCCTTTCTATTTTGCCAAGGAAAATAAGGTATGAATGGTATCCCATTTTGTTGTGGGGGAAAAAGTCTCCTCATAATCAATACATTCTTTCTGTGCAATTTGTGCTTTTTAAGTGATCCATCTTATTTTTAGTTTTTCTTGAAGACCCACTTGTAGCCAATTGGTTTGGTTTTGAATGAAGGGTCCACCAACTTCCATGTCCCATTTTTTATGAGAGCATCATATTCCTTTTGCATGGATTATTTCCACTCATCGTGAGAAGTGGCTTCTTAAAAGGAAAAATGCTTCAAATATGAATTATCTACATCACCTCCATCAATATCATCTACATCACCTAAATATGAATTATCTACAACACCTCCATCTTGTCTCATTTCCAACCTCATCAGGATGAACACTTTCAAGTGTGTTTATGAGCCACTTTGGTGGACCTTTCTAAGATGGTACAAGTTGCTCCACTAGTTGATATGGTGTTGCATTTCCATAAAGTTTCAATGTTTCAACCTTCTCAATCACATCAAGAGACAACTGTTGATCCAAGATTAATGAGATAGCATGAAGTTGACATTCCATTTTCATTATCCCTAACAAAGTTTGAATTATAATATCCAATTAGGTTGAAGTCATCCACTTTAAAATACTTGAGTAATCTTGAGTTCCCTTCAAGTATATTAGAACTCTTTTTGCAACAAACCAATGTCTTTCACAAGATTTTTGCATGAACCTGAAAATAAGCCCAAAAATGAATGAAATATTGATCCATATTAGACCCTTATACTATTTTTCATCTATATCAGTATTTTCTGGGTGGAAAAATTGGAGGAATCAACATGTAGAGCCATTTTGGCAACTAGTTCAAATTTGGAAATTTCGGTCCAATACAATTGTCTAAAATATTCCAGATCCATTTTGAGGCATCAAACGAATTTTTTTTGGGGTTCAAACCTTAATATGGAGGAAAATTATATATTCTACACACTGATACCTTTCCAACGATGCAAGAATCACCTGAATTGGAATTCATATGCGAAAGTTATGCCTGCTACAAATTGACCTACAATATTGATCACCATTGTGTGAGTGGATGCTATGTTAGCCTCCATTACTTAGACAAGTGGGGCTAGCTATAGAGTATATTTTCTAATAAAATTCTAGAAGTTCCAAAATATTATCACAATTGAGGTTTGAGGAAGTCAAAAACCTATCCCTAAATGGCTATCGGGCTATGCTAAATATCGAGTCGCTAGGAGGAGAAGGGGTTTCATTCTACATTATTGTATTTTGTTCCATAGCATAGTAGAACAACTGGGAGTAGGAAATTGGAGAGCATAATAGAGGGGGTTAATGTTCTATAGTATCCTAACAGGGAACATGTCTCAAGTGACTCCATAGAGAGTGCTTTCTCCTTTGTACTTGCATCATATTCCATACCAGAGAAAAGAGAGAAAATCAACCTCACCTTCTAGCTGGTTTTCTCTCGTAAGGGTTTCCCAGAGAAAATATTTGTGTTATTTTGTGAATGGTGTTTGATTGTATTTTATTTTTCTCTATTTTTAGCATTTTATCTATTTCATTCATAAGCATGAAATCAATAACTAAATATTTTGGAATCTAAAAGAATTTAACCTTTATAGTGTAGATTTCAGTTTTATTTATCAGATTTGTAGTCATGAACTGTTAGAGTGGAATATCCACATCAGTTGACAGATCATATTGGTATTAGAAAATATTTCTTTTGGGTATTTATGGGAAGTTATGAGATTTAGGAGTCAGCTCAAAGAAAATTTGTAGAAAACCTATCCATGGAAGACGATTATGTTCATAACAATCATCGACATCCAATAGAAGAGATATTTGAGAGGTTGGAAATGCAGGTTGTTGATATCAACCCCAAGATGAAAATCCTCATAGCGGCTCAAGCAAGAAAACTTGGACCATGTTGATGGGTATCAAATCCCTAATTCAACAATAGAAACCAAACCTTCCACCAAGGCCCAATTAGACTCTGCATCATTTGGAATGGAATTGTTCTCCAGATCTTGCGATCCAACCAATTAATCGATGGGATTTAATGTCTCCTTGTGAAGGTTATTCCTTTAGTTTATATTATCTCTTTTGTATTTTCTCTTGGGCGGGACTGATGTGAGGTGTAAGCTGGTATAAACCAACTTGGAAACAAAATAGAATTAAATTCTAACAATTGGGGAAGAGGCTGAGCTTGGGATAACCTGCTACTCAAACACGCAGATGAAAATTTTATACCACAGGCCTAGTACTAATACGTTAACCATGTGAGCATCCAATTACTGTCTGATATTGCTAACTATCAGAAAGAAAACACATATGCAATAGGATAAGGGTAAGAAAAATAATTCATCTACCATAATCATTCATCACATAATCACACAATGATTCATCATCTTCATCATTAAAGAAATAACAACAAAGCATTGCACCAGATAACTTGACAATAAATTTCACAGCTCTTACTTATTACATCTATTCATGAAACGAGATAGGAAATAGTTCTTCTCTACATCCATTCACACATGCATTTGATGAAAATAACTTTGTCTTTGTTCCAGAAGGAATTCTCAATTCATAGTAGCTTCAAAATAATTCTTAACAACCAGACAGAAAGAGTTCTTGCAACAACCATCGACCCTTTGCTAATTGGTCGATGTATTTGTTTATAATATAAATTTTAACTGAAATTAACAGCTAAGTGCAGCTTAAGCAAAACAAAATTCACCATGTGGTATCCTATATTAACAGTTTCTTTAACAGTCAGCATGAGATATCACTTGAAAAGGATGACTTCTCTCATACTCAGACCAACTGATAAATAGATATTCACAAGTTTGGGCTCATGGAAATTTGTGTTGTTCCATCAGAGCTACATATATTCCTCTGATGTCCATCACATGAATCTAGTACTTCACTAGAATAGAGTTCAACTATTGTAGCATGGTTCGAGCTCTGATCAGATGCTTGGAAAATCGTCGCACTTTCCCCGGCCTTACGTCGGTCATCTTTTCTGGCTCTTTGGTCCATAGCGAATCTTGTTTGGCATGAAACTCAACTACGTCGCTTAGGTCAACAACTTTTTCGAGGGTGCTGAACTCGGGAAGTCCGATATCTTTCATTACTTTATTAGTTTTATCCCAGTGCTTCTTACATTTGATCCACTGCTCTTGGATTTCTAGGTGTGGGTCCTGAGATATCTTAGAGTAGTATTAAGTTGATCGCTCATGCGATTAAGACTACTTTTGCCTACCGTCTGAATGCCATGTTCTTCTTTGTCTCGACCCTATTGGACTGCACCAATATACTCAATTATTTCTACCACTTGTTGCTCCCTTTCATACCATCACTCCATATCCTTGCATGTCATGAGCGCCATGAGAGTATCCTCCCGGAACTCAACTATTTTTGCAGTTAAAAGGTGTCTTTATTTCTTAAACTCACTGTAAACTTCTTCAAACTCACCTTTCAGGTAAACATCGGTCTAAGTGGTGCCTTTATAGGAATCATCTAGATGATGTAAGCGTTCTAACTCTTTTAGGGCAATGGATAGCTCCTTTTCATCCCTTTTGGTCCTGTCCAGAGTGGCCTCTGAGAGTGCCTTCCCTACACCAATAAGTTCAATGGTCCGGGTCTCTACTGTGTTTATCAAGTTATTCTCTGTAGTAACAAAGACAGAGTGATCCAACATGATCTTTATTTTTTTTGCAGTCCTCTGAATGATGGAATTTCTCTTTCGATCATATGAGATCACATAGATATATTTTACCTCGTCCAATGGCTCGAGTATCTTCTGATCGCCTGTTGGCACAAGGGTAGAACCGAGGTTCACTCCAAGAGTGCACCAACAAGCCCTAGCTACCGACCCTTTCGGCAACACTTGCAAAGTAGATGCAGTCTAACCCGAAGCAACTATGAGGGGGTTGCAAGATAGAGATGTCTATAACCAAAGGAATGTCAAATGGATCAAGTACACAACAACTCCATATGCATCAAAACTTATCAAGCTAGGTCTATCCTGCATAGTTATAGATCTGATCTAACACACTAATACAATTAACCATATAAAAACAACAAAGATCAAAGAATAAATCACACACACAACACAAGGTATACGTGGTTCACCCTCTCTCTAGGGCTACGTCCACATAACTGTGCTTATAGTATATTAAGATAAGGCCTACAGTTCTGATCTGCACTCTTAGCCATCATATCTTCTCTCTCTTCTTCCCTCTTCCTCTACTTTCCTACGCACCCAGCTGCAGTATTTGATCCTTGCACCTAACTGGAGATCTTACAATACCAGGAAGCTCTCTCTCTTAGCACTCCCTCTCTCACAGTACAATAATCTCTCAATCAACACTAATCAATATCAATGCCCAACAATAGTACCCCCCCCTAACCTAGGTCCTCTCGACCTTTATTTATACATTATAGTTCCTCATTGACAAACTTAGTTTGAAACTTAGGTGTCAAAACCCTAATTACCAAAACCCTAGGTGTCTAAAACCCTAGGTCAACTTGACCCACTTTTCCTGGGTTTCACCAGCCTGTCTCTCCTTTATTTATGCGCGGTGGTAACGGTGGCTTTCCCCGCTTTCTGAGTTGTCCTCAATCCATATCCCTTGCTGATCTGTCATCCTTGATCTCCTCATCCAACGACTAGCATTTCCACACTTCGCTCCGAAATGTTTTCTCTTTTTCTTATTGTTACACATTATTTTGGTCACTTGGGTGGTGTCTCAACAGTGATGTATTCAGGCTCCCAACAAGGAATGTTTTCCTGAGAAAAGTGGCTCTTGTCTTCTTCCAAAAACATATTTTTAAGGTGAGTTCGTAGGATGCCTATGGTCTAGGGTGCGAGAATCCTTTATTCTTGCAGACCACCCACACTTAGGGTGCGAACCTCTCGCAGTCTGCTCCATACACGAGGTGTGAACCTATTTTTAAGTTTGGAAAGGAGAAGAGGTCTTGAGGGTTCTAGAAGGGAATCTTTAAGAAAATGAGTTGGAATTCACATGCTTGTCATTCTACTGACTTCTTATATTTGATGGGATCATCCTCATCCATGTAACCGTCTCTCCTTCTCCTATATATTGAAAGGTTTCTCATGGAAAAGGTTAAGAAATATTGAATGAAGAATTGGTGAAAGAATTGTGTGAAGAACCCTGATTGGATAGAAGCTTGAAGACTCTATTTGGTCTATCAAGAGGAATTGGATCTTCTTCATGCAAGCGTAGAGCAAGTGTGTGTGTTGGAACCAAGGGTCACTGAAAGAAATATTGCGACATCAAGGTGATCAGGTTGTATCTTCTACTTTCAATTAATATGATACAACGACATGTCCCTTTCCCATAAAGTCATTCTTACTTTATTGTGTAACTCGATCATATGCATAAGTTGATATTAAATATACTTTGCTATCTTCACTTTGGTTGGTTTGTGTTGTCTTGGAATTGACTTCACGAGAGCACTGGAGAAAAGTGGGAACAACAGAGACCTAGGGAAGCGATATCAAGGTATGTCACTTATTCCTTTTCTTTAGTAGATTCAATGACTACAACTTAGGGAAATAGTCGTGTCCTATCCTGCTTTGTTCTAGATCGAGGTGGATCTAGGGAGATTTGTTAGTGTCCACACCTACCGATTTGTCCGATAACAAAATTGGCAACTCCACTGGGGATGCAACCCATTTTTGGTGGTTTTCGGTGGTTTTTCCTTGGCCATTTACTCTTAACTTACCATTTTTCATTTCCATCAATCTTTGAGTCTTGAGGAGACCCTGATAGATTCTCTGGGTCTAGAAGTTCCTTAAATTGTTTTGTCTTTTTTCCAAATTTTGCTTAGTTTCGGGCCTTCTCGCACTGCACCCTTCTGTAGCCTGTGAGAACCACTAGGGTTTGCATCTTGATTTTCAGTTCAGTGTGAACTTCTCTCACTCTACCCTTGTCTAGCCTGCGAGAATCCTTCATTCTCACACTGCACCCCACTGCCAGCTTGCGAACCCATTTGCAAATTTTTTGGATTAAGGTTTTTTGTATCCTCAGATGCCCAGATTTGTATGTGTGTCTGAAAAGAACTTCTCTGGCCAGTGATTAATTGTTTCTTGACTTCAAATCTCATGAATGATTAGTCTTTGAAAATCAAAATCTCTTCTTGTTCATTTTTATCAACTGTTACCTCTTGACCTTTTCTTAACAAGGATATAATCTTTGGTTTTGAAATTCGAGTGCTTGTTTGGTTGGGAGCTGGTGATCGGTTTAAAAGTTGGGATTAATTGTCTTTTTCAATTGCTCATTACTTGGAAAATTGTTATCCATATGCATTTGAAGAGACTAGTCTTGTCTGTTTGTTATTTTTGTCTTCATTGAAAGATTAGTTTGGGTGTTTGTTGGGTGTTTCATTTTCATTGGTTTCTTTTTTTTCTTAGTTCCACCACAGTTGTTTGGTTTCTAGTGAAAATTAAAAAAAAAAAAAACATTTTCTCTTTTTAAGCAACTCTTTATTCGAAACAAATATTGGCATTCAAGTATTGAAAGAGAACAAATAGAGAATTTTCATTGTTCATGATTGATTGATATTGCATTTAAGAGAAGATCATACATCGTAGTTCATATTGTTCTAGAAAACTCTTCTTTCCCCTGTAAATAGGATTCATCGAACAAAAAATTTGTATCATTCATTCCTATCTATGCATTGTTGGGTCAGAGTCTCACACAACATCAGTTTCATTTCTGTCTCCTTTGAGTAACAACAACCTTTAATAATATTGTGCAATTTTAAAATTTAACTAGTAACTTGTTCTAGGGCTCTTTTACACCAACATTAGCTAGGCTAGAGCTTTGGAATAGGCAGTGAGACACACTCTCCAAAGCACAAAACACACAATAACATCTTGTGGCAAGGAGTGTCAAATTCCATTTGCAACGTTTTTTCCTAGGAAGCCCTTGTCACACAAGGGTCAAACTTGAGGTCACATCGAGATTAACAAAGTTACTCACCCTGCTTTGTTGATATCGGTGTAGAGATTGCACATATTACGGGTGTCACTTGAAGGTATACCCACAATGATGAGTGGAAGCCTCTCAAGTTGATTTCGGGCTAGATACCATGCCCTTGCGTGTGGATCAGACTGTCGACTGTTCCCCTAGGAATTATTGTTGTTGGTGGTAACCTTAGTAGCCTATATTCTTAGGGTCTTACACAAGGTGACTATGAAGGGGAAA
The DNA here is from genome assembly GCA_000966675.3 of Picea glauca. Lineage (NCBI taxonomy): Eukaryota > Viridiplantae > Streptophyta > Pinopsida > Pinales > Pinaceae > Picea > Picea glauca. Next base: position 111,284 of record JZKD02S0283993.1, on the reverse strand, counting down.
GTCTTCATGGTACCTGGAATCGACGTTGGCCAAGCTCACTCGAGCTCCTTGGAGGGTATACCCACAATTATGTGTGGGAGCTTGCGCTAGGGTGTAAGTCCGTTAAGCAGGTCGTCAATGTAACTTTTCCACTTTAGCCCAGCCCCTCCTGGTCTCGTCGTCACGACATTGGATTTCATCACCAACTAGTGACTTCGGAACTAGAAGGTCTTGTTTTCTTGGTTTTGCTTCCTAGATTTTTACTAGCGCATGGTGTTTGTTTACCCAAGTTGACCATAGAATTTCCTTCGTAAGTTTTTAACTTGATCACAATTGACCCTCCACACTGTTCACGTAGAATGCAAGGCTTACCCCCTGGAAATATAGAAGGTTCTCAACCCTTGCCTACCAACTCACCAGAGGGCTCTCCTCAACAGAGTGAAGTGCAAGACATTGCCACTCCACAAGTGGAAAGAACTAACTCTCTAGAATGGTTCCAAATTACCAATTCTCGAGAGGACTTCCGACTTCATCCCGACTTTGAGAGACGTATTGTGTGAGTGAATTCTTCCGGAGCCTTAGTTGTTCAGTCTTCTGGATCACCAACTGGACCTTTCCTAGGACTTGAGGGTCAAGACCCTTTTTGGATTACTGGCATTTCTAGACGGGATCTCTTTGGCTCAGGAGTAGGTGTTGATATCACTATCGCACCTGAGCTACCTGAAACATTTGATCTATATGAAATACCTTTTACTACTGCTTATTATTTTCCTGGTACAAAAGCTCCACGAGTTGACCACGTCTTGACTCTCCCTCTAGAATTGGTCCATTACACAGATACTACGAGTCCTCACACCGGGATTACCGCGGCTAGCGAAGCCCCCATTGGCACACCGCTTTCACCCGGAGTCACCCCAACACTTCCACCCAGATATCGTGCATTGAATTCTTCTATTCTCGCGCCTACACAAATCACATCCAGAACTCCTGGTGGTCCCACTCCTTCTGGGAACCATCTTCCCAGTTTCATTCCGACACTTCCTCCACCCCCTTTCAGAGGACCTCCTCCATCCTCTATCGGAGGCATTGATCCTAGTGGCACCATCTCGTCTTTCACACCTAGTTACCAGATTCCTGTTGGTGGACAATTTCACCAAGAAGGCCAAACTCAACCCCCCCTTGCAGGACAAATCCCAATTGGGACCCAACCCCCGATTGCAAGGAAACCCCCACCGACCCCACCCTATGGAAAAAACATACCTCCATCCTTGGCCCAGTATTGGAATCATCTTATACAACATAATCCTCCACCGACTGGGGGGCAACAACCTCAAACGAGCTCTGTCATACCCCCTAGTACAGGCCAACCCTATCTAGGTACGTCTAATCCTATTTGGGGCTCGAATGCTCAACCCCATGCCCCTATTCAAGGGTACAACCCTATGAGTTACTTGCCTCCATACCAACAACCGAATCTGCCCGGATCCTCGCATTATATGCATAATTCTTATGGTCCCACTGGTTTGCCGACAGGACTCCCTCCCCAAAGTCACTAGTACCCGCATGTGAATAGACAGATACCTTTCTTAGCCACCCCGGATATCCCAGATCTATCAAGGATTTTAAATGATCCGATCCATAACTCTCCTCAATGGCCCACCATACCAACCAAACTACCATCCAACATCCCTAAATTCGATGGTAAACCGGGAGAGGACCCGAACAATCATGTAATGATTTTTCACCTTTGGTGCTCATCCAACTCCTTGATGGATGACTCTATACGTTTACGCCTTTTTCAATGAACCCTCACGGGTTCCGCCATGAAGTGGTATATAGAATTACCACGAGGTGTCTTCGCCGACTTCAACACCCTTGCTATGGATTTCCTCACCCACTACCAGTTACCGATCCACTATGAAACAGGGACTGAGATTTTGAGTTCTTTCAAACAAATCAAAGCCACTCATATCTCTGATCACATTCATGAGTGGCGACGGAGACGATGTCTCATCAAACTAGAACTTCCCGATCAGTTGCTGGCAGAGTGGTTCATGAAATCATTTGTGAACGACATTGGTCATGACATCGCCATGGGTGGAGTTGTCACAGAAGAACATGCCATTAGTCGTGCTCAATACCTTGACCTCGTTTACTCACAAATGGTTACTCTTTACGACTTACTCCATGATGTGCCTCATCTGATCCAGATTTTATGAGCAGAACGAAATGAATACCAATTATTAGCAAGTACTTAACACAAAAATAACAGAGATACAGTAAAACTGGTTTTCTATTAAATAACAAAATACACTGAAACTGTAAAATGCAGTGGAAACAAGCTTGCTGGAATGGTGGCGGCTTATCTCTGAGAAGAGATGTGACAGCAGCGTGCATTCGCAAGAAGAACATTACAATGAGGCTCGGAAGGCCTTTTACAATAGACGGGAATGCCAAAAGTCCTAGACATCCAAAAACCTAACCCTAGGAGATGAAGCGCCAAAAGTCATGTGGGCCCCGTTTG
>JZKD02S0283993.1:91762-108731 GCA_000966675.3 Picea glauca | reverse complement strand
GTGGGCCCCGTTTGGGTAAGTTGGTGCATCAACTTCCCGGGGTCGTAACTTTTGCATACGATCTCCGTTTTAGGCGTATGATAGCTCGTTGGAAATATCTATCCAAGGAATACAACCATTTGACAAAATTCCATGATGGAATTTTGCAACCACTATACCCCAAAAAAACGTCGTTTAGGGCCTCAAAACGGCTCCAGAAGTTCAGGACCCAAAAAACTGCTAAAAATAGTAAATTGCCAAAAATGTCAGAATGTTGTTTTGAGATAGTTGGAAAAGGTGGGTGGCCACCGATATCCATCTAGATCATCATCCTTCTACTTCCACCACTTCAACTACTCTTACTTCTTCTCATGCAGCCGACGGTGTGATTGGCACTTTCCATGCCCAACTGCATTTCGTCCAAACCTCTAGCAACAACTCCAAACCCATTTCTTCTAATGTTCAAAATGCTTCGTCTCCCACCCCTTCCACCGACAAGACTTCTGAGGTAAATGTTGTTCAATCTACCCCCATCGGTAAAAACAAATCCAGAAATGGAAAGGGTAAGAATAAGGAGGACAAAAATAATTCGCAAGCAGAGAGAACCAAAAAACCACCTGTTGACAATAGGGATAAGCGCAAACTCCGATACCCTTGTCTTATCTATGGTGATGATCACTACACTAAGGATTGTCCACGACGAGCCAAGGTTACTAAGTTCCTTCAAGGGACCACGAAACCACCCACTCCGACCGTATTGTCACAACCCTTCCCTTCTCAACAATTGGCCCAATTGGTCATTCATGACCAACCTTCCCCCTCCAATACATCCTATGTCTTAATGTGTACAGGTGATTCAAAGTAGAATGAAATCACACTTACCACTCGAGCCAAAGATTATTCTTCCTCCAAAGAGAAGGTTGATGTGATACCTCCTTCATTGGTCCAACCATCTCCCATGAATCCACCTACCAACGGTCCTCTTCATCTCGAACGACCAAGCCTCGACACAGTTCTTCGCCCTCCTCCAAAGGGCGTCGTTCAGAAATTGGCTTTCAATCCTCATGCCTGTGCTGCCCAGAACTATAGTATTGTTGAAGATATGGCCCAAGCACCATTCGTGATGTCAGCCCTCGAAGTCATTCGAATTTTTCCTATACAACGGAAGGAACTATTGAAAGCTATTGGTGGAATCGACCCTATGGATACGAACTTAATAATTTTTGACTTGGAAGATCACATTTCAAGGTTACCCCCTCAACTTGCATTCAAAATATAAGTTATTGTCTCCGAGAAAAACATTTGTAGAACAGTTATCGACGAGGGTGCCTCGACGTGTGTCATGTCTATTACCTGTTGGAAAGTCATTGGCTCTCCTCCTTTGACTGAACCCCAAAACACACTCAAAGCCTTTAATGGCTCTAGTTTTAAGCCTTACGGTGTCCTCCCTTCATTGTCGATTATGTTAGAAGGAAAAATGGTCCAAGTTGAAGTGGAGGTCTTTGACGCTCCTTTCGATTACAACCTTTTACTTGGTCGTAGCTGGATTTATTCCATGCGTGCAATTGTGTCGACTTTTTTCCGTGTCGTGCGTTTCCCACATCAAGGAAAGGTAATTACCATTGACCAATTAACCTTCTTTAACTTGGATGCATGTACCAGCAACATACCGTTCATTGCCAAAACCCCCCTCGGATACGAGAACGTCGGTGCAGGTCTTCTTAAAGACTCCTCATTAATGGGTACCTTCCCCATCCCACCACCCGATGTTCGACATCCGTTTGTCACCTCGATCAACATGATCTCCACCTCTATTCATGGAACCCCTGCATCTCACGACCCATGGATGGTACCCAACCTTGATGATCATCTTCGTTACAACGATGAAATGCCTTTGAGTCCGGTCGAATTCGCCTATCAGGCCATTCAATCGAAAACCCCTTCTTTCTCCTCTCTTGGTGATTTATCTCCAAATCCTTTCCGCATCATTTTTCTGATGGATGAGATGATCATTTCTATTATGGAAGATACCCCCTGGGATGAGGGACATCATCGTTCCATCCTCTTCCTAGAAAAACACACCATCAAGGGTTACCAATGGATCTCGACCTCGTAGACCGTTGTCGTCATTTCTACCGTTCCCAAGGTTACACATGATGTGTTTCATGAAGGGAACTTAAGTAATATCTCACCCACCATTCCCCTCGACATATTCATAAAACTTGGAATTATCGAAAATGTACATATTGGAGTTTCGTGTTCCCCTGACGAAATTATCACCTACAAGTCGCTTTTCAAAGAATTTTGTGACGTCTTCACCTGGAGCTATGAAGAAATGTCGGGTATTGACCCCGACATTGTGATACATGAGATTAAGACATACCTAGATGCTAAACTCGTCCAACAATGCCTTCATCTGATCCACCCACATAAAGAGACCACTATCAAGCTTGACGTCGAGAAACTTATCAAAGTAGGATTTATTTACCTGGTGGCTCTCACTAACTGGGTTTTTAATATTGTCTCGATCGACAAGAAACAAGGCACAATCCGTGTGTGTGTTGATTATAGGGATATTAACAAATCATGTCCTAAAGACAACATTCCTACCCCCTTCGTCGACTAGATCATCGACGATTGTGCTGACAGTGAAATATTCTCTCTGATGGATGGTTTCTCCGGAAATAATCAAATCAATATCGTTCCCGTAGACCAACACAAAACTGCTTTTATTTGTCCTTTGTAAGCATGTGTGGTGCAATTTAGGGTTATAACATCCTTGGGGCACTTTTGCCTATTGGAAACTTCCTTTCAGTTTAAAAAACGTTGGCGCAACGTTTCAGCGCGCTATGTCTTACGCCTTCCATGATATCAAACACATCGTGCAACCATATCTCGATGACTTACCTACTCATTATGTGCGCCATGTAGATCATCCCATACACCTCCGAGCCATTTTCCTTCGCTGTCGGTTTTATCATATATGCTTGAATCCCCACAAATGTGTTTTCTGCGTCAAATCCGGTCGACTTCTAGGCTGTATTGTTTCACGTCAAGGGATCAGGGTAGATCCTTTGAAGGTCGAGGCGATTCTCAATATCCCTCCTCCTTCTTCACTTCACTAGTTACAAAGTTTGCAAGGGAAGGCAAACTTTGTTTGTCATTTCATCCCGAACTATGCCGAGTTAACTCTTGGATTTACGTGACTGCTCAAGAAAGGGTCTGAGTTCGTATGGGATACCACTGCCAACAAATCTTTCGAAGCTTTGAAACTATCTCTAACATGTACCCCACTTCTCTTCCCACCTGATTACAGTCACGATTGTTTCCTCTACTTCGTAGCCTCAGACTACACCATTACTATGGTTCTCGTCCAGGAGGAGTATTCTCATGACTAACATGTCATCTATTACTTGATTCAAAGTCTTACACCTACCGAAACCAAGTATTTACGTTGAAAAACTGGCCTTGGCAGCTGTCCAATCAGTTCAACGTTTCCGACACTATATCCTCTCTTGCAAGACTACGGTAATTTCTAACCGTTAGGGGGCAAATACTCCAAATGGATCGTGATACTCCAAGAGTTTGACTTAGAATTTGAACATGCTAAGTCCAAGAAATCCTTAGTGTTTTCCGAGTTGATATGCAACTTTCCCTACTCTGAGACGGAAAATGTAGCAGCCAATTCATTACCTGATGAATCCCTTTTCCTGATTAGTTCTGATGATCTTTGGTACAGAGATATCATCATATATCTCCAAACCCAGACTTTCCCGCCCAATTTGTCTAGTATTGAACACTGTCGAATATTCTACCAAGCCCATCAATATATTATCCTCGGTGATACTCTTTATCTTCGTGGGATTGACTCTGTTTTTGACGTTGCCTCACATTTGATGAAGCCCAGAAAGCCCTAAATGTCTACCATTTTGGAACTTGTGGTGGTCATATGTCTGGGTATGCTACTGCCTAGAAGATCTTGCACACAGGGTATTTTTGGCCTTCTTTATTTAACGATTGTATAATTTCCATCAAAAAATGTCACGCTTGCCAGACCTACAACAATAAAATACAGTCACACCCTGCTCCTCTTTATCCTATGATCTCCATTGGTCCTTTTGTGAAATCGGGTATCAATTTCATGACATGTCACCCTCACTCAGTAGGGGGGCATGGATACATTATTGTAGCCATAGATTATTTTACTAAATGGACCGAGGCGATGCTGACATTTGACAACACTGAAAAGACCACAACATTATTCATATTCAACCACATCATAGATCGTTTTGGTGTTCCTTAGGCTATCATCACTGAACATGGTAGGCACTTTAGAAAATTCATGCTGTCCAAACTCACTGAAAAGTTGGGTCTTCACAATGAAAACTCAACACCCTATTACCCACAAGCCAATGACCAAGTTGAAGCAATTAACAAAGTCCTCATTACTATGCTTTGACGAATGATAGGGATTCAAAAAACAAGTTGGCACACAATGTTTTTTTCAACATTGTGGGCTTATTGGACATCCATTAGGTATGCTACTGGGTTTACACCATTCCAGTTAGTCTATGGTCTAGAAGCTATTCTGCCAATTGAATGTGAGATACCCTCCCTAAAACTAGCCATCGAACTCCTCCCAAACACTTCTGCCGAAGAAGAACGTCTGTTGTATCTCATGCGATTATATGAAACTCATCACGATGCCACCCTAGTCATAGAAGCCCAGAAGAAATGCATCAAAGCCCAATATGACAAACATGTCAAGCCTCACGTTTTCTCCAAAGGTGATCTGGTTCTCCTTTACGAACAAGATCGAGATATTCTAGGAGTAGGAAAATTCAGAGCTATCTGGAAAGGTCCTTATATCGTTAGATGAGTTTTGGAGAAAGGATCTTATGAGTTAGTGGACTATGACGGTATCCCTTTGAGTGAACCCAAAGATGGGTTATACTTAAAGAAGTACTATGCCTAAGATCACTTGTGCATGAGTACATGTATTTTATTGTATCATACTTCTTGTGTGTTACTGTAGTATGATTTTTCGTTATCTGGTCTCTGCATTCGACCGCTTATGTTACATTGTGTTTGGTTTCCAGATGTCAGAGTCTTCTCTACCCCACATTGGCTTCGCTGATGGTGCTAGCCGTAGTACTTAGAACCTTGCTTCTGTTGCTTGGGCAATTTACTCTCCTACAAATGAACTTATCACTCTACAAGGTGTGTGTCTCGGCCGTGTGACCAACAATATTGCAGAGTATAGAACCATCATCGAATTGTTGATTGATGCTATTTCACTCGGTATCTGCCACTTGGTTGTATGACTCGATTCGCAGCTAGTAGTACTACAGCTAAGTAATTTCTATGCTATTCGAAGTCCTACTTTATTACGGGTATATTTACGAATTCGCCTCTTGGAACGTTATTTTGATTATATTGAGTATCAACACATTCCTATATGTCTAAATACATTGACTAATGCATTAGCTAACTACATATTAAATAAGCATTTGGGCCATTTATAAACCAATCACATCACATGTATCACACAACACAAGATAAGCGGGTAGAAGCCATATATATGTATATAACGATCGAAAGTTTTTACAACAAGTTTCTGTCCAAGGACCAAAATTTCAAAATGTGAATCTCATAGCTTCTACAAAATAGTGTCATGGGTGATTCTCACGATAACACACAATTGCCCGGGACACCCTACGAAGAAGTCGACTAATAGACTCTGACATGCCTATAGTATGGCACTGATAACATTTAGGGATCTCCCCAATAGCCATATCTGGGATGTCAGTAGTCAACCCCTCCAAGTTCTGCTCCACTGCCTCGTAGTCTTCAGCATCCCATCGTGCCACTGGAGCCACCTCTCCTCGTCGCTGAATATGAGACATTCCTAGAGGTCGATATGGCCCCACATCTATGTCATCAAAAAGGGATTTTTTGATTAGTTCTTGGACAAACATAAAAACATTTTATATGATAAAAATTACAAAAACATTTAAAAGAAAAAAATGTGTACTTCTTACCTAGGTCACCCCACTGAGCATCCTCAGGTGGGGCCAAATCCGGATCCCCTTAGAAATACAAACTAGCGTATGAGTAGTCATCAATCATGAACATATGTGGCCGCAACCAGTTGAAAAATGAATCATTGTACTTGATGATGGGCCCAGCTACGTGTTGGGCCATGAGGTTGCACCACCTCAGCATCCTCAGATCTTGTGGGGCTAGTAAACCCCAATCAACCTGTAATCTCAGCAATGGGACCCTCTCGAGGAAGAAGGACACCAAAAGTGATCCGTACCCAAACTGCTTCAAGTTGCCCCTCCTGCACTTCATCAATTGCCTCTTCATACTGCGGAGAATTGCATTTGACCAGTTGAAGACTCATGGATCTGTGCACTCTATGGCATATTGGAAGAAGCTCTCGAGAGCCATGTGTGGAGATGCGCTCCAGTCCATGCATGCTAAAGTGAACAAGATGGTTCATAGGGTCAATTTTTGGACCCCCCAAATAGCAACCTTTCCCTTGCTTCTTTCTGCCTCAGGAACACAATACTGGCAACAATACTCACTCATAGGGAGTCTGCCACCTCGACTACCGGTCAATCTAGCGTCATACCCACGCCGTGATAGTCCTATTAGAAAATAGATATCCTTGATATCTAGGGTCAATGTGTGGACTCCCACGTGAAACAACCGTTGGTCCATGTCCCACATATGAACCAGGTATTCCAACAATCTGAGTTGGGCTCTCATGCTCGGAATCCTGAAGAATTTCAAGAGCCCATAGTCCCGGAGGGAAGCGACTATACCCAGGTCATTCCCGACAATAGCATCATCTTCCTCATGTTCTGTTTCTCGCCACTCTAGCATGCTGATGATCAAACACCTACACAAGAACCATAAGAGAAGGGTCAACAACTTATTTCAAACCTTGACATAATTTTTATTGAGCAAAAATCAAATTTAAATTTCATTTTTCGGCCCCCGCAGGTGCCCCTTTAGCACAGTGCAAGAATCTTGCAGGTGCCCTTAAGGTCGCCTGCGAGAATTCTAGATTCTCACAGGTCCCGCATGGCCAGCCTGCGAGAATGCTTGGGCGCAAGTTATGTCCCTAAAATGAACCTAAAACCTTGAAAATTTCCAATAAAAACTAAAACTAAACCATGGAAAAGGTAGAAGATCAAGAGCTTACCTCGTTGGCAGAGACGGTTTGCCAAATGGTCGCTTGTGCCTCCCACAATTGAGCAATGAAATTTGGGGGAAAATGAGGTGTATTGGGCAAAGTTCTTTGCAAAATCACAATGAAAATGGTAAAAGCCCTTTTTACCCATATTTATTCACTTTTTACCATTTTTGTTGATTTTTGTATTGTTTTGTCTATAAAACCTAATGCCTAATAGTCCTATGAGTGTGACGTTTTGCAGATATAACAACTTTGAAGTCCACACAAAAGAGTATGGATGATTTTTCTTTTTCGTGCCATGTACAACTGTTTTTTTAGGGTTTTTAGAAAAACCTCAAGCTCAGTCTTCGTTCATTCTCGTGCTCGAAAATACATGAGAACGTAACCGAGTATACTTTTCTCATCTTTTCATACTCGTCATGGTCACACAAAAACGAAGAACGCAAAGGAGTATCCTTTAAGCTCTTTTCACACTCCATAAAAATGAAAAGATGGCCGAGCGACCTTGTTCTATTCACGCTCGTAAAAGTATATAAACAAAACGTTTGATGGGCGATAGTTTATCAATTTTTTGGTCCTGTCGAACTATTTTACAAAAAATGAATTGATAGAGTTCTCTTTAAGTGTTTTTCAGACTTTCAAAACATGAAAAACCCCCGAGTTTTCTATCTTTGGACTCATTAAACAAACATTGAAAGACCCATAATGGGACCGAGCCATTCCTTCCTAGGGTTCATTAAATATACTCTGAGGGACTCGTCTGAAGGATGAGCTTACATCAACAAGCATATGTTATCCTCCTCAAGCTTGCGTAAAAATAAAGAGGTAATCGCCAGAAATGGTGGGGGAAATTTTGGGAAAGGGATGTGTTTTTGTTTTCATATTAATGGAAGTAAGCATCGCTCTTGAGCATGACACCCCCTATTCATCATTTGAAGCTGGTTTGGGAAATCCTTTTGTTTCTCATTTGACTTGCTACAAGGTCTTATCCTGGGTCGTCTCTTAGTCAGTGTTGCCAAGTCCTTGGTCATGTCATTCATATGTTCAAGAGAAGTTCATCCAAGCCCTATATTGAATCGTCCATCTGCAGTTGTCCATTCTTACTATGTTGGCCTTCCCTGTGTCTGTTTCAACCTATATTCATACTCTGTTTCATCCTCAAAATATGTTTATTTCATGTCATTGATGAGGGATACATCAAGTCCCTCTTATGATGAGTCTTGGTCTGTCGACTCCAACTCATTATCCAGAAACAAGACTTAGAAATTATCTGGTACCTTGGAACTTGCATGCCTCAATGGCAAGTTTCCTCACTTTTGACAGTGGGTTTTCATTATTGACCCCTGATCGAGAGGTTTCATCGAGTGTTCGACCTCATCTCATTTATTCACATTTTTTGGATTGTACTGGTGTACCTTGGGAGTCATTGACATTAATGGTGATTTCCCTCGCACTTGTTAACAGTTTCATCAATGACTGATAAGAAAGTGGTTTCTACCATGTTCGACTTCAACACATGTAATCGCATGGCTAGATTCGTACTTTCAGGTGATGAGTTTTAAGACCCTAGGTCTCCTCTTTTTAATCCAGGATACAATGGAGTATGTATGATTTGCATTGGCACGTAGATCAACTTTGTATGTCATGTGGCTATGTCATCTTAATTTAAGTCTTCTCGCATATATCCACAGTGTATTCCTAGTGGCTATGTAGTATTTTGCGGCATGGATCCACAGTGTATGATTGGTGTCCATGACATACATTCATGATGTCATCTGTTTGTGATCTGAGTATGGGAATGCCTACCTCAGAACTGGTATTATATTCTACAGATGCTTAGTTGTTTGCAGGTTTCCGATTAGGTGTGCTCCTGGTTTTTGATACACAAACGTAGTTTACAAAGTATTTCGGCTGTCATAGATTCCAGCTTGATACTTTGGGGGGAATTCTATTACACATGATTTTGATCACTTGGGTGGTGTCTCAACAGTGATGTATTCATGCTCCCAACAAGGACTTTTGTCCTGAGAAAAGTGGCTCTTGTCTTCTTCCAAAAACATATTTTTAAGATGAGTTCATAGGCTGCCTATGGTCTAGGGTGCGAGAATCCTTCATTCTCACAGGCCACCCACACTTAGGGTGAAAACCTCTCATAGTCTGCTCCATACACAGGGTGTGAACCTATTTTTAAGCTTGGAAAGGAGAAGAGGTCTCGAGGGTTCTAGAAAGGAATCTTCTAGAAAATGAGTTGGCATTCACATGGTTGTCATTCTACTGAATTCTCATATTTGATGGGATCATCCTCATCCATGTAACCATCTCTCCTTCTCCTATATATTGAAAGGTTTCTCATGGAAAAGGTGAAGAAATATTGAATGAAGAATTGGTGAAAGAATTGTGTGAAGAACCCTGCTTGGATAGAAGCTTGAAGACTCTATCTGGTCTATCGAGAGGAATTGGATATTCTTCATGCAAGCACAGAGTAAGTGAGTGTGTTGGAACCAAGGGTCATTGAAAGGAAGCTTGTGACATCAAGGCGATTATGTTGTATTTTCTACTTTCAATTAATGTGATACAGTGGAATGTCCCTTTCCAATAAAGTCATTCTTACTTTATTGTGTAACTCCTTGATCATATGCATAAGTTGACATTGAATATACTTTCATATCTTCACTTTGGTTGGTTTGTGTTGTCTTGGACTTGACTTCACAAGAGCACCGAAGTGAAGCAGGAACAACAAAGACCTAGGGAAGTGATATCAAGGTATGTCACTTATTCCTTTTCTTTAGTAGATTCAATGACTACAACTTAGGGAAATAGTATTGTCCTTTCCTACTTTGTTCTAGATCCAGGTGGATCTAGGGAGATCTGTAAGTGTTTGCACCTACCGATTTGTCCGATAAGACTTACTTCGACCTAGTGACAGTCACTGTGTCTTCCACATAGTTCGTGTTTGACCGTTTCTTCCTCGATCTTCACTTTCTTCCATACCCAAGGGCAAACAGGCCCCCAACACTCACCTCTAACTCATCCCGAGGCACTTCAGATCTGATATTTCTATTTTACTTTGACTTTGGACTGCGTAGTGAAATCTTTGCTATATTATTTGTGTCACTTCTCTTCCCTTATGCAGGCTGTCTTTTCTGTGTCTGGTACCTAGTTTCAACTGCACCTGGTACCTAGACCCTTCTCCTTTAGTTTTTACTGAGAGTTGTGAGGCAGCTGGTTTTCATAGTACAACTTCATCCGACTCCCATTTACCAATCCTTCCTTCCATTCTCCCTTCAATGTTTGCAATTGTGCAACTCCTCCTTCTGTAACATAGGTGATCTTGTATGGTTTGCGCCAATGCGTCCTGAAATTCCCTGGGTGTCTTATGAACTTACTGTCATACACTAGTACTAAGTTACTCTGATTGAATGTCTTCTTCTTAATGTGACTATCATGATATGCCTTCTCTCATTCTTTCTGAACCTGTTGGTGGAATCCTGCAATGAATCGGTCTTCCTCCAATTCAACCAACTGTGCTAGCCTCTTGTGGACAACGCCAGTATAATCCATGTCTGTAAATGAAACAATTCTTAATCTTGGTACCAAGTATTCTATCGGGAAAATAACTTCAAGGCCATAAACAAACTTGAAAGGGGTCTGCATGGTTAATTTCTTGCAAGTGGTTCTATAATCCCAGAGTACTGCTGGTACTCTTAAATCCCATCCGTTCTTGTTCACACTGCAAAACCTTCGCCAATGTTGTCTCCAAGATCTTGTTGAATGCTTCAACCATTCCATTTGCTTGTGGATGGTAAGGTGTACTCTTTTGATGGTGAACTTCAAATTCTTCAGTCAGGTCTTCCACTGTCTTATTGATGAAATGGGTACTTTGATCACTCATAAGGGTCTTAGGGCATCCAAATCTGGTTATTATGTCATCAAAGATAAAGCACAAAGATGTAGTTGCACCAAAATCCTTGACTTCTCTTGCTTCGGCCCATCCAGTTAAGTATCTAGTCGCAGTAATTATGTACCTTGCTCCTGTGCACTTCCCTAGTGGGTTTATAGGTCCCATGAAGTCAATGGCCCATTTTTCAAATGCTTGTAGGGTCATCTGCAGTGCTAATGGAATTTCATCTCTTCAGGATGGTTTTTCAACTCTCTGGCATATATCACAAGCTATAGCATAATCCTTAGCATCTATGTGTAAGGTAGGCTACCAAAGGATATCTCGCAAGACCTTCTACGTAGTTGCTTTCCCTGCATAATGTCCTCCCGTGATGCCTTCATTAGCTTCTGTGAGGATTAGTAGGCGCTCTGCCTCAATAACACATCTTCTTAGTATCTCATCAGGTCCCATCTTGTATAGCTGACTAGCTATCAGTTAAAAGTCTACAACGCACACCATGAGTTTTTTATTCTAGATAATTGTATACTCACTAGGTGATATCCCTATTGTCAGTAACTAGACAATGTCGTCGAAGTGGTCATCAATCTTTCTAATGACGAGCATTTGTGCATATGGTAGTGTATCCTACAAACTAGTGGGTTCTTATCCATGTTCCAACCTTGAAAAGTAGTCAGGGCCCTTGTTCATTCTTCCTGGATTAACTATGATCTCAAAATCATATTCCTGAAACAACAGAAGCGATATGCATATCCACCCCCCCAACACTGGTTTATTGAATAGGTATTTCAACGCAAAGTGATCTGTGAATATTTTAAAGTGTCCTTCCAATAAATAGTTGCATATTTTTTTAGTGCATATACCATGGCCAATCCTTCTCTCTCTATGGTGGTGTAGTTAACTTCTGCTGTGGATATCTTCCTTCTAGCAAAGGCTAATGGGTGATCAATGTCTCATGTTCCTGGTTGTGCTAGTACTGCTCCTAGTGCAATAGAAAACGCATCGACGTGTACATGAAACTCCTTGTTCCAATTTGGGAAAACCAGAATGGGCACAGTGACCATCTTCTGTTTCAATGTGTCAAAGCTTTGCTGGCATTCATTTGCCCACCCAAACTAGCAGTCCTTCTTCAACATCTTCTCCATTGGTGCTGTAATTTGGGCATAGCCTTTAATGAATTTCTTGTAATAACCAATGTGTCCTCGCGTAGTGTGCAGTTGTTTAACTGAAGTAGGTGGTGGAAAATCAACTATAATTGCAACTTTAGATGGATCCACCAGCAATCCCTTCTTGCATACAATATGGCCTAATAATACTCCAAATGGTGAGGAGAAGATGCACTTCTTCAAATTTAAAGAAATTTGACATTGCTTGAATTTATCCAACATTATCCTTAGACATTCAATATGGTTTTTCAACAAACTAAATACAGTGAATTCATCAAAATATGCTTCTAAACATTTATGCAAAAATTCTTTGAACGCTTCAACCACCACCCTGGAAAAGATGGTTGGGGCATTCTTTAGTCCAAATGGTATTACTGTGTATTGAAAGGATCCCCATTATGTGGAAAATGTGGTCTTATGGAGGTCCTCCTTGGCAATCTGGATCTGATGGTATCTTGAAAATCCATATGTAAAATAATATATCTCTTGGACTCCCACGTTGTCTAATACTTCATCAGTGAATGGTGTAGGGAAATCATCGTGCATACAGACATCGTTCAATTTCCTAAGGTCTACACATATTATGATTTCTCTTGTCTTCCTGTCTTGTACCACCATAGGGCTGATCCATTCTGATTCTTCGACAGGTTCAATAATCCCTGCTTCCAGCATTCTGTCGAGCTCAATCTTCACTTTTTCCTTGTATTTTGGATTCAATTTGTAGGGTATTTTCTTGACTGGCTTCGCATCTGGTTTCAAAGGTATTCTCATCTCTCCCATAGGTCCTTTGATTCCCTTCATATCAATGAACTTGGTTGGAAACAAGTCCTGATATTCATGCAATAACTCTATAATCTTGTCAATGGTAGCAGCATCCCAATAATCTCCGACATTGCAAGCTTTGGTTTCTCCTCTATTCCAATATTGACCTTTCTGATCTTGATTGGATGTCCAATGAATGGTAGTTCAACTCCTAGTCCCTCCACATCTTTTTGGACTTCTGTCTCCGCAATGTTGACCTTCCTCGGGCCATCGTCGTCGTCAGCATTGATGTTATAGAAAGTCTGCAATTTCTAGAGAGGCACAGTCCATTCATCCTCCTCTTGTTCCATAGGGAGGCTAGATGCCTCTTCAAATACCTTATTCCTCAAAATCTTTTGTGCTTGGTCTACTAAAGGATATTCACTTTCAAATAAAAAGGTGGTAAAGCAATTTTGAAACATACCTTCCCAATTTGTGGTGATGAGGCACAGTTCCGCTTGAAGGTACCAGTTGATAGGGGTCATATCTAGTGTATTAATGAATCTGTGTACCCATTGTTCTCGAGGAATATCACTCCAGGCCACTTCACAGCTTTGTGCATGGTCCTTTAGGAAGCTTTGACCAATATAACTTACTTCACAACTTACTGCTTGTGCTGAAAACCATGCTATCATTAAGGTTCGACATCATGTCCAGTCTCTGTTGTTTATTTTGTGCGTCCCCCACCATCTTGTTGGTGTATCTATCAGGGCCTCACCCATGGCCAAAAATCGTTGTTCTTTTGGTACACTTATTTCAAAATCTGAAAGGAAGGTTTCTATGGGGTTCAGGCCATCAAATGCGGGTAACTTACTCACTGTTATGTCGATCCAACAAACTTATCTGGTTAATATAGCACATATTTTGGTAGAGATTTCATACATCTGGTTCTACCAGTTCTCCAGCGCTTCTTTCGAGTCTAATGAACATGCGTTGTCACTTCGCCAGCTTATATTCCCATCAGTTGTAGGATTGATATAATCTTGTTGTCTGGCTGTTAGTTTGTAGATGTTTTCCAATTTGTATGCATGGTCCTCTTCTCTGATGGGCTCTATGTAACGCTGACCCTCATCTGGATATAGGGGTGCAATGACCCTAATTCCATCTCTTTCAAAAGTCATATGTATTTTCTTCAAATCAACAACAATAGATTTGTCAAAGGCCCAATTGATTCCAAGTAATGCAGGGTAAGGGCAACTATCATCAACAATTTCAATTACCTCAAAATATGCAAAGGTTCTAACTCCGTCGATGTCCACAGGGACATGCTCCAATCCTCCAAATGGACTGACAACTTGTTGATTATCGATGCGAAGTCTGATAGGGGAATATATCAGCTTGGGTTTTCCCATCAGTGCCCAAGTTTGCTTCATCATGGCATTGACCTCTGATCCTAATTCGAGGACCACATAGTCTATATCATATTCTCCTATCTGAGCATTCATATGTAATTCTTTAATTGTTCTTCTCTTCTTGCCAATTTGGTGTACTGCCTTATTCAGTAAGGGGTTTATCTTCCCTAGCTCATACTGCTTGATTAAGTTTTGTAGTTTTTGCACAATGTTCCCATCCTGAATTAACTCAAGACAAGTGTACACAAATTCGATGAGTTTACTTAGCTCTTTTCCTTCTTTATGCGTAGTCGACTGGTCAAATTCCCAAGGCATTCCATACTCTTTTATTTCCGGTCGTGTTTTTTATTAGTACCCTTGGTCTCTCTTGAACTCCTGTCTTGCTTCCTCGAAGATTTGTCTTTCTTTCTTTGCATCAAAATCTTGATTCTTCTCCACAACTTTCTTGATACCTGAATCTTCTATGATGTTTCTTTGGATTGTTCTAAACTCTCCTATAGCAACACCTCCTCAAGTAATAAGAATGACTCTAGGGTATGTTCCGCGAGGCTCAAAATATATCAGTTGTAGTTGATATTTATGCTGGGGTCCTCGTCTTTCCTAAATCTTGGCTAACAACACAGGACAGTCTTCAATAACATGCTCGAAGGAGTTGCAATAACTTTAGGTGGTGCAAGGTTTTTGATAGTTCTTTGCTAGATGTCCTGGTTGCAAGCAGTTGTAACAAATTATTTGTCCTCAGCCTCGACCCATACCTCCTCCTCCTCCTTGTCCTTTGTATCCACTGTGAGGATTGAAAGTTCCTCTTCCTGGGGAATTGTAATGTACATTGTTTCCTTCTTGGTGCACTTCGCCTTGGATCTTGTATATGTCTCTTGATATTTCATGCATCAGGTAAAAGGCCCTAAAATCTCTGTCATCATGCCCTATGGACTTAAAAAATGTGAAATACAATTTTTTGGGTGTTTGAACATACTTCTGCATATAATAGCACTCACCAGGGCAATGTTGGTTTATGCATACTTCGCACCAGGGCATGTTAACTTGCTTCAAGGGGCTCGGTGCTCATGAGGCTAAATATTCATGAAACAAGGGAAAGTGTTCCTTATCATGACCTTCGGATATACATCTTGCATACCAGATATCTTCTCTTTTTTCCTTCCCCTTGTCCTTCTTCATATCCTCGACCTGCAGAGACAAACTAGTCAGATGGCTCAGGATTTGGCTCATGCTTGAGCTAGATTCTCCCATAGGTGTTGATTCAAGCTTCATGGTGATCTCCAAAGCTTCTGCCCGCAATGCAATATTCTACTGCATAAAGGGAACTCTAATATGTGGTAGAAGGGAAGCGATGAACCATTCCTTGTTCTGTTCATCTGGGATCTTAAAATTCAACCTTCCAGTTAAGGTTTTGAATCTTTGATCAAAATCCCAAACAGGTTCGACGACCTTTTGCTTGATCTCCTTCAGTTCTATGATACATTGTAACTCTGACTTATGTTTGTTAAACTCTGCAACCAATGCATTCTTGATCTCATTCAGTGGCCTAGGTTGTGCAAGTCCTTGGACAAGCTTCATGTGCCATCTTAACGCGCGATCCCTCAATGTGGTGCTAAACTGGTTTCTTTTAACTACTTCGTCGATAATGTTTTTAATGCTCCATATGACTTCACATAGGAACCAATGTTGATCAAGATCTTTAGATCCATATCCTCTAAAGATAGGGAGCCTCATCTCATATTCCATGGAGCTTCCTAGGTTTCCTGTCTGAGTAGACACTGAACTGCTTGTAATTGTACTTTGCGGACTCTGGTGATTCTGACTGTTCTGATGGTTTAATGTTTCTGAAACAATGGGGGGGTCATTATTACTTACTTCAGTAGTTTGCGCAGTTCCTGAGGTTTTTGGATCGCTTTGGAGAACCTCTTCAGCTTTCCGTTCTTCTATTCCGGTGGGTTTTGAATGTTATTCGTTTGTCAGATCTACCTCTTCCCCAATATAGAAACCCTCTTCTTCATATTTTTTCTTAAACAAGTTCTCAAGGTGAACCCCTCTGAATACTCTTACATTGCGCGTATGTCCAACTTTTGTGTCATTATCGTTGTTCACGTTTTTGAAATTTATCCTTTTTAGGTCCATCCAATCTACTGTATCTTCAAGATGTGGTTTTCATGCAAGAGCATCTTGATTCTTAACTTTAGAAAATGAAAAAATTTCCCTCTGGGTCCTTTGAAAAAGTATCTCTCATCTTGGATATACGATTCTACTCTGTCAACAAAAAATTCGGTGATATACCCTCCAATGGTACTATCAAACCAATAATATACAAATCTGGATACAACGTTATCAACTCTCTTAACCCTCTGTATCAATGCTGATGTCCAAGCCACAGGAGGTATAGATCTGATCTCAAACTGGTATCACCAGATTATTTTCGGCACAAAATGAGAGCGAAGATATAATAAAGAAATGCACAGAGATATCGCGTATATCCAGTAATATAAAAGAAATATATCAGAGATGCAACCATAAACACAGAGATACAGTAATACACGATTTCTATTAATGA
>JZKD02S0283993.1:68083-91712 GCA_000966675.3 Picea glauca | reverse complement strand
ATGTGGGCCCCGTTTGGGTAAGTTGGTGCATCAACTTCCCGGGGTCGTAACTTTTGCATACGATCTCTGTTTTAGGCGTGTGATAGCTCGTTGGAAAGGTATCGTCGAGGATATTAATTTTGGGGGCTCAATAATGACTTATTCTATCATTGAGAAACTCAATATCGAAAAACCTTCATTTAGGCCCTCAAAATGGCCCCGGAAGTTAAAACCTGCTAAAAATAGTAAATTGCCAAAATTGCCATAAAGTTGTTTTGAGACAATTGGAAAAGGTGGGTGGCCACCAATATCCACCTGGATCACAAACACTCATGTAGCTCTTGATTTATTCCTCCAAATAAAATCTCATGAATGTCAGTGAAAATGTATCTTTGTAGCCAATCTTCAGTACTCAGTTTAGGGTTCTTGTTCTGGACTTCAGCGAAGTCCCTCTCCTGATATTCTATCCACTTTTGAATCTCTGTCTTTGTTGGGAACCACCTTGAAATTCCCTCATGAAGATTCTTGTCCCAGCAACAGAACCATTTGTTTCCATAGGGGAAGACCCGAGATTCACTCCAAGAGCTCACCAACAAGCCCTATCTACCAACCCTTTCAGCAACACCTGTGAAACAAATGCAGTCTCACCCGAAGCAGCTATGAGGGGGTTGTAGGATAGAGATGTCTACAACCAAAGGAATGTCAAGTGGATCAAGTACACAACAACTCCATATGCATCAACACTTGTCAAGGTAGGTCTATCCTTCATAGTTATAGATCTGAGCTAACACAGTAATACAATTAACCATATAACAACAACATAGATCAAAGCGTAAATCACACACACAACACAAGGTATACGTGGTTCACCCTCTCTCTAGGGCTACATCCATAGAATTGTTCTTATAATATATTAAGATAAGGCCTACATTTATGATCTGCGCTCTTAGCGAACATATCTTCTCTCTCTTCTTCCCTCTTCCTTTACCATCCTACACACCCAGCTGCAGGATTTGATCCTTGCACCCAGCTGAAGATCTTACAATACCAAGAAGCTCTCGATCTCAACACTCCCTCTCTAACAATGCAATAATATCTCAATCAACACTAATCAATATCAATGCCCAACAATAGTACCTCCCTGACCTAGGTCATGTCGACCTCTATTTATACATTATAGTTCCTCACCGACAACCTTAGGTCGAAACCTAGGTGTCAAAACCCTAATTACCAAAACCCTAGGTGTCTAAAACCCTAGGTCAACTTGACCCACTTTTCCCAGGCTTCTCCAGCTTGTCTCTCCTTTCTTTCTACGCAGTGGTAATGGTGGCCTTCCCCACTTTCTGAGTTGTCCTCAATCCATCTCCCTTGCTAATATATCATCCTTGATCTCTGCATCCAACGACTATATTTTCCGCACTTCGCTTCGACTTTTCTTCTCTTTTGCTTACTTCGACCTAGTGACAGTCACTGTGTCTTCCATGTAGTTCACGTTTGACCTTTTCTTCCTCGATATTCACTTGCTTCCATACCCAAGGGCCAACATTTCCCCATGTGAGTATGTTTCCTAGGATATCGGTGGTGTATACTTGTTCAAGATCAGGCTCCTGAACTTCCTTGCTCTGCCTTGAAGACCCGAATTCTACCTGTTGCTCGTTGGGGGTCTGAGTATTGAGTGGAGTAGCGACATTGGGCACAGACTTGTTACTTACTTTCTTGTTGGCTACAAAACAATTGATCTCCTTTCGTGGGGAGTCTTTATTTGGCTCATCCAATTTGGGCTTGTCCTTGAAATCTTCTCTGGGTTCGGGTGCGTCGGGTTCCTTTGTTTTGAGACCACTTTCAGCTTTTGTTTCCCTTTGCAGGACCTCCTTTGTTTTCACTTCGGACTCAGAGGAAGAAATATTCTCAAGTCGTTTTTCTTCTTGGACACGCACAGGGTTGTTGTGAGATGACTCTAGGCTCTCATTGTCACTGTATATAGTTATGATCATGCTCAAAAGATTAGGCGTGCATGTTTCTACTGACACCCGACCTGTCTCTGGTTGAGTCATTCCACCTACTAGTGAATTGAGTGACAATGTAGATTTAGGGTCGTCTAACCCATTGGTGTTACCAATATTTGTGAAATTGGGGTTTCCTGGCTCCGTCAAGGTTCCTTATGGACTATCAGTTGGAATCCTAGGTGTTATGATGAGTTTCGGACTATCCTGCATCCACTTCATTAGTAGTTGGGCCTGCTGCCACATAAGTCCCCCCATCCCCTGTACAACTTGAACTTTAGGGGAATCCCTGATTTGTACCAGGGATTCTTGATAAACTTCGACCGCTTCGATGGCTTCTTCGGGATCGCCCACCACTTCGATCAGTTCATATGTTACTCTTCCTTCTAGGGTCCTAAGGATTTCTTGAGCCATTTTCTCTAAATACGTCACTTTCTCCTCCCAACTCATGGCCTTGAATTTGGTTGTTTTAGGATAAGCTCTGCTCGCCTCCACCTCATTCTAGTCTTGGGTGTTTTTGGTGAAAATATTGTCTTCAAACCAGTCATGGGCATAAGGCCAACATGATGATACCTACAATGCATGTTTTAGGACCATACCCTTGGGGTCGTGCTTGTGAAAAATGGCCAGCCTGGAATCAGAATTCCAATTGACTTAGCCCTTCTTGTTTAACTTGCATGATGTTATTGACCATGTAGAAGCTAATATGAAACCCATAAGGTATGAAGGCCCACTTGTTTTCTTTTAGCAAAGTGACGTTGTAGCCCTGCAAAATGGTTAGATAACAGATGTCTACTAATATTAGTTGATTAGGGACATATACAGGTAACAGATGGGGTGCTCCTGTGGCGCTGAAAACCATGATGTAGGTCTCGTGCTCATCTAGATACCAGTTCCCTACCTTCAATACTACCTTTTTGACTGCATCCAATAGCCTTGGGGAATCTTTCTTGAACAACAGAGAATAAATGCATCCAATAAAATGGTCACAGATGAGAGAATAATATTTCTTGTACCTGTTTTCCCACAGGGTGCTGAAGTATACATGGACTAGGAGCTCAAAAGAATGCTAGCTTAAGTTCATTCCAACAAAGACATTCTTGGTGAAGATGACTTCTAGCAGATACGAGGCCATGTAGAAGGACGGGGCTTGTTGGCATAGAGGCAGACCTGGGGTTCACTCCAAGAGCACACCAACAAGCCCTAGCTATTGGCCCTTTCGGAAACACCTCTGAAGTAGATGCAGTCTCACCCGAAGCAGAAAGAGGGGGGTTGTAGGACAGATATGTCTACAACCAGGGGAATATCAAGTGGAACTAATACAACAATAATGTAGCATTCATGTGTCACTTATCAACTAGATCTACTCTACGCAGCTATAGATCTGATCTAACACAATAATGCAAATGACAACATAACAATGACAAGAATCCAAGCATCAATCACACATACAACACAAAATTTACGTGGTTCACCCTCTCTCTAGGGCTACATCCACAGAACTGTGCTTATGATCTATTAAGATAAATCTTACAATTCTGATATGCACTCTGGTCAATAGATCCTCTCTCTTCTTCTCTCCCCTTCCTGCACACCCAGCTGCAGGATCTGATCTTTGCACCCAGCTAAAGATATTACAATACTAGAAGGCTCTCACTCTCAACACTTCTCTCTCTCATAGTACACTAATCTCTCAATCAACCACAATCAATAGCAATACCCAATGCTACTACCGACCAGACCTAGGTCCTCTCAACATCTATTTATACATTATAGTCCCTCACCAATAGCCTTAGGCCAAAACCTAGGTGTCAAAACCCTAATTAGCCAAAACCCTAGGTCAACTTGACCCACGTTTTCCAGGCTTTGCCAGCCTGTCTTTCCTTCCTCATCTTGCGGTGCTCCAAAGCATCCA
The DNA here is from genome assembly GCA_000966675.3 of Picea glauca. Taxonomy (NCBI): domain Eukaryota; kingdom Viridiplantae; phylum Streptophyta; class Pinopsida; order Pinales; family Pinaceae; genus Picea; species Picea glauca. The sequence goes on along the minus strand of JZKD02S0283993.1, from coordinate 87,815 downwards.
ATGGTGGCTTTATCTACTTCTTGAGTTGCCCACAATTCTTCTCTCTTGTTGATCTGTCATCCCTGATCTCCTCATTCAATGGATTTCTTTTCCGTACTTCACTCCATCTTTTCTGCTCTTTTGCTTACTTCGACATAGTGACAGTCACTGTGTTTCCTGTGCAATTCTCGTTTTACCTTTTCTTCATTAATATTCACTTCCTTCCATATCCAAGGGCCAAAAATCCCCCAGCACTCACCTGTGACTCATCCTGAGGCACTTCAGTTCTGATCCTTCCATGTCAATTCGAATTTGGAATGCAGAGTGTAGCCTTTGCTTTCTGCTCCATGTCTCCTTCCCATCCTTGTGCAAACTATCTTTTTTGTGTCTAGTACCCACTTTCAACTGCACCTAGTACCTAGACACTTTTCTTCCTTGATTTTACTAAGAGCTGCGAGGCAGCTGGTTCTCATACTACAAATTCAGTTGATTCCCATTTACTAATCCCTCTTTCCATTCTCCCTTGAATGTATTCAGTTGCGCAAATCCTCCCTATATAACATAGGTGATCTCATATGGTCCAAGCCAATGCATTCTAAACTTCCCTGGATGTCTTATAAATTTACTGTCATACACTAGTACTAAATCACCTTGCTTAAATGCCTTCATCTTGATGTGTCTGTCATGATAGGCCTTCTCTCTTTCCTTCTGTACCTGCTGATGGAATCCTGCCATAAATATATCTTCTTCTAGTTCAACCAGCTGGGCAAGTCTCTCACGAACAACACCAATATCATCCATGTTTGTAAATGCAACAATTCTTAAGCTTGGTACCAAGTACTCCATTGGGACAACAACTTCAAGACCATAAACCAACTTGAAAGGGGTCTGCGTTGTTAATTTCTTGCAAGTGGTTCTATAAGCCCAGAGTACTATGGGTACTCTTAAATCCGAGTCATCCATGTTCACACTACAAATATTTGTCAATGTTGTCTCCAAGATTTTGTTGAATGCTTCAATCATTTCATTTGCTTGTGGATGGTAACGTGTACTCTTTTGATGGTGGACTACAAATTATTCAGTCAGAGCTTCAACTATCTTGTTGATGAAATGAGATCCTTGATCTCTCACAAGGGTCTTAGGGCATCCAAACCTAGTTATTATGTCATGAAACATAAAACACGCGGCTGTAGTTACACTACAGTCCTTGATTTCTCTTGCTTCAACCCATCTAATCAGATATCCTATCGAAGTGATAATATACCTTGCTCCTGTGCACTTTCCTTGTGGGTTTATCGATGCCACGAAGTCAATGGCCCACTTTTCAAATGCTTGTAGGGTCATATGCAGTGCTAGTGGAATTTCATCTCTTCTGGATGGTTTTCCAACTCTCTAGCATACATCACAAGCTCCAGTATACTCTTTAGCATCTTTGTGTAAAGCAGGCCACCAAAGGCCATCTAACAAAACCTTCTACCCAGTTGCTTTGCCTATGTAATTTCCTCCTGGGATGCCTTCATGAGATTTTGTGAGGATCCGTGGGTGCTCTACCTCCATCACACATCTTCTTAGCATCTCATCAAGTCTCTTCTTAGCATCTCATCAAGTCCCATCTTATATGGCTGACCAACTATCAGTGAAAAGTCTACAATGCGCACCACTAGTTGTTTCTTCTGGGAAATTGTATACTCACTTGGAGCCATTCCTGTTGACAGGAATTGGACTATGTCTATGAAGTGGTCATCCATATTCCTAATGGTGAGAAACTGTGCATCCGGTAGTGTATCCTCCAGACTGGTGGGTTCTTCACCATGTTCCAACCTCGACATGTGGTCAGGTCCCTTGTTCATTCTTCCTGGCTTAACTATGATCTCAAAATCATATTCTTGAAACAGGAGAAGCCATCTGCATATTCATCCCCCCAACACTGGATTTTTGACCAGGTACTTCAGTGCAGAGTGATCAATAAACATTTAAAAGTGTCCTCCTAGTAAGTAATGGTAGAATTTTTGCAGCGCGTACACCATGGCTAATCCTTCTCTCTTTGTAGTAGTGTAATTGATTTCAGCTGTAGATAGATTTCTGCTGGAAAATGCTAATGGATGATCAATGTCCCCTTCTCTAGGTTGTGCTAGTACTGCTCCTAATGTAATGGAAGACACATCAACATGCACATGAAATTCCTTGCTCCAATCTAGAAAGACCAGAATAGGCGTAGTCACTATCTTTTGTTTCAGTGTGTCAAAGATTTGCTCGCATTCTTCTGTCCAACCAAACTAATAGTATTTCTTTAATAACTTCTCCATTGGTGTAGTAATATGAGCATATCCTTTGATAAATTTTCTGTAATAGCTAGTATGTCCTAGTGCAGTGGGAAATTGTTTGACTGAAGTAGGAAGTGGAAAATCAACTATAATTGCAATTTTGGATGGGTCCACCAACAATACTTGCTTGCATACAATATGAGCTAATAATACTCCAAATGGTGAGAAGAAGATGCACTTCTTCAAATTCAAAGCAATTTGACATTGCCTACATTTATCCAACATTAGCCTTAGACATTCAACATGATTTTTCAACAAACTAAAAATAGTCCAACCATCAAAATAGGCTTCTAAAAACTTATGCAAAAATTATTTGAACACTTCGACCACCACCCTATAAAACATGGCTGGGGCATTCTTCAGTCCAAATGGCATCACTATGTATTGGTAGAATCCCCATTCTGTGGAAAATGTGGTCTTGTGGCGGTCCTCCTTGGCAATCTGGATCTGATGGTATCCTGAAAACCCGCATGTAAAAGAATATACCTCCTGGCCTGCCACATTGTCTAATACTTCATAAATGAATGGTGTAGGGAAAGGGTCATGCAAACAAACATCGTTCAACTTTCTGAGGTCCACACATATTCTGATCTCACCTGTCTTCTTGTCTTGTACTACCATAGGGTTGATCTACTCTGACTCTTCGACAGGTTCAATAATCCCTGCTTCCAGCATTCTGTCGAGCTCAATCTTCACTTTTTCCTTATATTTTGGGTTCAATCTCTAGAGTCTTTGCTTGACTAGATTCACATATGGTTTCAAAGGTATTCTCATCTCTCCCATAGGTCCTTTGATACCCTTCATATTAGTGAACTTGGTTGGAAACAAGTCCTGATACTCGTGCAGTAATTATGTAATTTTGTCAATGTTAGCAACATCCCAGTAACATCTGACATCGGCAAGCTTCGGTGTCTCCTCTGTCCCAATATTGAATTTATTTATCTTGATCGGTTGTCCAATGAATGGAAGTTCAACTCCTGGTCCTTCCACATCCCTGTGGCCTTCTGTCTTAGAAATGCTTACCTTTCTCGAATCATCATCTTTGTTGACATTAATGTTGTAACATCCTTGTAATTTCTGTAATGGCGTAGTCCATTCATCCTCTTCTTGCTCCAAAGGGAGGTTGGATGCCTCCTTAAATAGTTTCTTCCTCACAATATTTAATGCTTGATCTACTGAAGGAAATTCACTTTCAAACAAAAAGGTGGTTACAAAATTTTGAAGCATACCTTCCCAATCTGCAGTGATAAGGCGCAGCTCCGCTTGAAGGTACCAGTTAATAGGGGTTGTGTCCAGCGTGTTAATGAATCTATGTACCCATTCTTCTCGAGGAATTTCACTCTATACCTCTTCGCAACTTTTTACATGGTCCTTTGGGAAGCTTCGACCTGTGTACCTCACTTCGCATCTTCCTACTTGTGCTGAAAACTACACTATCATCAAGGTTTGGCATTGTGTCCAGTCTATGATATTGATTTTATGTGTCCCCCACCATCTTGCTGGTGTATATTTTAGGGCCTCATCCATAGCCAACACCCTCTATTGTGATGGTACAATTGCTTCAAAGTCCATCAAGAAGGATTCTAAAGGATTCAGACCATCAAAGGTAGGTAAGTTACTTATTGTTGTACCAATCCAACGAACTTTTCTATTTAGTTGAGCACATCTCCTTGTGGATACTTCATACATCTGGTTCTGCCAGTTCTCAAATGCTTCTTCTGAATCTGATGAGCACGCGTTGTCACTTCGCCATCTTAGATTCTCATCGGCAGTAGGGTTGATATAATCCTGTTGTATGACTGTAAATTTATAGATTTTTTCCAACTCATATGTGTAGTCTTCTTCTCTGATGGGCTCTGTATATCGTGAACCTTCATATGGATATAAGGGTGCAATGACCCTAAGGATATGTCCTTGAAATTTCATGTGTATTTTCTTTAAATCGACCACAGTAGAATTGTTGAAGGCCCAATCAATTCCTAGTAATGTAGGGTAAGGGTAGCTATCATAAAAAAATTCAATTACCTCAAAGTCTGCAAAGGTTCTAACTCTGTCGATGTCCATGGGGACATGCTCCAATTGTCAAAATGGGCTGACATATTGCTGATTAGCCATGCGAAGCCTGATAGGGGAATATATTAGCTTGGGTTTTTCCATCAGTGCCCAAGTTTGCTTCATCATGACATTGACCTCCGACCCTAAGTCGAGGACCACATAGTCTATATCATACTCTCCTATTTGAGCATTCAAATGTGATTCTTTGTTTGTTCTTCTCTTCTTACCAATCTAGTGTACTTCCCTATTCAACAAGGGGTCTACCTTTCCTAGCTCATACTACCTGATTAGGTTTTGTAACTCTTGTACAACTTTCTCATCCTGAATTAATTTAAGACAAGTGTACAAAAAGTCGATGAGCATACTTACCTCTTTTCCTTCTTTATGCATATCTGATTGATCAAATGACTAAGGAATTCCATTCTAGATGAGGATACTTGGTTCTTCTTGAAATCTTGTCTTTCTTCCTCAAAGATTCATCTTTCTTTCTTTGCATCAAAAGCCCGAGTCTTCTCCTCAACTTTCCTGATACCTAACTCTTCTGTGATATTTCTTTGGGTTGTTCTATCCTATCCTGTAGCAGCACCTCCTCGAGTAATGACAGTGAATATAGGTTTGGTTCCATGAGGTTCAACATATATCAGTTGTACTTGTGGGTTCTGCTGGGGTCCTCGTCTTTCCTGAGCTTATCCAGCAACATAGGGCATTGTTCTATGACATGCTTGAAACAGTTACAATAACTACAGGTTATGCAAGGATTCTAATAATCCCTTGCTAAGTGTCTTAGCTACACATAGTTATAATAGATTATGTTTCCTCAGCCTTGGCCCATACCTCCTCCTCATCCTCGTCCTCTGTATCCACCATGAGGAGTGAAGTTTCCTCTCCCTAGAGAGTTGTACTGCAGAGTGTTTCCTTCTTGTTGTACTTCACCTTGAATCTTGTATATGTCTCTCGACCTCTCATGCATGAGATCGTAAGCTCCACAATCTCTATCATCATGCCCCACTGATTTACAAAATGTGTAATACAAGTTTGTGGGTGTTTGAACATACTTCTGCATGTAATAGCACTCACTTGGGTGATGCCTATTTCTGCACACATCACACCAGGGTAGGTTAACTTGCTTCAAGGGGCTCGGCACTCTTGAGGCCAAATACTCATGAAATAAGGGATAGTGTTCCTTATCATGACCTTATGATCTGCATATCACACACCATACATCTTCCCTTTTGTATTTTCCCTTATCTTTCTTCATATCCTCGACCTATAAAGACAAACTGGCTAGCTGACTCAATATCTAGCTCATGCCTGAGCTCGATTATCCCATAGGTGTGGATTCAAGATTCATGGCGATTTCCAAAGATTCTGCCTTCGATGCAATCTTCTACTTCATCAGAGGGAATCTGATGTTTGGTAACAGTGCAACGATGAACCATTCTTTTTTTTGTTCATCGAGGATCTGAAAAGTTAATCGGCCTATTAGGGTCTTGAATCGTTGGTCGAACTCCCAAACAGGTTCTGATACCTTTTGTTTGATCGCTTTTATCTATGTAATACATTGTGACTCCAACTTAGGTTTCTTAAACTCTGTAATCAATGCATTCTTCATCTCATTCAGTGGCTTAGGCTATGCTAGTCCTTGGACAAGTTTCATGTACCAGCTCAGTGCCCGGTCCCTTAGCGTAGTGTTGAACTGGGTTCTCTTGATGGCTTCGTCGGTGATTCTTTTAATATTCCATACGGATTCAAGTAGAAACCAATGCTGATTTGGTTCTTTATATCCATCTCCTCTAAAGATAGGGAGCCTCATTTCATCTTCCATAGAGATGACTAGGCTTCTTGCCTGAGTAGATGCTAAGCTACTAGTAATAGTGCTCTGAGGACTCTGGTGGTCCTGACTATTCTGACTGTTAGGTACTGTTGAGACAATAGGACGATTACTGTTACTTACTTCAGTAGTCCACACAGTTCCTGAGGTTTCTGGATCACTTTGGAGAAGTTCTTCATCTTCTCCTTCTTTTTTGGTGGGATCTAAATGTTCTTCGTCGGTTAGATATACCTCTTCTCCACTATAGAAACCCTCTTCTCTATAGTTTTTCTTAAACAAGTTCTCAAGGTGAATCCCTCAAAATACTTTCCCACCACACGTATGTCCTACTTTTGTGTCATTGTCACTGTCTAAGATCTTGAACATTAGCCTTTTCAGGTCCAACCAATCTACTGTATCTTCAAGATTTGGTTTTCATGCAAGAGAATCTTGATTCTCAGCTTCAGAAAGTGGAAACATTTTCCTTTGGGTCCTTTGAAAACTTATCTCTCGGCTTGGCTATATGATTTTTTTTGTCAACAACAAACTCAATGATATACCCTCCAATGGTACTATCAAACCAATGATCTACTGCTCTGGATACAACATTGTCAACTCTCTTGACCTTCTATATCAGTGCCAGTGTCCAAACCACAAGAGGTCTAGATCTGATCTCGAACTGGGCATCAACTAACCTAGCCAACCATTCAAACAACTCCTAGTGGATTCCCCAAAAGAAGATCTCGTGAATGTCGGTGAAGATGTATCTTTGTAGTCGATCTTCAGTACTCAGTTTAGGTTTCTTGTTATAGGCTTCAACGAAGTCCCTCTCTTGATCCTCTATCCACTTTTGAATCTCGGTCTTTGATGGGAACCACCTTGAAATTCCCTTACAAATATTTCGGTCCTAGAAATGGAACCATTTGTTGGCACAGGGGTAGACCTGGGGTTCACTCCAAGAGCGCACCAACAAGCCCTAGCTACTGGTCCTTTTGGAAACACCTATGAAGCAGATGCAGTCTCATTCAAGGCAACTAAGAGGGGGGTTGCAGGATAGAGATGTCTACAACCAGGGGAATATCAAGTGTAACTAATACAACAATAATGTAGCATTCATGTGTCACTTATCAACTAGATCTACTCTATGTAGCTATAGATCTGATCTAACACAATAATGCAAATGACAACATAACAATTACAGGAATCCAGGCATCAATCACACATACAACAAAAAATGTACGTGGTTCACCCTCTCTCTAGGGCTACACCCACAAAACTGTGCTTGATATATTAAGATAAAGCTTACAATTCTAATCTACGCTCAGGCCAATATATCCTCTCTCTTATTCTCTCCCCTTTCTACACACCTAGCTACAGGATCTGATCTTCGTACCTAGCTGAACATCTTACAATACTAGAAGACTCTCACTCTCAACACTTCTCTCTCTCACAGTATAATAATCTCTCAATCAACCACAATCAATAGCAATACCCAATGCTACTACTGAACCAACTTAGGTCCTCTCAACCTCTATTTATACATTACAATCCCTCACTGACAGCCTTAGGCTGAAACCTAGGTGTCAAAACCCTAATTACACAAAACCCTAGGTGTTTAAAGCCCTAGGTCAACTTGACCCACGTTTTCTTGGCTTCACCAGTTTGTCTTTCCTTTCTTGTCACGCGGTGCTCCGAAGCATCCAATGGTGGATTTCTCTATTTGCTGAGTTGTCCACGATATTTTTCACTTGCTGATCTATCATCCTTGGTCTCCTCATTCAATGGGTTTCTTTTCTGTACTTCGCTCCATATTTTCTGCTCTTTTGCTTACTTGACCCAATGAATGTCACTTTGTTTCCCATGTAGTTCTCATTTTATCTTTTCTTCCTTAATCTTCGCTTCCTTCCATAAACAAGGGCCAACAGGGATTCTCCCTCTTTTGGTGTCTGAGCTTGTTGTATGCAAGTGCTCAACTGTTTGGAGATGATTTCACCCCAATTAAAACCTATTTCAGAAATGGCTGCAGTATAAGCCATAGGAATCCATGCCTCCGAGAATCTAGCGCAGTCTTTCTCCCCATACAATCGGCAGAGAAGGGCCATTAGATAGATGTAAGGCTCTCTCAGGTTGGTCATTGGGTACCATCCTGAGGTCCGATTGGTGAAATTATTATCCTCTCTCCACCAGGACACCATAATTTTTCTAGTGTCGTGTTTCTGATAGAAACTCAAAAAAAAATTAGTCCTTAAACATTCTTTCGGCTTCCTGAGCTTGTAGTAACTCCGAACTTCTACTGGAAGGAAAAACCTGTTGGCCTTTGACCAAGTTTTGAGGATTCTTGGTCATGCTTGACCTAATTTTGGGACTTCAACAGGCTGTTGAAGGCAGAGCGCAAGATGAAGCAGAGATCATGGGATCTCGACCCCTTTTAGGGCCCTTTTTGGGATTTGGTATTATTTAATGGGTATGGGAATGTCGGCCCATGGGTTTACCCATGATTAGGCCTATTTTGTATGTATAAATAGAAGGCTAGGAAATGTAATAAGTAGTTGTTGCAAGTTGGCTAAGTGCTAGAGTTGGATCTGTGTGATCAAGAATTGTAAGGGTCTATGCTTATTGTGTGCTAAGAAATTGCAGAGCTAAGTGCAAGTGATTGTTAGAAGGATTTGTGCTTAGACCTAGCTCGGGGAAGGAGGATCTGACGAGGTGTATGTAGATCTCATGTCCTATGTAGAGTAGGGTTTTTGTGGCTCTATGCATGTAACCGATTGAAGAAGATAATAAAGAAGGCGAAGAGTTGGTGGACATAGCCCTAGGGTGGGGGTGAACCATGTACATGATGTGTTTCTTTTCTCTGTGTGATGTATTGATGTCTTTATATGTTTACTTGCTTAGTTCTTTAATATAGATGAATGATAGATAGATATGTTAATTCTATGTGCTTAATAATATGGATGGATGTTAGATCTGACTTATGTATATGTGCTTAGTTCTTGAATCTACTAGATCTGATATGTTCCATTTTGCTAAGTGTTGTTAGATAGTAAATCTGGTTGAATACTATGTTGTGTTGTAATTAGGGTTTAACTGTGTTGTAACTAAGAAGTGAATATTGATAATTATAACTGTTGAGTGCTCTGTTAAGTGATTAGAATCAAAGATCTGTATCTCAACTAAGTTTGCAGACACTAGATTCATGCAACCACCCCTGCCTCTACCTCGGGTGAGACTTCATATTCTTTGCAGGTGTTACCGAAAGGGCCGCTAGTTAGGGTTTTGTTGGTGCATTGTTGTAGCGTTGAACCCTGGGTCTGCCCCTATGCCAACAAATGGTTCCATTGTTGGGACCTGAAACTGTGATTGCTGGGAACTGAGGAAAAATAATCTTTGTGCAAAGACCTAACCTGAAATTGTGAAATATCTATTCATAGATCTGTCGCTCTAATGCACAATATTCTACTTGATTTATGAAGATCTGTGCTAAAGAAAGAATTCTGATCTTAAGAAAAGAGGATCCTAGAAATAATTTTTTGCAGGTTATCTACCATGATCCTAGCGCATAATACATGAAAGGATGTGGATCATTTAAAAGAAGGAGAGGATTAAACCTTTGTTATAGTTGCAGAAGACCGAGAAATTTGGCTAAGGAATGCCCTGGTAGAAAACCTAGTTGCCTCTGTTGCATAGATCTGGACCATGAAGTATTGGATTGCCCTAGAATGATTACTAAGGTTGAATGAATGAATATGAACCAAGAAAACCCTAAGGCAGATCTAGAAACTAAGATTATGACAGAAACCTGAAAAGGATCAGAGAAAGTATTACAATAGATGCAAGGAACCTTAAATGACCACTGAAATATCAACTTATCAGAGATATTCAAAGAAAAAGAATGTATTGACGTAAGAATAGGAGACTTCGACAATGACTGTGTTCTGGATGAGGAAACACATGTGAATATCATGACTGAAAGAACTTGGGAAATTCTAGGAAAGCCTGCTATGATTCCTTCATTGGGAGGAATGGGATTATTTAGAGGAAAGTTGATAAACCTATGTGGAAGACTTACCAGGATATCTATGAGTTCTCATGGAACTTCGACAGAGGAAGAATTTGAAGTTGTTAAATTTATTGATAACAACGCTCCATTTTCTATGTTATTAGGAAAACCGTGGATTGAAAAATATCAGGCCATAAGGAAAGAAGAAGAAATCTTAGAACAAAAGAAGCCTGAGTTGAAAGATTTCATGACTAGGAGGATTGCACACTTGATTGAAGAATAGGAGAACCAGGCAAAGCTATTTCAAACTAGAGATTTGGATGTCAAATTTGGAAGAAAATTAGAAGACCCACAAAATAATGAAGTACCTATTCTAGGTATAGATGAAGTATTACACTTGATTTCTAGGAAGGAACCTCAACAACATGAAGTTACTTTGCTGAAAGAAGATAAGAATCAGAATGGAAAAAGGAATTCCAAAATCCCACCGGAAAGAAGGCTAGAAAACTAAGTAAGAAGAGAGATAAGATTGAAAACTTATAGAAGGGTCACGAGGGAACTTCGTAGAAGGAAAATTTGCAAAATTGGATCTTCGTCGGAATATCAAAACGACGTCACATGGCACTTCGCCATGGCAAATAAATATAGCCATTGGAACAGTATAACCATTCAACTGACGACCTGAATGGGTAGAAAGGAATTTATGGTCAGAAAGGTCACCACCAGACCATTGGGACCGTGCCACAATGGATAGGACTGAGTTAATGAAGGCTTCTCTCCCATTGCAAGAGATTTGTTGCTGAGTTATCTATTTATCCCGTCATGCCACATAACGAGAAATGTTTTTCCAATCGTGACTATCAGATCTCGCAGCATAGTTGATTTCGCATAGTGACCACCGCGTTAGTTCCATCTATCCCATTTCATTTAACAGTTACTCTTCAAACCCGAGAAATTCAACCATGAGTGTGCATGTCGAACGCGCTTAGCGCTGCAGATAAAATTGTCGAAGAAGTTATTATTGACCTAATGTCTGAAAGAGTAATGTATGAAAGAGAGATTTCTGCAAGTATTCAAGCATCATCGAAAAGAGGACTGCAAGCCTCTCCGTCGACTGCTTGTAGAGTTGGATCATCCTGAGCATCAGTGAAAAAGAGAACCAAGCATAGGGATGACCTAGCCAATGCGAAGTTGATCCATCCATATTTCCTGATTACATCCTGCATCTAGCCGGCGCAGTGAGTCAAGATAGTGTGCCAAGAGAATACGAGTACACCATGGTTACTGCGTACCTCCATAAGGGGATACACGTAGTTTGAGCACAACAGGATAAGATCACAACGTTGAAGTTCAATGACTTCAACCTTGAAGATCGAAAAAACTATAGTATTCTTTCCCCGTATAAATACCTAACCAGGACAAAGGGGAAGAACTCAAAGATAATCCATCATCCATGGATGATGAACTTTGCGCAGTCCACTTTGTTAAACGTCATGAGAATCCCATACTTTGGAAGGCACCAGGAAGTCAATGCTTGTGCCAAGTTATTACTTTCATGTTACCATGGTGGTTGCTTATGGCTAGACCGCCATATCATAGTTGACTCGACGTTGATCCATAGGATCACAGGATTGAGTATGCAAGGACCCGATCCACAGGAGTTCTATCCAGGAAAAGCCACTGTTGGCATAGGGGTAGACCCAGGGTTCAACACTACAACGACGTACCAACAAAACCCTAACTACTGGCCCTTTCAGCAACACTACGAAGCAAATAAAGTCTCACCTGAGGTATAGGCAGGGGTGGTTGCAGGGCTCAGGTTTATGCAACTCTATCTAGGACACAAATATGTGATTGTAATACTTAACATAGCACTTAACACTGATATTTCATCAATATTTGATCACTATCTACTTCGCAGATAAAACATAGCATCACATCATTCATCCAGATCTGATGTATCTAAGCACTTATCATAGAGAAGTAGGTTAGATCTTGTAGACTCAAGAACTAAGAACATTCACATGGGTCAGATCTAGAATCCATATACATCAATAGCACAAAGCATAAACTAATCTATCTATCTATATCAAAGAACTTAGCAAGTAAAGACATAACACATCAAGACATTTCAAAAAGCATAGCAACACAACATATTTGTGGTTCACCCCCACCCTGGGGCTACGTCCATCGACTCTTCTTCTTTATTATATTCTTCAATAGGTTATATGCATAGAGCCTCAAAACCCTACTCCACATAGTACAGGAGATCTGCACAGCTCGCTAGATCCTCCTTCCCCGAGCAGATCTAAGCACACAACCTTCCACAACTTCTTGCAATGACTTGCACTTAGCTTTGCAAGTCTCACACAGTATGCACACAACACTTACAATCCTTTGATCACATAGATCTAGCACTTATCCCAATATCACACTAACATCACATAGATGCGTAACTTGTCCTCCTCTTACATAGCCTAGACATCTATTTATACATTACAAAATAGGCCTAAACATGGGTAAACCCATGGGCCGACATCCCATACCTGTTACATAATCCCAAATCCCAAAAAGGACCCAAAAAGGGGATGAGATCCAATGAACTCTACTTCATCTTGATTTTATTCTTTGATAGGCTGTCGAAGTCCCAAAATAGCTCACACTTCACCAAGAATCTCCCAAAACTTGGCCAAGGGATAACAACCCCCCAACAATCGCCTGTGACTCATCCCGAGTCACTCTGATATGGATAGTTCTACTTCAAAATCCTCGAGCATAGCTCGAGCTACTTCAACTTGTTTTTGTGCCTTGGCCTCTTGTTCAATGAAATCTTGGATGACTGCGTCATTGACAGGTCCCTCCAGGCGTTGTTCAGCTGTAGTGACAACCTGCTCAAGTTTTTCTCCTCGTCCTTCAACCTCTATGAAGAATTTATAATATTTATCTTGTACAGGTTGGAGCCTCTGAGTTACTTCCATAAATCTTCTCTAGATGGTGTGGATCTATTTTTGGGCAGTGCGCTGCTCCTGGGATCACTTCATTCTTTCCACAACCGACAGGGGCTTCGACTACGCTTGTATTGTTTCATCTTGATACTTTGGCTCTTGGAGATCTGACTCCAGTGCCTTCAGTTCTGGATTCTTGATGAGTTGCTCATAGGTCTGGGCACTATGATTAGTAAGTTTCTTAAATTACATAGCAAGGGATTTTATTCTCTCAACTGTGCTTCGAGAATTTTCTTCTCTTTGATCCCTTACATCCTGTGGGGTATTGGGAACTACGCGGAGCTCTAATTCTACGATGTGTTGTTGTAGCTGCTGGATAAATTCTATGAGTTGGTCTACCTTTTGTGTGACTCAATCTTCTACCTTTATTTCTATAAATGTCACAGAGTGAAGTGCTTTGTTGACCGCTTATGTCACTTTGAGTTTCTCTGTGAGCAACTGGTCTTTTCCTTGTTGTACCTGCACTTTTTCTTCATCAAAATTTTCTTGGAGAGTAATCTTTTCTTGTTCTTCAGCTCAATGTTGATATACAAGTACTCCTTGCACCTGCATCAAAGCCTATGTGGCTTGTTCTATTTCCTCTTGTGCTCTTTTAAGGAAAGCTTCGACTATATCAGCTAGTCGGTGGAGTTGGTCTGGCTCATCTCCCAACCGTGGTTCTCTCGATGGCAGAGGCGCAGTGGAGACTGTGTGACTAGACTGAAGGGCCTGATGTACCCCTCAAAGTTTGACTTCAATCCTATCATACATTTCTTCCTGCTTCACTCCTTGTTTCTCTTCTATCTCCAATGAAGCATCGTTTAGGGTTGCGATGATGAAATCAAAATCATTGGAGGTGAGGACGGTCTGCATCTTGGTCATGGTGGCTTTTGATTTCTTCCGAGAAGAAGGTTTCGGGGGAGAAACCTTCCTCTTCTTCAAAGGTTCAACCTCTTCTCTAGGCGGTGTTACTTCAATTGGTCTTGGTTTAGTTTCTACTTCATCACCACCCCCTCGATCAGGAGACACTAAAGGAGTATTTCCTGAGGTGCTGCTTAAGTTCTAGACTTCCTCAGTATTCTTCTATCTGCTAGTTCCAGGTGAATTCTGTTCTTTTAGGCTGTCAGTATCAGATATCTCTATGGGGTTGGCTAGGATAAGGAGGTCAATAGACCATTCCTTGGTGATCTCCTCCAGGTCTTCTTCTGTAAGCTTATAATATGACTGGAGCTGCTCTTGATGTTCATCTTCTCGCGTTGTATTGTAGATAAAGTGTCGATCTGTGCTGAACTTCATTAGTGGTCGGAAACTCTGTAGGGTGTTTAGAGTTATGTGATTCTCAGCTTCGATGGCTCGCTTTAGCTAGAGGTAGTATGTACAAAACATAGCGTTTGACTGCCATTGTTTGTTCATATCATCTAAATACCACGAGGTAGCAAACTTCACGAAAAGCGATTCAAACAGATCTATGTCGGGGAAGGTCGCACCTTCTGGCATCTCCGAGGAAACAAATGCAATGAGCACTAGGAGCCAGCTGAAATGAAATTAATAACCATGATCCTGTGCTTCTCAACAATCTAGTTCCAACTGGTTGACTAGTTACTTTGCTCAGTTCATCTGTAGGCCTTCTGCGCACTTCCCTGCGAGGTCAACGGCAAAGCCGTTAACCTGCGTAGGTCAGTTCTTCCTTACTAACTTTCCAGCTATCAATTGATATGCAAGGTACACTATGCCACTCTATATGGAAGCTACCTTGTAGCCTCTTGTTCCCTTCTCAACGTCGCCATAGGTTTCCTTTATCTTCTGTGCAAGTGCGCGATCGACGATTTTTCCTGGATAAAAGTCTTGTAGGTTGGGTCCTTGCATACTCAGTCCTGTGATCCTGTGGATCAGTGTTGGGTCAACTGTAATACAATGATCCATCCATAAGTAGCCACGATGGAATCTTGACAACAGGATCTTAATGCACGCATTCACCTCCTGGTGCCTTCCAAAGTGTAGTATCTTCATTACATTGAAGAGGGTGGAATGCATGAGGTCCATAGTCCATTGCTGAGGGATGATCTTTGAGTTCTTCCCTTTTGTTCTAGTTAGGTACTTGTATGGGGTGAGCATACCATAGATCTTTCGATATCCAAGGTTGAAGTCGCTGAACTTTAACGCTATGATCTTATCCTACTCTACTCGGACTGCATGTATCCCCTTCGGGAGGTACGCAGTGACCATAGTGTACTCGAAGTCTCGTGGCACACTACGATTCACCTCTCTAGCCAGAGGTGGGATGTAATCATGAAATATAGATGGAATCAACTTCGTGTTGTCTAGGTCATCTTTATGGTTGGTTCTCTTCTCTACTAATGATCAGGATGGTCCTACTCCCTGAGAAGATGATAGAGAGGCTTGCAGATCTCTCATCGATGAAGCTTGTACGCCTGCATACATCGAAATTTCTCTTTTGGTCATGAGGTCGATGAGAATTTCCTCAACAATTTTCTCTGTTGCACTGAACTCATACGACATACATGCTCAGGATTAGAAATATCGGGTTCGAAGGGTAACTTAGACACTGCAATAGGGTAGAAAGAAATAACACAATGATCACTGTGTAAAATCAACAAGTCTGTGAGCTCAGATTCATGGTTGGAAAAAATTTTCTCGGTGCATGGCATGACAAGATAAATAGATAACTTGGAAATGGATTTCTTGCAATGGTTGAGAAGCCTTCATTAACTCTGTTCTGTTCGTTATGGCACGGTCCAACGGTCTGGTGGTGAACCATAAATGCCCTTTTTCTCATTCGGAGGGTCATCCGAATGGTTATATCATTCCCAATGGTTGTATTTATTTTCCATGGCAAAGTTCCATGTGACATTGTTCTGCTATCCCAAAAAATCTCCAATTTTTCAAATTTTCCCTCTACGAAGTTCCCTCTAGAACCTTCTATAACTTGTTAATCTTAGCTCTCTTCTTACTTATATTTCTAGCTTTCTTTCCAATGAGTTTCGCCTCGGTATGCATTTTTCCATTTTGATTCTTATCTTCTTTTGTCACAGTTACTTCGTGTTGTTGATATTATTTCCTAAGATTCGAGGGTGATACTTCTTCTTTATCTGGAACAGGTACTTCAATCTTATGTGGGTCTTCTAGTGTTCTTGTAACTTCGACATTTAGGTCTCTGGCATTAGATACCTTCGATCTATTATTTTGTTCTTCAAGCAAGTGTGCGATCATTCTAGTCATGAAATCTCTTAGCTCTTGCTTCTTTTGCTCTAAAACTTCTTCTTCCTCCTTCCTTCTAGCATGATCCTTTTCAATCCAAGGTTTTCCTAGTAACATGGTAAATGGGGCACTATTCTCAATAAATTTAATAATCTCAAAATCTTCTTCTGTCGAAGTTCCATTGGCATACATAGAAATTCGGGTGAGATTTCCACATAGGTTCATCATCTTTCCTCTAAATAGTCCCATTCCTCCCAAGGAAGTGATCATAGTAGGCCTTCCTATAGCTTCCCAAGTTCTTTCTGTCACGACACTCACATATGTTTCCTCATCCAAAACACAATGAATGTCGAAGTCTCCTATTCTTGGTTCAAGGAATTCTTTTTCGTTGAAGATCTCTGATAAACTGACATGTTGGTGGTCATTCAGGGTCTCTTTTATCTATAAAAATACTTTCTTGGATTCTTTCTAGGGTTCTGCCATTTCTGGATCTACCTTAGGGTTTTCTTGTCTCATGTTCATTTCTTCAAGCCTAGCAATCATTCTAGGGCAGTCTAGTACTTCATGGTCCATAGTTTTGCAACAAAGACAACTAGGTCTTCTCCCAGGGAATTCCTTAGTAGGATGTCCCAGTTTTCTGCAACTTTAACATAGGGTTAATCCTCTCTTTCTTTTAAATGATCCCCATACTTTCCTAAACTGTGCACTAGGATCATGGTAGCTGACCCGCAAAAAATTCTTTCTAGGATCCTACATCCACTTGTTAGTCCAAACATTCTTTTTATGCATAGGTATAACATATCTTTCACTATTGTTATCATATCTACATATATCAAACCTTATTTCATCTATTAGTGCCCTGCTTTTCAAGCAAGGAAAAAATCTATCAAACATACCTAGATCCATACTTTTGAAACAAAACTTTCCACTTATTTTATTTCTACAGAGCACAAAGCTTTCAGATCT
This sequence comes from Picea glauca, assembly GCA_000966675.3. Lineage (NCBI taxonomy): Eukaryota > Viridiplantae > Streptophyta > Pinopsida > Pinales > Pinaceae > Picea > Picea glauca. The sequence continues at coordinate 70,478 of JZKD02S0283993.1, read as the reverse complement.
TACCTCTTAATAAAAAAATATCACCTTTACCTTTCCCAGAGCACAAAGCTTGTAGATATTACCTCTTTTCTTCAGATCCGACTTCTTTTCTTTAGCAAAGAGCTTCACAACTAAGTAGAGTATTGTGCACTAGAGCGACAGATCAACGCACAGAGCTTTCACAATTTCAGGTTAGATCTTTGTACCAAGTTTCTTCTTTCTCAGTTCCCAACAATCACAGTTTCAGGTTGGATCTTTGCACAAAGCTAGTTCCCAACAATCACAGTTTCAGTCCGGATCTTTGCACAAAGCTAGTTCCCAACAATCACTTTTCCAGTCCCGACAATGAAACCATTTATTGGCATAGGGGCAGACCCATGTTTCAATGCTACAACAACGCACCGAAAAAACCCTAACTACCAGACCTTTTAACAACACCTGCGAAGCAGATGAAGTCTCACCCGTGGTAGAGGCAGGGGTGGTTGCATGACTCAAGTGTCTGCGACCTTAACTGAGAGACAGATCTATGATTGTTATACTTAACAAATCACTTAACACTGACATTTCATAAATATCTGATCACTATCTACTTCACAGATAAAACAAAGCATCACATCATTCATCCATATCTGATGTATCTAAGCACTTATCATAGATAAGTAGGTTAGATATTTTAGACTCAAGCACTAATCACATTCACATGGGTCAGATCTAGAATCCATATACATCATTAGCACAAAGCATAAAAATATCTATCTATCTATATCAAAGCACTTAGCAAGTAAAGACATAACACATCAAGACATTCCACAAAGCATAGCAACACAACATATACGTGGTTCACCCTCACCCTGGGGCTACATCCACTAACTCTTATTCTTTATTAGCTTCTTCAATAGGTTACATGCACAGAGACTCAAAACCCTTCTCCACATAGGACATGAGATCTGCGTAGTTCGCTATATCCTCCTTCCCTGGGTAGATCTAAGCACACAGCCTTCCACAATCTCTTACAATGACTTGCACTTAGATCTACAAGTCTCACACAGTATGCACAAAGAACTTACAATACTTCGATCACATAGATCTAGAACTTAGCCTAATATCACACTAACATTACATAGATGCGTAACTTGTCCTCCTCTTACATAGCCTAGACATCTATTTATACATTACAAAATAGGCCTAAACATGGGTAAACCCATGGGTCGACATCCCATACCCGTTACATAATCCCAAATCCAGAAAAGGACCCAAAAAGGGGTCGATATCCCACGATCTCTTCTTTGTCTTGCGCGCCTTCTTCAACAGGCTATCGAAGTCTCAAAATAGGTCAAACTTGACCAAGGATCTCCTAAAACTTGGTCAAGGGCCAACAACCACAGATCATGCACTAGCACAAAAAATTAAGGATACATATGGCGATATCGAAAAGGGAACGCAAGGCTACAAGGTAGCCTCCATCCACAATGGTGTAGTGCACCTCGCTTGTCAGTTAATTGTAGGAAAGTTAGTAAGGAAGAACAGACCTACGCAGGTCATAGGCTTTGTTGTTGACCTCATGGGAAAATGTGTAGAAGGTTTACAGATGAAGTAGGCGAAGTACCTGGCGAATCAGTTGGAGCTAGATTGCCGTGAAGCACAGGATTAGGGCTACTAGTTCCACTTTAGGTAGCTCCTGATCCTTATCGCCTTTGTTGCATGGGAGATGCTGAAAGGTGTGACCTTCCCAAATATTGAACCATTTGAACCACTTGTCGCAAAGTTCACTACCCTTTGGTACTCGAGTGATATGAACAAACAGTGGTAGTCGAACGTTGTTTTTCATACATACTACCTTCAGCTGAAGAGAGTCATAGAAGCATAACCTCGCATGACTCCGAACACCTTACAGATATTCTGACCTCTAATGAAGTTCTACACAGATCATCACTTCATCTACCTTACATCGCAAGCCAATGAACATAAGGAGCATCTGCAGTCGTACTACAAGCTCATAGAAGAGGATCTTCAGGAGATCACTAAGGAATGGTTGACATACCTCCTTGTTCCAGTAGACCCTGCATAGATGTCCGACCCTGACAACCCATAAACCATGCATGATACACCTGTTATCACCCTATAAGTTATAGGATCAACTAGTGACTGGGATATTATCTGTCTCTAGTGTTTTTTGTTGACAAATGATTTTTCATTCTGCAAATAATTTGGAAAAGAAAAAGAAAGAAAAGAAAGAAAAGAAAAAGAAAAAGAAAAAAGAAAAAGAAAAGAAAAAGAAAGAAAAGAAAAGAAAAAGAAAGAAAAGAAAAAGAAAGGAAAGAAAAATAAAAAGAAAATAAAGAAAAAGAAAAAGAAAAGAAAAGAGGGCATAAAAGAATTCAATAAAAGCCCCATGCAATAATAGTAACTTGGTCCA
>JZKD02S0283993.1:45897-58416 GCA_000966675.3 Picea glauca | reverse complement strand
CCCATAGCCCAATGGATGTGTAGACTGTCTCAACCAATTCAAAAAACACTTTGACAACAAAACCAACCTATTTCTTTACCTAGCCTAATATTTAAAATTGGAAACATAGCTAAATTATATAGAGAGATCCCTCTCTGAAGTTGGAAGGGCTAGATCCCAGCTTCGAAAGCGGTTGGATAAAGTTACCTTTTGTAGATTTCTTCTGTTGTCAACCTCTAGGAAATTTACAGAGTGCTAACAACACCCAGACCAAGAAAAATGAAGAAGACCGAAGAAGTCCAAGACCTAAGCAGTGCCTTAGGAAAGACTGCTTCAGTATCACCTGACCGAGAGGGTGAGGAGGAAAAAATAAATGGTAAAGTAAATGAAACGAAGCAAGGAAAAGTAACACCGTCGAGAGATGAGACCGATCCCCTTAAGAAGAGGAAGTTTTCTCCCTCAAAACCTTCTTCCTGGAAGAAATCGAGAGTGATCGTGACCAAGATGAAGGCCATGCTTACTACTGATGACTTTGACTTCATCATAGCAGCCCTCAACGATGCTTCCATGGAAATCGTGGAGAAACAAGAAGCTAAGAAGGAGTAAATGTATGACAAACTTAAGGTTGGGTTTCGAGGGGTATAACAGGACCTTCAGTCCAGCTGCACAATGTCCACTGTGCCCCTGTCATCAGGAGAACCAAATTTGGGGATGAGCCAACCCAAATCCGTCGATTAGCTAATACGGTCGAAGCTCGTCTTCGTCGCACACAAGAAGAAGCAGAAAAAGATACCCAGAACTTGAAGCAAGTACAAGTCAATATTGTAGAACAACGCAGAATTGAAGAACAAGAGAAGGTTTCTCTCCAGGCCAAGTTTGAAGCGGGGAAAGCACAGATGCAACAAGAGAAAGAAAAGATGCTCACTGAGAAGCTCAAAGTAAAAGAAGTAGTAAACAAAGACCTAAGCTCTGTGAAAGGCTTAGAGATAAAGGTTGAAGACCGAGTCACACATCAAGTAGAGCAACTTGTAGAAGTTGTCTAGTATATACAACAAGGAATAACAAATTTAGAGCTCCACACTGTACCTGACACCCCACGGGATGTAAGGGACCAAAGGGAAGCAACTGCTCAAAGTGTAGTTGAGAGAATAAAATTCCTTGCCCTGGAATGCAAGAAATTGAGTGATCATAGTGCCCAAACATATGAAAAACTCACTGAGTATCCAGAATTGAAGTGACTGGAGTCACAGGTCCAGGAAGCAAAGTATCAAGCAGAGACAATACAGGCATAGTTGCAGCCCTTGCCAGTTTTGGAAAGAATGAAGCGATCCCAAGAGCAGTGCAGTGCCCAATAGCAGGTCCTTACCATTTAGAGCAGAGTTATGGAAGTAACTCAGAGGCTCCAACCAGTATAGGATAAGGCTTACCAACTATTCACAGAAATAGAAGGCCGAGGAGCGGAACTATAGCAAGTTGTCACTGCAGCTGAAGAGTGCCTTGAACGACCTATCAATGAAGTAGTCGTATAATAGTTCACTAAACAGGAGGTCGTAGCACCACAATAAGTTGAAGTAGCTCAATGTAAGTTTGAGGCTTTTGAAGTAGACCTAGTCAGATCAGAGTGACTCGAAGTGAGTCATAGGTGAGTGTTGGGGGCATGTTGGCCCTTGACCAAGTTTTGAGGATTCTTGGTCATGTTTGACCTAATTTTGGGACTTCAACAGGCTTTCGAAGGCGAAGCACAAGATGAAGTGGATATCACAGGATATTGGCCCCTTTTAGGGCCCTTTTTGGGATTTGGGATTATGTAATGGGTATGGGAATGTCGGCCCATGGGTTTACCCATGCTTAGGCCTATTTTGTATGTATAAATAGAAGGCTAGGCAATGTAAGAAGTAGTTGTTGCAAGTTGGCTAAGTTCTAGAGTTGGATCTGTGTGATCAAGAATTGTAAGGCTCTGTGCTTACTATGTGCTAAGAACTTGCAGAGCTAAGTGCAAGTGATTTTCAGAAGGCTTTGTTCTTAGACCTAGCTCAAGGAAGGAGGATCTGGAGAGGTGTGCACAAATCTCCTGTCTTATGCAGAGTAGGGTTTTTGTGGCTCTGTGCATGTAACTGATTGAAGAAGATAATAAATAAGATGAAGAGTTGGTGAACATAGCCCAGGGTGGGGGTGAACCATGTACATGATGTGTTTCTTTTCTCTGTGCGATGTATTGATGTGTTTATATGTTTACTTTCTTAGTGATTTAACATAGATGAATGATAGAAAGATATGTTAATGCTATGTGATTAATAATATGGATGGATGTTAGATATGACTTATATAAATGTGCGTAGTTCTTGAATCTACTAGATATGATCTTTTCCATCGTGCTAAGTGTTGTTAGATGCTAAATCTAGCTAAATATTGCGTTGTGCCGTAATTAGGGTTTAACTGCGGTGTAGCTAAGAATTGAATATTGATAATTATAACTATTGAGTTCTCTGTTAAGTGATTAGAATCACAGATTTGTGTCCTAGCTAAGGTTGCAGACATTGGAGTCCTACAACCACCCCTGCCTCTACCTTGGGTGAGACTTCATCTGCTTTGAAGGTGTTGCTGAAAGGGCCAATAGTTAGGGTTTCGTTCGTGCATTGTTGTACCGTTGAACCCTGGGTCTACCCCTGTTCCAACAAACCTCGATGCATCCTCCATTTTCGTCGTTAATTAAACACCTATGTGTATCAATGTGATCAATAAGCCATTTCAAGATTTCGATGTAGGGAAATACCAGAGTTCTGCTTGCTACCATGTGAAAATAAGCCTTGCAAACATTCAAGAGAACTTTGTCGTTGATTTTTCTCGTGTCAGGATCACTGTGCGGGGTATACTCGAGGGTTTCCTCCTTCTTGATTTTCTTAAAAAGTTCTTCCCAGTGAGGGAATAATGTTTTGGTCCCAATGCTCGCCTTTGTGTCTCCAAAGGTTGAGGGCTAGATGAAGGCATTCTTGGTGGTTGTATTAATGACGAGCACTGGTTTTGGAGAAAATTCCAATTACCTTGCAGCTTCTAGGGAGGACCCTTCTCCCGCCTCAGGTTATTCGAACTTTGGCACTCTTGGGGATTTTCCGGTGGTGGGTTTCTTCGGTGGCATCATTCCTACAACTGAAAAATGGTCCTTTAAACATGCATATAGAGTAGTGTTGGGTGGAAACATATGTAATGAAGTGTAAAACACCATGAGACGATACATACCTATAATGCTTGCTAAAATTGTTTTTTAATACTCACTGAACCTTGGAAGCCTTCTCCAGATTGCTAGTATTTCTCCTTTTTGTGCTTTGAAATCCTTTCCACACATAATAGGTTCAAACACAAAGACTAAAAGAATATAACGAGAGAGATCCTATCCATCATATCAATCCGTTAATACGAGTAATGAATGAAATTCAAAACAAACTACTGTTGGATCTCCGCAAATAAATTCTAACTTGGTTGACAGTGGAGGTGCGGATGGAGATGCATTGTATTGGTAGACTTAAACGATCCCTTTTGACTTGCGCATGAATTGACAACTAATGCACAATATGCGAATTAACTATTATTTTAAATGCATCGTAGCTAACATATCTTAAGGCTAAAATGTCTCATCACGTCATGTCACTCTAGTGGACAAATCGAGGATCGGTGATATCCTTGTGTCATTTCCATTGGTGTCCTCCCTAGGTAGCCTTCGACGCTGACAGGTATCGGGGATCGGCGATCCGAGATAGTTAGAGCATGCAGTTTCATTACGGGTTATCGCCTTCGTAAACCTCTGATGCCGAAAACATTTCAAGAGTCGGGGATCAACGATACCAATTTTTTATTTGCACGACGCCTACTCTTCTCGTTTTTCTACTGATGCTGAACTGGTCAGAATTTGATGATATCTTTAGTGAATATTATTCGTGGGGATGAAGAACCTGTTTCTGCCGACGCTGGTGAAATTCGGTGCTTGACTATTTTGGTCTTCTCAAGTGATTTTCGTCATATTTAAATTTTTTTCGATGCCGAGTTTCCTAAGCGTGTTGGGGAAAACTTTAGACTATCAATTCCTTGAGTAAATGTTAGTCCCTTTTTTAAAGTTAAGGTGATTTTCACATGCCCAATAAGACTTTAAATGACTCAACATGAAAACATAATTATAAACATAGGTAGTCATTTCATACTAAAGCGTAATCAGACAGTGCAAAAGATCAAGTGGTACCCAAAAAAGTGAAAATTTGACATAGAACATTTTAGGGTATGTTGAGTGCTCAACAATGGCGATTCACTAGGCAAAATAAGAATATGTGTTCCTTCTCCAAGGTTGGCTAATACAGAAGCTGATGGAGAACCTTGATTGGTTTGACAATCAGAACCTTTTTAGCTTTTCATTTGAAGTTCTCCGGTTGATGATTCTAGGTCTGCTCGTGGGGTTTTAATCCTTTTCCTCTTTCATTTCCTTTGACCCTGAATCACGCCCCCTTTTTACGAAATTTTAAAAAAGCACTCATCGACATGAAGCCTTCAGTTACCATTACTCACTTGCCTCGATGATGTTCCACTTCCAACAATCATCCATAGCCTCGACGGAGTCACCTTGACATCATAGACCTTGCTCCACTACCAGTGAGCATCCATAGCCCCGACGAAGTCACCTCAACATCACAGACCTTGCTCCGCTTCCAGCAAGCGTCCATAGCCTTGATAGAGATATCTGCATACCCTCTCCTGATTTTTCACTCTTTTGATAATACCAATTTATTTCAGCATGAAATTTTGAGCGAGCGAGAGAGGATGGTGTCTATTTATTTCTCAAGGTGATATGATCCAGGTGGATCCTTTTCTAGCTTTGTTTTTATGGGTGAATGTAGTCCTTTCCATATTTCCTTATTTCCCTTAAGGTATTACCAAACCACCCAATAGACACTTCTAACATTTCTCTATAGTTATTCCTTAGGCGAGGTTTAGATAGAGGATTCCTCAAAGCGACCGTAGATCCTCCTATGCTTCTTGTGTTTGAACGATGAGTTAGGAACAGAGTTCACTATGTCGCATGATTTGACGTCAACCATTGTCTTGCTAAACACAACCTTTAAAGGTGCGAAAAAAAAAACTGTAAAAGAAGATAAATCAAAGTCACAAATATCTAAATAGAACTGAAATCATAAAAACAACATACAAACAAAAGAGATTATTATTATTACCTTTTTTTTTTTAATTTCTTATTGGAAATGTTGTTTTTGGGCCTAGCCATTTACTATAAGGGCATCAGTTTCCCCCCTTAGATTCTGCAACCGATAAGTTCCTTCCCCAATCTTTTCAGCCACTTGGAAAGGTCAAAGCCACAGATTTTGAAACTTATAATGCTTCCCTTTCGTTTCATTTTCTATGTCCCACTTTAGGACTAGGTCTCCTACTTCGAAGTTCTTCCCCTTAGACTTATGCTTTTCGAACCATATTTTCACTATCTGTTGGTGAGCTAGGAAGTTTGACTTAGCCTTTTCTCTTTCTTCTTCCAACATGAGCAGAGTGTTGATTTTTCGTTGTATAGATGATGAAGGCTCCTCGCTGGAATCTTGGGCTAGTTGAAGAGATGGAAGATAGAGCCCATTTGGGAGGATGGCTTCTTTCCCGTAGACCATAAAGTATGGGGAATTCCCTATAGCTTCTTTGGGTGTGACTTTGTCATCCCATAAGGCATTATGTAGTAGATTAGTCCAATTCCTTTGATTATCTACAACCTTTTTTTTTAATATCCACATTAGGATCTTGTTAGTTGATTCTAACACATTGTTGTAGGAAAATCTCCCTACGGACAGGTAGATCACCTCTAAGGCTTGACCTTAACCCTAGACAGAAAAATGCTTAACGTGGACACTGACTTCCTTTCAAATCTATCTAAACTAATACATGAGAAGGACGGATAACAGAAGTACCTCTTAATCGATGTTTGTCCCTGCACGCTCCGAGTTGCGCTCCAATCCTTTGCTCCTCGCTGAGCTCTGTGGAAAAAACAAGATACGACCACTTCCTACTCTATTTATATTAGCTTGAAAACATATCTATCAGTTAATGATAAGTTCATGCAACATCAGACACAAACTAGAAAGAAACAGGCCAAGCGTGTCATATTAGTGAGAATAACGACAACAGTACTTACAATCGTAGATGCGAATGCAACAACTTCGTCAAGTCCTCTTTGTCTAACCCTTGCCTGAAAGATCCAAAACCTGGATAACAACAACTTCACTGATCACTCTCCTTTGGCTGGTTGTAAGTTTCCTCCAAGATCATAAGTTTCATATGTTCCATTCTTCCTTTCCCCCTTTTCAGCTCCAACACCACTTATGAGATCATAAGTTTGGTGTCATTCTCCATTCTGCAGTCCCCTTTCACCATTAGAAATCTTGCTTATATAGCCTTGGAGAGGCTCAACAATCTTGAGATATCCTTGGGGAAGGTGAGGATTTTCCTCCTTCAGTTGAGGATTTGCCCTAGGATCATGGCTGGACTAGGGATTCGAATCCAACTKCCTTCCAAGAATGAAAAGATGCTTCCCCCATTCATCTCAACAKCTTAACAACYGCCCAGAATAGGTAGCGCTCCCTCAAAAGGGCCATCAGAGCGTTGTAGCGCTCCCTAGTAAGCTTTAGGGGGCGCCAGCGCTCTCAAAATCTATAGCGCTCCCTCAAAAGGGCCAAGGGAGTGTTATAACACTCCCTGACAGTGTAAGGGGGAGCGTCAACGCTCTGAGATAGTGTAAGGGGGAGCGCTCCTCTCCAAAACTCAGTTTTTTGGGTGCTTTCAGATGGCAAAAGGTTGTTTGACTTCATTAGATTAGTTCTCCTCCTTCAAATCAGTTGTGTGAGATGTTATAAGTGCCTCCTTAGTGTTGTTATCATGACAATATGTCTGAACATCCTTTGTGACACTAGTGACGAACTTGTGACACTTGCGAAAGTTGAGAGGGACAATGCGACACTTATCCAGTTGAGCAATTTTGACGTGTAACACACATCATTTCCCCGTGGATAATAATTTTTTGAATACCTAATCATGATTCCTCTATGTAGAGAAAAATCCATCAAGAGGGTGGAATAAAAATACACAGCATTATAAAAAACTAGGACAAAAGGGACACCAATCTTTGTGATCATTTGTTGTTCTATGAATTGGATCACTAATTTTTCGTCTACATGAGTCAAAGGGATAGCCTCTGCCCATTTCATGAAATGATCGGTAACAGTAAGAATGTACTTATGCTGTCTTGAAGAGATGGGTGTAATTTCTCCTATGATATCCAACCCCCATTGTTCAAAAGGCCTCGAGACAGTCACAGGTTGGAGTGGGACTACTTCTCTCTTCTCTTTCCCTGCGTTTATTTGACAGGTTTTATAGTTTCTAGCATAGGTATGAGCGTCTTTGAACAAGGTGGGCCAATAATAGTCGGCTCTCAGAATCTTATGACAAGTGGTGCTTCCTGCGAAATGTCCCCCGACAGGTCCATCATGGAGCTCCTTCAACACTTTTTTTGCATCTTCACGTTCAAGACATCTTAATAGTACCCCATCATAATTGATCCGGAAGAGTACTGAACTTACAAGAAGATATTGTGCATATTTTAACCTGAGGGCTCTCCTTTCCCTAGGGATGAGATTTTTTGGACAAGTCCCATGGTGCAGGAGATAAGTTAAATCCTTATACCAAGACCATTTTCCTGGGGAGATGTATGATACTTCACCACACCATAGTGCCATTTCGTTCTCCCATCCATAATCTTCACTTACTTGGTCTTCGGCTTCAACCACAAGCCCGCATAACCCTTTTCCTTTTACTAGTTTGGAAGGTTTTATATATAGATCAAATTCCTAGACTACTATCATCCAGTTCCCTCTTCTTTCCCCCATTTCTTGATGGGTAAAAAAGGATCGGACCGCAGGGTGTGGCACAATCACTTTAGTGTGGTTCTTGAGGATGTAGGACCTGAAATGTTTTACCACTTTATATACTGCATATGAATGTTTGTCTATAGCAGGATAATTGATCTCAACTCCTTGAATATTAGTACTCAAGAATGACACTGGGGCCTCATTATTGTCATCATCCTTCTGAGTCAAAACCGCAACTAACGATTGGTCGGAGGAAAAAGTATAGAGGAAGAAGTCTCTATTGAAATCAAGACTTCGCAACACTGAGGCCCGGGATATAGAAGCTTTGATATTGCTGAACGAACCTTTCCTCTCATCATCCCACTTAAATTCGGCATCCTTGTGAATCATATTTTGTAAAGGTTTGATGAATTCTGCAAAATCAGGAGTGAATTTCCTCACAAAATTATTTTGCCTGAAAAAGGACTGCATGGATTTCTTATTATGGGGCAAGGGGGGTTGAGCTATGGCCTTAATCCTTTTTGTGTCTATGTGGATGCCTACTTGATATATAATGTGACCTAACAACTTACCTTCTTCGACACCGAAGATGGTTTTCTTAGGGTTTAAGGATATACCGTATTTCCTACACCTTTCAAAAATCTGAGTTAAGTGTTGGATGTGCTCTTCTTTATTCTTTGAATAAATCGTTACGTCGTTTAGGTATATTACCACACATTTGTTGATTAGTCCCTGGAAATCTATGCCCATGGCCCTTTATAAGTTCGGTCCTATGTTAATTAACCTGAAAGGCATTCGTTTATAAGCGAAGGTTCCCCACTTGGTTCGGAAGGTGGTTTTTAAACGGTCTTCCTCCAAAACCAGAACTTGGTTGTAACCTGAGAAATCATCTAGTAGAGAGAAAATATCCAAGCCAAACATGGTCTGTAGGAGTTTTTCCATCGACTAGACTAAGTAATTGTCCTTTTCTAAAGCTTTGTTGAGGTTCCTAAAATCTACGCATAGGCGAATCTCTCCCGACTTTTTCCTCCCCAGGACAAGATTTGCTACCCATGCAGAATGACTAACCTGGAAAATGATCTTAGTATGTAAAAGTATTTTTAATTCCTGATACTTGAGAGGTTCTAGGGATGGGTGATACTTTCAAATCTTTTTTTGGAAAAGTTTTACTTTGGGTTTTAACAGGATAGTGTGCTAAATGATGTGGGTATCATACGTTTTCAGATCTTGATAGGACCAAGAAAATAAATCTTGGTATTTTTTGAACAATTTGAGATAGGCTTTCCTTTCCTCTTTGGATATAGTCTTGCCAAGATTCACATTCTTTGGGTTTTCTCAGGTTTCAAGATTTATAGTTTCATGCAGGGGACAAGAGCTACCCGTCTTTGTGTTTTTAGGGCCATGAAATCGCTCTTTTAGATCAAACAGATTCTCTAGATTGGATATACCTTTTGGGATTGTGTGAGACTTTGATTTATCAATAGGTTGTCCTATCCTAGGATCAGTCTCTCTTGGTATCCCTTGAAATAATTCATCGTCAATGGCCAAATCTTTGAAATTGTCTTGGTTAGTCAAGAAGTTTATGATCCGTTCATCACCTTCAAATACTTTGTAATTAGAAATGTTGTTAGGCACAGAGGGTTTGTAAAGTAGCTCCATGGTGAATCATGAGGATTCATAATCCTCTAGAGGTGACAGCTTGGAGGCAACTATGGCCAAGGTGTCAGCAAGAATATTCTTTTCTCTGGGAACCACTCCAATATTGAAGGCTTCGAAGTGATCTATTAACCTATGCACCTCCTGTTGGTAGTTATTTAGGTGAGGAGAATTTCAATGTATAATATTTCTTACTTGTCTAACAATGATTTCAGAATATCTGAAAACCTCCATTTCTTTGATATTCAAGTCTATATCTTTCTTTAATCCTTGCACTAGAGCTTCATATTCGATAGTGTTGTTTGTACATTCAAATTCTAACCTACAAGATAAGAAGTGATGTTTACCTTTAGGATTAATGAGGATGCACCCTACTCCTGACCCTTCTTGAGACTTAGATCCATTGAAGTACAAATTCCACATTAGCGGATGACAATCACTCTTTTCTTTTTCCTCATTAACCTTTTTCTCTCCTATCTTTTGTTTTGTGGTCTCTAGTGTAGGGTCCTGACAAAAAAGTGTGTCTTGTATCAGTATTGATGACTTTTCTTGAAAAATGATTTCAGAGTTTTGAGTGGGAGGGACATTGGACAAGAGAGGAGAAAATTTTCTAAAGTGGGATTCGCAGGAATAATTTCCCAATGGAGAAATCCATGGACGAGGGTTCGTTCGAGGTTTCTAGATCAGTGACTGTGTGTTTCAGATACCTCTCCCTATCAATTCTAATCATGTTCTTGTATCCCTTCGTTGGTAGCCAAAGGTGTGCCCATTCTGTATTGAAGTATCCATTTATCTTTTCAGATCAATCCCGACTTAGTAATAAACCGTAGGCCTCTTGAATATCTACCACAATGATGTCAATCACTTGCACAAACTTGGGGTGTGTCGGTATTCTGATCATTACATCTTTGAGTTCTCCCATGACCTTGACTTGGGTTCTATCTAGTTGTATGACATGTTTATCACTCATGAAGGGAACAACATTCAACATTTTGAAAATAGACAAAGGCATAACATTTGAAGACGCCCCAGAATCTACCAAACAATTGTTGAGGTTTCTATTGAAGACTTCAAACATTAAGAGGAACGATGGGACAAAAGGTTTTTCCTTCCTATCTTCCGAGCAGGTGTTCACAGTTGGTTTTCTCACCAGATCTATGGGAGATAGATTTATTTCCTGACCACTTCCTGTGGTCAAGTTTTATACTGAGTTCAAAGCTTGTAACATCAAGTCCTTCTGCTGAGGAATCCTACATATGTCCATAACTGATATATTAGACTTTAACTTCTTCAAATATTCGACTATGTTGTAATCCAGTTTGGGAGATTCCTAGGTATGGATGCTTATAGGTTTCTTACGAAGAGAGAAAAGTGTTTTCGAGTGATCGGGAGTTGCCTTACTCCTTGAGATCTGGGTGGTAGCGGTATCTTTCGAGACAGGTGAACCCTTGTTGTGCGTCTGTATCATCGAGACTTATGTGGATTTTTCTTGAGACTCAAATAGTTCATTGGAAGGCATGATTAGGTCAGGATCCCATATCAGCATGGCTATATCTTGTGGTGGATCAATCTCTTCGTAGTCAGGAATATTGATAGTCGAACTTCTTGGCAGTTCGGTCAGGGAAACTTCGTCTAGAAACCGATTGGCCATCAAATTCATGGCATGCACTCACTAAGGGCAGTCTGTTTCGTAGTGGTTTTCCTGGTGATAAGTACAACAATAATCAGATGCAACATTCCCTAGATCAATATTTAAGTTAGCTGGGAGGAGGTTCAATTTCCTTGAACGGTGGGTTCCTCTTAAAGAAAAGATTGTAGGGCCTTTGGCCTTGGTTTCCCTCCCCTGCATTACTCTTCATGTCTATGATCTCATTTGATAATTTATTAACCATGCATTGGAGGTCTTCTATGTCCTTGTTACCTTTGTCAGGAGTTTTCTATGTTTGTTTCCCTAATGGTCTAGCCAAAAGGAGTCCTCTCCTGGGGGGAGGCCGAGCTTCTTTCTTAACTAGAGATACCTACCCCTCTTTACACCCTTTCATCTGGAATTCTATCATTTTGGCTTCTTCAAAATTTTCAGCCAGGGTTCGCTTGGCGACTCTTTTTACAAACATAGAAATAGAAGCCGAGAGTGCGTTAGTGTAAACCTCGATTTGCAATTCCTGGGTTGGTTTCGCTTTGGGTTGAAACTTGTTTAATATGGTCGTGAATCTTTGATTGAAATCTTTGACTCTTTTTTTCAAACTCATGGTGGCGGAAAATAACTCATCCATCAAAGCTCCCGTAGTAGTTTCCTCTACAAATTTATCTAGAAAGTCCTTTTGAAACTTGGTCCAACTAGTTATAGATCCTATTGGCAAATTAAAATACCACGTGGAAGATGAATTTTCAAATGTGTAGGGGAAGAGCCTGCAAACTACGTCTTCATGTTGGACGTTCATATGTCTGATTACTAGTATAAATTTCTTGATATGATCTTCAGGAAATCCAGAGGTTTCAGGATCAAACTTAGGAAGAAACTTCTCTGGGTGCCGGGGAAGGTTATGGACTAGTCCCGATAGGGCCAAAGCGTCTCTAGATAACCATGGTTGATTGAAAAGAGGTGGGTCCCCCTTTCATCATTATGGTCATTGTTTCCTTCCGTATCTTCTAAATCTGATTTAAACTCCTCTTCCTTCGAGAAATCGTCAAGTTTAGAGATGTCATTGACTGACGTTTCGGGTATCAAATCAAGAGGTTCTTGGATTTCAGTAATCGCAAAATCTATTAAGTCTTCTACCGAGTGCATGAAAACATCATCGGGAGTGCTAACCGTTAGTCTTCTTTGTTGTTTTCTTCGAGGGAGTATGGGAGCTAAGGACAACGCATCGATATGTGCAAGATACCAGATATATAAAATATGCAGAACAGGAACGAAATGCTAGAAATAACAGAATAACAGTAAAATATCCAGCATAATCTTCACAATACACATAAATGATATACG
>JZKD02S0283993.1:17313-40803 GCA_000966675.3 Picea glauca | reverse complement strand
CTATTAGGTCTTCTTACATCCACCTTATTCTATTCTATTGAAAGGTCTTATTAATATTGACCTTTATTACATCCGAATACATTAATCTACCTATGTGCGGGTTAGGACCTTAACAATATGCCAGGCGTAGGCTCTCGTAATTCTTCTGAATTGATTTACTTCCTCATGGGGAAGAGCATAAGGTATTTCAGGGTGAAAAGATTCTTCCCTAGGATGGGGTGAGTTACTCATTCCAGTAGTACTCAACGTGTGTGGGATATCTTTGGAATGACTAGCCATGCATGTGGGTTGTTACAAATCTGTAGGTTTTTTGAAATGCTATATAAAATACATATTCAACCATTCATTCTTAGGCCCTCCTTCTAGCACCAATTCTGTTGATGGGTCTCAAATCCCTAATTCAACAGTAGGAACCAAACCTGCCACCGAGGCCCAATTAGACTCTGCAGCGTTTGGAATGGAATGGTTCTCTAGATCTTGTGATCTAGCCAATTAATTGATGGGCTTTACCATCTCCTTGTGAAGGTTCTTCCTTTAGTTTAGACTATATCTTTTGTATTTTCTCTTGGGTGGGACTGATGTGAGGTGTAAGCCGGTATAAACCAACTTGGAAAAAAAAATAGAATTAAGTTATAACTATTGGGGAAGAGACTGAGCTTGGGATAACCCGCTACTCAAACATGCAGACGAAAATTTTATACCACAGGCCTAGTACTAATACGTTAACCATGTGAGCATCCAATTACTGTCTAAGATTTCTAACTATCAGAAAGAAAACACATATGCAATAGGATAATGGTAAGCAAAATAATTCATCTACCATAATCATTCATCACCTAATCACACAATGATTCATCATATTCATCATTAAAGAAAAGAGAAGCAAAGAATTGCACCAGATAACTTGACAATAAATTGGACAACTCTTAATTGTTACATCTATTCATGAAAAGAGATAGGAAATAGTTCTTCTCTGCATCCATTCACACATGCATTTGATAAAAATAACTTTGTCTTTGGTCCAGAAGGACTTCTCAATTCATAGTAGCTTCAAAATAATTCTTAACAACCAGAGAGAAGGAGTTCTTGCAACAACCATCGACCCTTTGCTAATTGGTCGATGTCTTTATTTATAATATAAAGTTTAACTAAAATTAACGACTAATTGCAGTTTAAGAAAAACAAAATTCTCCATGTGGCATCCTATATTAATAGTTTCTTTAATAGTTGGCCCCAAATATCTCTTGAAAAGGATGACTTCTATCATACTCAGACCAAATGATAAAATGATCTTCACAAGTTTGGGCCCATGGAAATTTGTGTTGTTCCATCGGAGCCACATATATTCCTATGATGTCCATCACATGCATTTGGTACTTCACTAGACTGGAGTTCAATTGTTATAGTATGGTTCGAGCTCTAATCAGATGCTCGTCAAATAGTCTCACTTGCCCTAGCCTTGTGTCAGTCATCTTTCTTGGCTCTTAGATCCATAGAAAATCTTGTTTGGCATGCGACTCAACTACGTCATTTAGGTCGACGAAGTTTTCGGGGGTGCCGAACTCGGGTAGTCTGATATCTTTCATTACTTTATTAATTTTATCCCAGTGCTTCTTGCATTTGATCCAATGCTCTTGGATTTCTAGGTGTGGGTCCCGAGACATCTTTGCCCATTATTCGATTGATCGCTTCATGCGATTAAGACTACTTTTGCCTATCGTCCGAATTCCATGTTCTTATTTGTCTCAACCCTGTTGGACTACACCAATATACTCGAGTCTTTCTACCACTTGCTGCGCCCTTTCATACCATCGCTCCATATCCTTGCATGTCACGAGCGCGATGAGAGTATCCTCCTGGAACTCAACTATTTTCGCAGTTAAAAGGTGTATTTCTTTCTTAAACTCGTTGTAAACTTCTTCGAACTCACCTTTCAGGTACACAACAGTCTGCGTGGTGCCTTTATAGTATTTGGATAGATGACGCAAGTTTTCTAACTCAGGTATCTTCTAATCGCTCCATGTGAGTATGTTTCCCAAGCTACCGTTGGTGTATACATGTTCAAGATCAGGCTCCTGAACTTCCTCACTCTGCCTTGAAGAACCGGCTTCTACCTATCGCTCGTCGGGGGTCTGAGTATTGAGCGTAGTAGTGACATTGGGCACAGAATTCTTACTTACTTGCTTGTTGGCCACAGAACCACTAATCTCCTTTTGTAGGGAGTCTTTATTTGGCTCATCCAATTTGGGCTTGTCCTTTAGATATGCTCCAGTTTTCGGTGCGTCGGGTTTCTTTGTTTTGAGACCACTTTCAACTTTTTTTTCCCTTTGCAGGACCTCCTTTGTTTTTACTTCAGGCTCAGGGGAATAAATATTCTCAGGTCCCTTTTCTTCTTTGATGCGCACAGGGTTGTCATGAGATGACTCCAGGCTCTCATCATCACTATATATAGTTATGAGCTTGCTCAAAGGATTAGGCGCATGTGTTTATACTGACACCTGACATGTCTCCAGTTGAGTCATCCTGCCTATAGGTGAATTGAGATATGATGTTGTATATTTAGGGTCATCTGAGCCATTGGTGTTACCAAGATTTGTGAAATTGGGGCCACTTAGCTCCATCATGATTCCTTTTGGGCTATCGGTTGGAATCATGGGTATTACGATGAGTTATGGATTATCCTGCATCCATTTCATTAGAAGTTGGGTCTGCTGCCACATAAGTCACCCCATCCCCTGTACAACTTGAATTTCAGGGGAATCCTTGATTTGTACTAGGGATTCTTGATAAATTCGGTCCCTTCGATGGCTTCTTGTGGATCGCCCACCACTTCATCGGTTTAGATGTTACCCTTCCCTCCTGGGTCCTAAGGATTTCTTGAGTCATTTTCTCTAAAGATGTCGCTTTCTCCTCCCAAATCATGGAATTGAATCTGGTTGTTTTAGGATCAACCCTCCTCATCTCCACCTCATTCTAGTCTTGGGATTTTTCGGTGAAAATCTCACCTTCAAACCGGTCATGGGCATAAGGCCAACAAGATGATACCTATGATGCATGTTTTAGGACTAGACCCTTGGGGTCATGCTTATGAAAATGACCAGTTTGGAATCATAATTCCAATTGACTTAGCCCTTCTTGTTTAGCTTGTGTGGTGTCCTTGACCATGTAAAAGACAATATGAAACCCATAAGGTATGAAGGCTCGCTTCTTGTATTTTACCAAAGTGGCATTATAGCCCTATAAAATGGTCTAATAACAGATTTCTCCTAATACCAGTTGATCAGGGACATATACAAGTAACAGATGGGGTGCTCATGTGGCACTGAAAACCCTGATGTAGGTCTCATGCTCATCTAGATACCAGTGGCCTACCTTCGATACTACATTTTTGGTTGCATCCGACAGCCTTGGGGATTCTTTCTTGAACAACATATAATAAATGCATGCAATAAATTGGTCACAGATGAGAGAATAAGATTTCTTGTACCTATTTTCCCATAGTGTGCTGAAGTATACATGGACCAGGAGCTCAGAGGAATGCCAGTTGATGTTCATTCCAATAAATACATTCTTGGTGCATACGACGTCCAGCAGATACGAGGCCATGTAGAAGGACAAGGTTTCTCCCTCTTTTGGTGTCTGAGCTTGTTGTATGCAAGTGCTTAGATTTTTGGAGATGATTGTACCCCAGTTAAAAACTATTCTAGAAATGGCTACGGTATAAGCCAGCAACATCCATGCCTCCGAGAATCTGGCACAGTCTTTCTCCCCATGCAATTGGTAGAGAAGGGCCATTAGATAGATGTAAGGCTCTCTCAGGTTGGTTGTTGGGTACCAACCGGAAGTTCGATTGGTGAAATTCTTATCCTCTCTCCACCAAGATGCCAAAATTTTGTTGGTGTCGTGCTTCTAATAGAAATTAAAAAACAAAATCAGTGCTTAAACATTCTTCTGGCTCCCTGAGCTTGTAGTAACTCCGAACTTCTACTGGGAGGAAAACCCCGATGCATCCACCATTTTCGTTGTTAATTAAACACCTCTATGTATCAATGTGATCAATAAGACATTTCAAGAGTTCGATGTAGGGAAATAACGAAGTCCTTCTCACCACCATGTGCAAATAAGCCTTGCGGACATTCGGGAGAACTTTGTCGTCGATTTTTCTCGTGTTAGGATCATTGTGAGGGCCATACTCAAGGGTTTCCTCCTTCTTGATTTTCTTAAACAATTCTTCCCAGCGAGGGAATTCTATTTTGGTCCTGATGCTCACCTCTGTGTCTCCAAAGGCTAGGGGCTAGACGAAGGCCTTCTTGGTGGTTGTCTTAATGAAAAGCACTAGTTTTGGAGAAAATTCCAATTGCCTCACAACTGCTGGGGAGGACCCTTCTCCCACCTCAGGTTCTTGTAGCTTTTTCTCTCTTGGAGATTTCCTGGTGGTGGGTTTCTTCGGAGGCATCATTCCTACAACCGAAAAATAGTCCTTTAAACAAGCGTATAGAGTAGTGTTGGGTGGAAACATATGAAATGAAGTGTAAAACACCATGAGCCGATACATACCTGTAATGCTTGCTAAAATTGTTGTTTAATACTCACTGAACCTTGGAATCCTTCTCTAAAATTGTTGTTCTCTGAAATCCTTACCACGTAGAATAGGTTCATAGACAAAGACTAAAAGAATATAACAAGAGAGATCCTATCTGTTGTATCAATCAGTTAATACAAGTAATGAATTCAATTCAAAACAAACTACCGTCGGATCTCCGTAAATAAATTCTAACTTGGTTGACGGCGGAGGCACGGAGGGAGATGCATTGTATTGGGAGAATTAAATGATCCCTTTTGATTTGCACATGAATTGACAAGTAATGCAAGATCTTTGAATTAACTATTATTTTAAATGTGTCGTACCTAACATATATTAGGGCTAAAACATCTCATCACGTTGTGTCTCTCCGATGGAAAAATCGAGGATCAGTTATATCCTTGGGTTCTTTTCCATTAGTGTCCTACCCACGTAGCCTCTGGCACCAACAAGTATCAGGGATCAACGATACAGGATAGTTAGAACGTGTAGTTTCATTGCGGGTTATCACCTTTGTAAACCTCTGATGCCGAAAACATTTCAGGAGTCGGGGATCAAAGATACCAATCTTTTACTTTTGCGACGCCTACTCTTTTCATTTTTCTACCGATGTTGAACTGGTCAGAATTTAGTGATATATTTAGTGAAGCTTATACATGGGGACGAAGAACCTCTTTCTTCCAACGCTGATGAAATTTGACGCTCAACTATTTTGGTCTTCTCAAGTGATTTTCGTCATCTTTAAATTTTTTCCAATGCCAAGTTTCCTTAAGTGTGTTGGGGAAAACTTTAGACTATCAATTCCTTGAGTAAATGTTAGTCCCTTTTTAAAGTTAAGGTGATTTTCACATGCTCAAGCAGACTTTAAATGACTAAACATGAAAACATAATCATAAACACAGTCAACCGTTTCATACTGAAGCACAATCAAACAGTGAAAAAGATCAAGTGGTACCCAAAAAAGTGAAAAATTGACATATATCTTTTTAGGGTGTGTTGAGTGCTCAACAGACCATTCAGAGATGATGGAGGCTCTAACTTAGAGATCGTATCAGAGGGGGATTCAAGAGATCATGAAGACCAAGGAAAGGAGTCACGAAAATAATGTGAGAAAGAGAAACCAAGTTCGAGCGTCGTTAAACCTTCATAGTCCCTATTCAATATGGAAACAAAAGTGAACATAAACCCATACCAAGGTGTGATCGATGAATTAAACTAAATCATTGGTTGCAACAACTAGAATTTTATTTTAGTGTCCACCATATAGATTAAGAGAAGAAGATTTCATTTTCTAGACTAAATTTAGAGGGCCATGCTTTAATCTAGTGGGAAAGCCATATATAAACACTTAGGCTAGAGGGTGATCCACCAATAACTAGGTGGAAGGAATTCAAAAATATCATCAAGTCTCAATTCTACTCTATTGGGTATATAGATGACTAATGTATCCAATGGTACTACTTCAGGAAGAGTCAAGGGCAGAGTGTACATGAGTACACTACTCAATTTAGAAAGATGGCCATCATGTTGGGTATCTCTCCCAAGATCCTAGATATACTCCTTGAGTATTTGGGGGTTTAAAAATTCATATATGAAATAAGGTGATGCTCTTCAAGGCAAGTACTGTGGATGAGGTGTGTGTACATGCACAATACCTAGAAAACATAGGCCAAAAGAAGGGGAAACCAGGTGGCTCAAAGAAGAAAGAGCATCGGTAAGCTTCCAAGGAGGGGAAGAAGTGGAAAGGGAGAAAAGAAAATAAGATACAACTACTACAATCAGTGCAAAGATCCTAGAAATCATTGCAATCACTACAACATTGATAGGCACACTAAGGAAAAATGTTGGAAAATACATCTAGATTTGAACCCGAAGAACCCCAAGAAGGAAAAAAATAAAAAGAAACTTCTAGCCACATATTCAAGAAATCAGATTGAAAGTAGCTCAGATGTGGATGAAAATATTTTCTTCACCATTGTGCAGAAGGAGGTGAATCTGAGTAGCCTTCATCACAAGGAAGAGAAGGAGATGACCAAGGTCTTCCACATCAAGATTTGAGTCAAGAAGACCAAGATAGATGATTTGTTTGACTTTGGTTAACAAGCTAATATCATAGCAGTGGATCTGGTCAGAAAGATTGTATTGGATTTTTGTGATCATCCTAGCCCATATCCATTGGGATGGGTAAACAAGGATGCAAATATCAAGGTAACAAAACAATGCAAAACTAAATTTGTTGTAAATGTTGATTTTATAGATGAAGTAGAATTGGATGTAGTACCAATGGATGTATGCATAGCAGTGTTTGGAAGCCCCTACATGTATATAAGGGATGATACCTTCATGTAGAGAGCCAATTAGTACCGCCTCATCAAGGATGGGAAATCCTTCATCATCAACACACATAAAGGAAAATCAAAAGTTTCACTAGTAAGTGCCAATCAAGCTAAGAAATTGATTAGTTCTAGCAAGAAATATGTTTTACTTTTTCCAAGAGAAAATCAGTCTCGTGAAGAGTCGTTAAAAGTAAATACATCCATGGAAGGTTGTACTAAAGAAAATAAACACAAGTTGGAGGATTTTTTACAAGCATACAAAGGAGTGTTCCAGAATCCTAAAGGGTTACCACCCAAGAGGGAGGTGGAGCATGAAATCCAATTATTTCCAGACTCCCCCTTGTTGAATATTGGGTTGTCTAGACAGTCCATTATGGAAGAAAATGAAGTAAAGAAGCAGTTGCAATAGTTTTTGGAGCAATTTGTTATTTGACCAAGTGCCTCACCTTGTGGGTCACCCCATCATAATTTTTCCCAAGAAGGATGAGACTTGGAGAATGTGTATCAATTACAGGGCAATGAACAAGATTGCACTGAAGAATCAATAGCCTCTTCCAAGGATCAATGATCTTTTGGACCAACTATAGCATGCCAAGTACTTCACTAAGATGGATTTGAAATCAATATATCACCAAATACAAGTCACAAAACAAGATACCTGGAATACTTCCTTTAGGACAAGGAAAGGTTTGTATGAGTGGTTGGTTATGGCATTCTATTTATGCAATGCACCAACTACAACTATGAGACTAATGAATGGTGTTTTATGCCCTTATCTAGATTCATTTATTATTCTCTATTTGGATGATATATTGATTTATACTTCTCCCTAGGAGGGGCACATCTCACATCTCATGCAGGTGTTGGAAACTATGAAGAACCATTAATTGTTACGTAACCTCAAGAAATGTGAGTTTACTCAGCAGTATTTGGTGTATTTGGGACATGTTATCGGTGGAGGGGAGCTCAATATAGATCCCACAAAGATGGAATGCATCATGAAATGGCTAGTTCCTACAAATTTCACAAAATTTAGGATCTTTTTGGGGGTAGCACAGTACTTGAAAAAGTTCATATATACATTTTCAGCAATAGCTACACCACCCCATGCCATAGTGGAAAGTGGTAAGAGTTTCCGGTGGGGGATGAATTAGTAGAAGGATTTTGATGAGCTAAAAATAAAGATCAATCAAGCACCATTTATTGCTCTACCAAACTTGAAAAATCCCTTCGAAGTGGAGACAGATGGAAATGGGTATGCCATGGGAGTAGTTTTGATGCAAGGAGAAAGGCCTATATGCTATCATTCTAAAGTATTTCATGGGGCAGTTCTCAACTACCCTATCTACGACAAGGAACTATATATATTGGTACAATATGTTAAAAATTGGAAGCACTATCTAATGGTAAGGAGACCATCATCCACATAGATCACCAATCTCTCCAGTATTTGCAAGCCTAGATTAAGTTACAATAAACAAGACACTCCAAATGGATGGGGTTCTTACAACAATTTCATCTAGTCATCAAGTATAAGAAGGGTAGAAAAAGCAAGTTGGCAAACATGCTTTCACGACCACCCACATCCAATATTATAGATTTGGGAACTCTTATGCACATGGAGCCTTTTACCCATGATGCATACAGAGAGGCATCCACAAAATATGAGGAATTCAAGGAGGTGTTTTATCAACTACAAGGCCAAATTGATATAGAATAAGGTCATGACAAGGATTACTATCATTTCCAGAATGGTTTTCTCTACAATCTTGACAAGTTATGTGTCCCTAAAGGTGAATCATTGCACCTTATCAGAGAGGCTCACACCTCCAAGGTTGCAAGACATTTTGGTGTTGGGAAGAAAATTTTCAATTTACAAAGGTGTGTGTACTGGCCTAGAATGAAAGAAGATGTAACACATTATATTATAGTATGTGTACTTTGTTGTACCATCAATCCCAGTAATAGGAAGCAAGGTCTATACCATCCCTTACCTATACCCACTTGACCTTGGCAAATAATTTACATGAATTTTGTGGGAGGTTTACCAACCATGCAGAAGGGACATGACTATTTATTTGTAGTAGTTGACAGGTTCAACATAACATGCATTCTCATGCCTTGTAAAAAGATCATAAATGGACAGGAAGTAGCAAACTTGTTCTTTGAACAAGTCTAGGTGCACTTTGGGATACCAAGGAGCATCATCTTGGACAGGGACACCAAATTTGTCAATTTCTTTTGGATTACATTATGGGAGAAGATGGACACTAAGATTAAGAGGTCTACAACATTCCATCCATAGATAAATGCACAGATGGAAGTAGTCAAAACGAATTTGGTGCAACTTTTGAGGGGTTATAGTCAAAAGAATATGAATACCTAGGATGAAAATATGAACTACATACAACACTCCTATAATAGAACAATCCACACTTCTTCTAGTAAGTCACATTTTGAAACTTGTTTTGGATGCTTTCCACCTTCACCCTTGGATTTTGTATATGGACAACAAGGAGGAGTGAGGGAGGACCTCACAAGAGATACTTTAAAAGAAGAAAAATTTGTTGAGAAAATCAAGAAAATCTATTTGCATGTACAATAGACACTGAAAAAGTCACAAGAAAAGTACAAGGCTAGACATGACCAACACAAAATAGAGAGAACATTTAAAGTGGGAGACAAATTATGTATACAACTAAATAAGGAAAGACTACAGGGTCCTAGTAAGAAGATCAAGGCTCTGCGGTATGGTCCTTTTGAGGTAGTGGAAAAGGTTGCAGATAATTCCTACAAACTCAGTCTACCCCCATACATGTGCATTTACTCAATACTGAATGTGGAGAATCTTAAACTCTATGATCCTTCCATGTTGTATCAGGAGGAGGAGTGGGTCCTACCGTCCACAAAGGACTTAGCAACAAATGATCATGAAGAGTTGGAAGAGGACATAGTTTTGTAGAAGAGGTCTAGAGCTACAAGATAAAGGCAACATGACCTTTGGAAGATGATCCGAGATCTTTTCATCAATTACATTACATAAATTGCATTAAGAGTATGAATCACAACTTATGGTCAAAATTAATTAAAGAAGGAAGAAATATGGAGAAAAGAAAATAAATGAGACAACAACACAATAGTTTGATAACAGAGATCATCCAACATGGAATACGTCTTTGGGCCCTGGGTCAAAGTGGAGAGGATTTATATTATTCTCAGCAATAAAATTGGCATAAATACATCATTATACCTCAAGTGTAAAAATTGCCTTTAGATCTATTTCCCAAATGCAAAAAAAACATCACTTATGGACTCGTGGCAAGAAAACATGCATAAATGACTGTCAAATCATGGAATTCTGACACTCCTCATCCCAGGCCCCTCTTGGTCTCTTTGCCTCATAATTCATGCCATTACAACCTATAATCATTACTTTACTTTCCTCGTAACTCATTCCCATTCTTTGCTGGCGTGGACCTCTCCAAGTTCTCGCAAAATGTTGATTTTTAATAAAAAATCGTGGGAAGATTAAGAAATGGGGTCGTTGACCCAAACAATTGAAGGTGGTATAAATAAAGGTTATAGTTAGGGGGAGGTCCCATGGTCAAACCCGTGAGCCTCCCATTTTACACATTTTTTACAGCCATTATATATATATATATATATATTTACGAGTTGTCAGCCCTATTTTTAATGTTTCTTGTCACGTTTTATGTGTATCTACCAGATCACATGGCCAAAATGTAGGGTTGTTGTATATGGGGGTCGTCAGTCAGTCCGCTATTGAAACTGCTACCAAATTTTGTGGGACATTACCTGGACTGGTCACCGACCAACTGACGACCTATTAATGTTTTTTTTTAATTTGGTCGCCATCCCTCATTGGGTATTTTGGGGCTGCCACATGGAACCCTATGATTGGGCCATGTGGTGCCCTATTATTTTCCACTTGTGTCCATTCAACTACCAACATAATCACCATGTGTCCTTTTATAAGGAAGCCACGTGGCAGTCTAGGTGGTGCCACGTGGCATCACCTCAGGGTGCCATGTGTCAGTCAGCAATTGGACTAAGTGGTCATCGAAAAATGCAAATCATCATGCCACATGTCATCCTATATTCACCTCTGTATAGTTGGTTACTGATGCCATTTGTACGAATGTTGATATTAGTAGGTTGACTTTGACTAGGTTGACCGTAACCTTGACCATCCAAAACTTCTTCATTTGGATTTTGTTTGAGGTGTCACTTGCGCCGTTGGAAAGATTGTGATGAGCACTTCGACTTAGTTCTTTTTTTGCTGATATTTGAGGACTTTGATTTTTTTCCCTTTTAGATCCTCTTGGATCATTCCTCCCCACTAAGAATATTTTGGGCCTCCAAAAGCCTCATCAATCAACTGGTAGGTGAGGGAATTTCTCCCTCAATCTCTCTTTCTCGATCCATCGTTCTTTACTTGGATGGGTTCCCTTTAGGCCCACTCGAAGATATTCTACATCACCCTGACGTGAAGTCATCATCCTTCTATCCAGGGTGATATGTTTCTTCATCTCGTCTAAGTACTCAGAAGAAAACTCGTGTAATGAAGGCACTAAAACATTCTCCTGCTAATCCATATTGATCATTGGAGGCTCATAAATTTTTTAGGTTCTCTACATTTACAACTGAGTATATTTGCATGTACAATGGTAGAATGAGGCGAAATACATTTGTGCCAATTTTCTCCAAGATGATGAAGGGTCCATATCTGATGGGTTTGAGCTTCTTGCCTTATCCCTTCAACCTATTCTTACTAATGTGGAGCCACACTTGATCTCCCACTTGAAATTGATGATCAATTATGTGCTTGTCATGGTGAGCTTTGTTCTATGACTGACTCTTTTCCAACTGATCCTAGACTATCTGGTGTACCTGTTGGATCCTCTGAATGAACTTGTGGTATTTGTATTCATATCTTTGTTCACTAGAGTCGACATATTTTCCAAAATCCAAGTCCAAGGGAGCCTTAGGTAAATACCCAAACATGTATCGAATGGAAAACTCTATGTGGAAGAGTGCAAGTCTCGGTTGTATGCATGTTGCACATAATGTATCTAATCATTCCACAACTTGGGAGGTTTGTTACAATAGCCTCGAAGGAAATGAAAATTGTTTTGTTTATAACCTATGTCTGGTCATCGGTCTATCTATGGAAATAATTACTTCTCTTCAGCTTGGTGTTCATCATTCTCCACAATCTTGTCTAAAACTTTCCAAGGAATCGAGTGTCACGATCCGAGATCATGGATGTGGGAAGTCCAAAGTGGACCCATACATGCTGAAAGATAATATGAGCATTTTTCTCAGCATTGATATGCGTTTTACATGGAATTAAGACACACATTTTTCTAAAACTATCCTCTACTACATGAAAGTAGTCATGACCCATTTTTGACATAGGAAACCCCCCTACGAAATCCAAGGAGATACTCTTCCAAGGATGAGAAGGAACAAGGAGTGGTGTGTATAGCCCCAATTTTCTATTAGTGGGATAAAAAATGCACAAAACACACCCCTCTACATTCATGGTTACAATTACAATCACTCGAGGCAAACATAACCTCAACAAATACATTACAATCCTTTCTACCCCAAAATTCTCAAATACAAGAGAAGTGTAAGCTTCTCCAATTACATGAATTTTCACGATGGTAGGAATACAAGGTATACCCAAATGGTAGAATAGTTTGTCCTGCAACCAAAATATTTTCACTTGCAAGCCAAGGATTAGCCTCTCAAATACATCTTTCAAGACTCTGTCAATAACATATTTTTCAACATAGCTATCATGATCATTCTTCAAAATAATAGATGCAAAACTGGGAGGTCTAAAAAGTATATATGCTCTCATGGAATCTGCACTAGTACTGGTTGCAACCTTGAATGGTTGTTGAAGCTCTGGTAGAGATAGTGTTTGTGCGGGGTTGATATTTTCTCCCAAAGTGTCAAAGGCCCATTTTTGTCTACCTCCCCACTAAAACACCTACCTTATCTCAAGTATTTCATTTTTATGTAATGGATCAAGAGTATTACTTATCATGATCTTTGGTTTCTACAAGCGTAAGAACAAGGTTCTTATAAGTATGCCTATCTCTCTTCATTTGACCTACACTAATAAGTGATGGGTTAGCTTCCATTTTGTGAGCCCTAACAATATATTCCACTCCATCTTTTGTGAGATGCTATTTGTTCTCTTTCTGGAAGAAGATTGTCTTTCTGTCGTAAAGATAAGGAATCGACCCTAATACAATACCACATATATATAAAGGAACCACATCCAAATCAACTTCATTTACCAACTTAGAAGCAATAACAGACTTCAATCTACATTGATTGGTAACCTAAAGTTTTTCATTATCATGTAGCCAACCAATAGGGTAAGGTTTCTGGTGAGGTGTTGTAGTTTTTCGGCACATGGTTTTTTGTTGATAGTTTTCTATTTCTAGTTAAGGAATTAGGGTTGTTGACTAATCCAGGTCATTGGGTTAGGGTTTTGGATGTCCTTGGATCCTATATGTACATTGTATTGTAAACAATGTATTATGATGAATGAATATAGAATATGTTGGTTTTCCCGGTTTGGGTTTCCAGGGGAAAAATATCTATGTAATGTTTGTATTTTCCATTGTATATTTTCTGTTCTTTTTCTGAAAATCTGTTTGTAGTAAATATTGTACAAGGTTAAAATCCACATTTGGATTAAGAGATTTTTTGGCTTCAGGGGGACACATTTTTGGTCAACGATTTGGATCGAGACTGTGATAAGCCTTGTTACAGTGGGAGATATGTGGTATTGATTTTTAGGTGAAAAGAAATGGCAATCAATTCGAAAATGGATATCGATAAGTTTAATGGGAAAAGTTTTGAGTTGTAGAAGCTCAAGATGGAAGATCTGTTGGTGGAAAAAGATCAGTGGATTGCATTAGATGCCGAGACATGGTTTCTTGGCATGAAGAAATATTTCCAACTACAGAACTACTCCGATCATGCAGAAGGAAGAATTGCGATGTACCAGCTAAAAGGAAAAACATCCATGTGGTGGGATCAGTTTGTGCAAGTGCAGCACATCAGAGAGAAATATATCACTTGGAAGGAGTTTAAGAGGTATTTCAAGAATAAATACCTGACCAAAAGATACTATGACAGAAATATGAAGGATTTCTTCGAACTCAAGCTAGGCAGCATGACCATTGATGAGTATGAACAAAGTTTCTTGGAACTGCTAAAGTATGTTCCATTCATCAAAGATGAGACTGTCAAGATTCAGAGGTATCTGAGTGGACTGCCACCTTCCATTGGTGACAAGATTCAATATGATGATCCTAAGACTATGGAAGAAACAATAAGAAGGGCTAAATGCTTATATGAACAACAAAGAGAAAAGCCTCCTTTTCGGAAGACTTGGGATGACCAGAGGAAGTTTAAGAAGGAATAGAGGCAGAAGGGAAACAAACCTCTCTTTTTCAAGAACAGTCCTTGGGGACAGTCATCTTTTAGAGAGCCTAGGAAAGTTGAAGGGAGTGAGCAGATTCCAATACTGCCACCTATGGAGTGTTGGGGTTGTAAAGGGAACCATAGGTACAGAGACTGCCCCCACAGAAAAGATAAAGAGAGAATTGTCCATACTATTCAGCAAGTTGAAATAGTGGGGGATATGGGCAGCAGAATTCCAAGGATATACACAACCCTGGACAACAAGCAAGAAAAATTTCAATCACACATGATTGAAGTGGAAGGTATGATTAACAACCAACCACTCATTATTTTAATTGATTTAGGGGATAGCCATAGTTCTGTATATCCTAGGGTTGTGGAAAGTTTTCATTTAACAAGAAGCAAACATGAAAAGTCTTGGCTAGTGCAGTTAGCCACGAGAACCAAAAGAAAGGTCACTAAATTCGTTAAGTCCTTTTTAGTGGACATGAAAGGATTGAGCACTAAGGCTGAATTGAATGTTTTTCCTTTAGGCTCTTACAACTGCTTAATTAGGATGGACTGGTTGGACCAGCACCATGCCCTTCTGGATTGTCATAACAAGAGGTTTACATGCCTGGATGAAGAGGGAAATCAGGTAACAGTCCAAGGAATTCCCAGAGCTATGGCTGTTAGAGAAATCTCAGCCATGCAGTTGAAGAAGTGTTACAGGAGAGGTTGTCAATTATTTGCAGCCCATGTGGGAGAAGCATCCAGAGATGTGATCTCGAAGTTGGAAGACCATGAGGTACTCAAAGAGTTCAAGGATGTATTTCAGGAGATACTTGGACTACCTCCGAAGAGGGACATCAATTGTTCTATAAATTTGATACTAGGAGAAGCCCCAGTTTCGAAAGCTCCTTATAGAATGAGTACACCAGAGCTGAAAGAGTTGCAATTGGAGCTCGAAGAGCTACTAAAAAATGGATACATTCGCTCCAACATGTCACCTTGGGGAGCCTCGGTCCTATTCATGAAGAAGAAAGATGGGACATTGAGACTGTGCATTGATTTCCTGCAGTTGAATAAGGTAATTGTTAGGAACTAGTATCCTCTGCCAAGGATCGATGATCTTTTTGATCAATTGAAGGACGGGAAAATATTTTCAAAAATAGATCTCAGATCTGGATATCACCAAGTGAGAATAAATGATGAAGACATCAGCAAGACTACCTTTAGAACAAGGTATGATCATTATGAATTCACAGTGGTGCCATTTGGGCTGAACAATGCACCTGTTGTTTTCATGTGCTTAATGAATGGTGTATTCCGGGACTATTTAGACAATTTTGTCATAGTCTTCCTAGATGACATCTTGGTGTATTCCAAGTCAGAGGAAGAGAATGAACAACACTTGAGAATGGTTCTACAAGTGTTGAGAGAACACCAGTTGTATGCCAAGATGAGCAAATGCTAATTTTGTCAAAGGCAGATCAATTACTTGGGACATATTATTTCAGAAGAGGGGATCGTTGTGGATCCTGAAAAGGATGAGGCCATCCGAGAATGGTCAGCGCCAAGGAATGTGGTAGAATTTAGATATTTTATGGGTATGGTAGGCTATTACAGAAGGTTTATAGTAGGGTTCTCAAAGTTATCTCACCCTATTACTTCCTTGCAAAGGAAGGAGAAGAAGTTTCAGTGGACTGAAGAGTGTGAGCAGTTTCCAGCGATTGAAGCAGATGTTAACCAGTGCTCCAATCCTGAAGATTGCAGATCCAAATATGGATTTCGTGGTGTGCACAGATGCGTGTAAGGATGAACTGGGAGGATTTCTCAGTCAAGAGGGATTTGTAATCTGTTATGAATCCCGAAAGCTGAAAGAGCATGAAAGGAATTATGCCACTTATGATTTAGAGCTGGCAGAAATCATCCACACATTGAGGAAATGGAGACATTACCTCATGGGAAGGAGATTCAAATTGAGAACATACCACAACAGTCTGAAGTATTTATTTGATCATCCGATTTTAAATGCCAGGCAAACCAGATGGTTGTAGTTTCTGTGTGAATATGACTTTGATATCAAGCATATCAAAGGGAAAGAAAATAAGGTGGTTGATGCACTCAGCAGAAAAGTGCACGAATTAAAAGCTACAACCATTAGCATGTACAGGACTGAGATTAAGGATAGAATTTTGGAAGTTGCAAATTCTTATTTGCAATACAGAGGTCTGGTAGAAAAGCTACAACAACGTGAGAGACCACAGACCCAGGGAAGTTACACCTTGGGAACTGATGGCTTACTGTTGTATAAAAACAAAGTGTATGTACCCAATGTCCGAGAATTGAAGCTGTCAATTCTAAAAGAAATTCATAACGTGGCTTATGTTGGAAATCCTAGATATCAGAAGATTGTGGCAGCAGTCAAAATCCATTACTTTTGGTCGTGTCTGAAGAAAGAAAATCAGTGAATACATCGCCAGATGTATGGAGTTCCAGAAAGGTAAGGCTGAGCATAGGCACCCAACAGGGTTGTTGCAACCTTTACCCATTCCTGAGTGGAAATGGGAAGTGGTGACAATGGATTTTATCACAGAATTTCCCAGAACAAGAAAGCAGCATGATTCAATCATGGTGGTGGTGAACAAGCTTACAAAGATGCCCATTTTATTCCACTGAAAACCACTCAGAAGGTAGCAGATGTTGCTGATATCTTCTTAAAAGAAGTGGCACGCTTGCATGGAATTCCTAAGATAATTGTGTATAATAGGGTCCCGAAATTCACCTCAAATTTATGGAAAAGACTGTTTAAGGGATTCGAAACAAATCTAAACTTTAGTACATCGTATCATCCTAAGTCTGATGGTTAGACAGAAAGGGTGAACAGAGTAATAGAAGACATATTGAGAATGTATGTGATGGATAAACCATGAAGGTGGGAAGACTACCTGCATTTGGTAGAATTCACCTACAATAATGGGTATCATACATCGTTGAAGATGAGCCCATTCGAAGCACTTTAAGGAAGAAAGTGCAACACTCTAGTGAGTTGGGATAATCCAACTGACAGAGCAGTAGTTGGGCCTGAGCTACTCAAAGAGATGGAAGACCAAATGATAAGAATTAAATAGAATTTGAAAGTTGCCCAGGACAGGCAGAAGAGTTATGTCGATAGTAACAGAACCCACAGATAATTCAAAGTGGGTGACCACATTTTCCTGAAAGTGAAAAATAACAGGAGTTCCCTGAAGTTGGGAAGTTGCGCCAAGTTGGCAACAAGATTTTGAGGGCCGTTTGAAATCCTCGAAAGGATTGGGCCAGTTGCATACATGCTTGCATTACCTACATCTATGACTGTACATAATGTGTTTCATGTTTCATTTCTTAAGAAATATATACCTGATGCTAATCATGTTATTGATTGGAATGTGGTTTGGGTGGAACTAGAAGGTGTCCTGCAAGTGCATCATGTACGCATATTGGACAGGAAAAACAAACAGCTCTGGAATCAAGCTATAGGGCTTGTAAAGGTCCAGTGGATATAGTACGTTCCTAAGGATGCAACATGGGAGCATGAAGATGTTATGTGGGTAGAGTACCCGCATCTTTTTGAAAATTTTGAAAAGCTTGCAGATGCAGTGTGAAAGTTGCACTTAGGACCGTGAAAAAATAAGGGAGGGGGATTGTAATGTTCCCAAGGTCGAGCCCCGTTGTAAATCTTGGTTATGAAATGAATTGTAAATATGTTTTATAGGCTAGTGAGCCAAGTTTATATAAGCTGGTAGGCTTATGTGATTGTTAGGCTAGAGAGCCTAAGGATTGAAGGCCAAAAGCCTGATTTTGTACGTGTATCAATGCAGAACATTAATAAAGTATAAACACCACCGCATGTAGACCGACCATGATGAATGAGTGATGGGGAACTAAGCTTCCACAGAATGGGCAAGGGATTAGAGGTTGGAAGGAGGGAAAAGGGGGCTAAGTGTTGAGCCTAGGGACTTAAGTCCTTGTGGAATAATATTTTAATATTATTCCAAAATACATGTGAATATTATGTTTTAACCCTAAGTTCTTTTGGAATGACATGTGACTTCCAAATGGTGGAAGGAACGCACACTGATGGAAGCATGCAACTTCACGGGTGACAAGTGTCAACCCAAGAACATGCAGATAAAACTGTTGAGTTGAGTCGTGATGGGGGTTCCTCCTCCAATCTACCCGACCATCTAAACGTGAACGGTCGGACCTCTACAAGAATACCTGGGTGTATCTTCTGAACCATATGCCTCGTCTGACTCGGGAAGAGACCTTGTGCCATTCTAAAACCGTGGGAAAATTTTGTGTTGATTTCGGGGAATAGTCTATGTTGATTTTGGGAAAGCCGAGACACCCTCTGCCTGAACAGATTGAGCCCGTGTGTGGAATCTCTGTCCCCAAGCCATAACCGTGAGACCATTTCGTCATTGTTGAGCCTGTTGGAAAGCCCGTGTCTATTTTCCCCATTGGCTATTGTGGCCACGCAGTGCTGGATTGTGTATGGCTTGTTGGCCGGTTTGTACAACACTCTCTCCAGGTGAGAGAGGTGTTTGAATTGGAAGAACAGGTTGCTTGGCCTGTGAGCGACTCTCTCTAGGTGAGAGAGTGTGCAGAGAAGGGAGAGAACTCCTGGAAGGAACATTGTAGCTGCCACAAATCTCAGAGACTTCTGGTCCGGTCTGTTGCTGTAACCCAAGGCAAGGGAGGTTAGTAGCTGAAGGACTGTCTAGGTGATAGAGAAGGTGTATACTCCTGGGGTGGAACAGGCATGTGGGGAAGGAGAGTCTATGCGCAGTGAGCATGAGTGGTTCATGGGAGAGAATTCCTTCCTTGTGACTGTGTGTTTTCCCTGTAACCTTAGCCTAGCCTAGTATTCCTTGCCTTGAGGTGTGGAGCTTAGTCCCAGCTTGGGGGTGATCCACTGCTGAGCTAACGATCAATGTGGTCTAAGGCTGGGAGGTTCATGGAAGACCTACATTTGGTTGGTGGAACTGCCACTTTTTCAAGGATAAGTACTAGATGATGCTTTAATTATGTTTTTGTATCGCTGTGTATTATAATTATCATGTATTCTGTTGTGCATTTGGATTAATGTTATTTCCATGGATTATTTATGTTAGTAATAATTCTTATGCTTACTCTGAG
The DNA here is from genome assembly GCA_000966675.3 of Picea glauca. NCBI lineage: Eukaryota > Viridiplantae > Streptophyta > Pinopsida > Pinales > Pinaceae > Picea > Picea glauca. The sequence continues at coordinate 21,249 of JZKD02S0283993.1, read as the reverse complement.
ATTAAATGTATTTCTTGCTTAAATGCATATGGATTATATAATTCCTCTATGAGTTATGTGAAAAGTGGTATTACAACTTGGTATTAAAGTGAGTAAGCCTTGGTAACATAAAAGTAGCGTTACAATTTTGTATCAGAGCCAAGGTTTCGACATTGAGGCTAGATGGGCCAGTTGAGTGGTCTTTGGACTGAGGGTGTGAGGAGAAATTGTGTCTGGAGGACCAATCCTGGACCCTGGAATGATCCAGAGTGTCAAGGGGTTACTTGACCATGCCTACAAGCTCAGGAGGTATAGCGGTGTTGTGAAACCACAGCCGGTGTGGTCTATGGCCATAGGGAGAGAGGATTCCACACCAGAAGTGTTGGAGCCTTAGGATCTGTTTGGAAGGAAAGGCAAACCCTCGTGATCGTTGGATCTGGAAAGTGTGCACAGGATTTAAAAACCCTTTGGAGTTGCACAAGAGCGTGGGAATCGTGATACATGAACTCCCGAAAACCCGAGAAGATCTACATTGTAGATCTAGAAGGAAGGCTCGACCATTAGATTTGGAGGAGTTGCGCTCGATTTAGTCACGAAAACTTTTCGGATTTCACAAAGTCGCTAGATGGGAAGTAAGGGAGGGGAACACCTCCGAAACTTGAAACCTGAAATCCTGAAATGATCTACACCGTAGAACGTAGGAAGGGAGTTGACCATCGGATCAAGTTGATGAGTAAACCGTAATTTTGGGATTTTGGAAAGAAAAAGTTCGAGATATGGGATACATGGACTCCCGATGCTCGAAACCCTGAAATGTCGAAAAGATCTGCTCCATGGATCTGAGAGGGGACCTAATCATTGGATTTTTTCTTGGAATGGACGTGGGTGCATGGATGCGTACCACGTGCCAAAGAATTGAAAAGATAGGTGAGAGCGGTGGGACCCGAAGACATCACCGATGGAGACGTAGATACTCTGGAATGTTCCATGCACCACTGAGGATAAGGGCGATAGTTGTACTGTGGGCCTAGAGAATAAAGTAAATCGAAATTTTGGATTTCGGGGATTGTAGCGAAAAGAAGTTAGAATTCATTGCATAGTGAACTCCTAGGTACTGAAAACCCGAAGTCTCGAAACCCGAAGTCCCGAAGTCCCAAAGCCATTAGAGACTGAAGAACCATAACAAGTTTTAAGGGTGATGGCTGTGTTGTGGGCCTGAAGAGAAAGGAAACTAAAATTTCAGATTTCAGGGATTGTAGCAACAATAAGTTAGGAGTTACTACATAGTGAACTCCCGGGTACCAAAAAAACGAAGTCCCGAAGTCCCAAAAATTGCAGAGCCGACAGAGCTCAGAAAACTTTGTGAAGTCAAAACATTTTTCTTGTTCACGTTGGCTTATGAATGTTGTAATTTTTCTTGAAGGTTTAAGGGCCTGAAAAACTTTGGATTGATTCCACATTGTGTGTGTAGATTTCAACAAGTGTCAGGAAAGCCAAGAATAGATGTCGAGTAAGGAAATGGAAGAGGTGTTGAGTGCCTCCATTTCAGAGGATGGAAGAGAAGGAAAGGATGTCAACTTGGGAGTCAAAGGAAAAAACTCTAATGGGCATGGAAAAGAGATAGATAAAGAAGGACGTATGATGAAAATCATTGAAAATTTGTAGAAAGATGCCTAGGCTCTCCGAGCTGATAGCCGAAAACTCATGAAAATCAAGGATCGGCAGGGTGAATTCAACTTAAAAATGTTGAAGAGCCTGGAAAGAATAGAAAAGAAATTGGAAAAAGAGAGTGACACAAGAATATCAAGAAGTGTCAGAACCCCTGAGAGGTGAATAAGATCGAGGAGCGATAGCAGACATTACCGTCTCTCCCCTAAGCATTCTGGCAAGGAAACACACAGTAGTTCAAGCCCATCCCCTACTAGAAAACACTGAACATCTGGAAGGGATGAATTGAAAGGAGAGATGAACAAGATTAAGCCTCCAACGTTCGATGGAGAACATAAGAAGGAGAAAGATGTCGAGACATGGTTTCTTGGCATGAAGAAATATTTTCAACTACAAAACTACTCCGCTCATGTAGAAGGAAGAATTGCGATATACCAGCTAAAAGGAAAAGCATCCATGTGGTGGGATCTGTTGTTCCTGAGTCTATACTTAAGGCTTTAAAGTACAATGTCAAGGCATCCGAAAGTATACTAAAGGTTGATAAAGGATTATACTAACCTTCAATATTGGAAACTAATAAGGATTTCCACGTTCTCGTCGTCTAGCTTCCAACTGCTCTTGAGTAGTTATATCAYGSTCAATGGCTGCCCATGAACGCTCGAGTTGTTCCYGGGTGTTAGCAGTTTTKAGGATTGTATCGAAAAGATTTAAAGCAMTATGTGTTTGATTAGATAGCCCRGGTTCAATATTAGGTTGCGTAGCTRYAGGTACAGTCATTAAAGAAYAGTAACCGTAGGAAATGATTTAAAGWGATATTTCAGTGYTGTTTCAATTTGGTCGAAAATAAAAAGAKTTTTTTACGTTTTCTRAATGAAATAAMGATTGCAAAAGAAGGCCYTTTCMYGTAACTGCATTATAATTTAATATAAAAGTGTGATGCGAAAGAGAAACATTTAGCTGCGTATAACATGAGGTTCCTGTCAAAGAAAAGTCACATATAAGAAGAAGAAGAAATTAGTGAGAAAATAACCGACGTAGCCGAGAATAAACGTAGAATTATGCGAATGCGAATTTGTCTTACACCCGATGATAGCCGATGCAGAGGAAAAACAATAGACAGAGACAAAAAAACAGAATTATTTTGTTATAGTAGTGGTCGTACTTGTTAGCGTTAGAATTCCCTCTTGGATTGCTTGCAGGAGCAGAGCCCAACGCCCATCAGTTTTATGTCACAATTTGTTTATGAAGGGTGATCAAATGGAGATACCGGCTCTAGGAGGTATCACTCTAACTCAGGGACTGAGTCTAGTTCATAAGGACAGAGGAGGTCTGGAATCCTAACTTCAGCCAGTGGGTTGATTTAAACATGAACAGGTGGAAGACTTAGGAGAAAGTGGAAAAACAGCTCTGGGCATCAGGCTTGCAGCAGTCTGTAGAGGAAAAAATCCGAAAACAGGATCCTCCTGGTTCAGGGCTTCAAGAAGCTGAAAGAGGACTTGACTGGATTGTCCAATTCCAAGTCATTCAGTGCTAAGAGAATTACAGGGACTCATTAAAGGCTCTGTAACTATTACAGTGATCCATTACAACATCATCCTATAATAGTTACAGCTCGACTGGATCCTCCAATTCCGAGCTGCTCTAATACAGTGCAAACAAAGATATGATAGAAACTGGCATTCATAAGGCAAGAAGTCTCCAAAGCTCATACATAACCAGAACAATAATGCTTCATTAAAATTTTACAACCAGGGAGCTCTGCTCACCCATAGATACTTACAAAAGTGGCCAAAATGCCTACATATACTTGGAACAAAAATACTGGAAGAAAAATCGAGACATGGCATTGAAGGCGTTACGTCTGTGTGCTTACTGCGCCTGCAATCTCTGTGCAGTCGTGGTCTTCAGTTAGACGCAATCGTGTTCCAAAGGACCTGAGAAAGAATTGACAAGCTTACAGTCAATTCTAGACTTTCCATTTATGGAGGAAACGATGCTSAACCACCATCAACTGCCGCAATAACTGCTCCGTTGGGATCGRGGAAGGCCCTGGCTGACTTTGTAGCTTCAGGACATGGAGACCTTCATATTCTACCATTTGAATCTTGCTTGGAGGGATCATGGTAGGACTGACGAGTTGACGTGAAGTGGTGAATGGACGGTGATCAATCAGAGAAAACGATAGGGCGGATATGAGTGACAGGGTCCACGAGTTTTGAAGTGTATGAGCCAGGTGGAAGAACACAGTGGCCGAGAAGAAAATGCAGATGTCATGGTACAAAAAAAAAA
>JZKD02S0283982.1:10272-20292 GCA_000966675.3 Picea glauca | reverse complement strand
TATATATATATATATATATATATACTTTTTAAAGGTTTTTTAATGATATGGTAGTTCTTTCGGATTCATCGCATCACTTTTTTAATTCGATGTTTCGGACCAAACAAATGTGGTCCATCATCAAGAAAAGTTTAATATATGAAGGAAATCTGATAAATCATCAAGTGTATATATATGAAAAGTTTTTAGTAAAGAGCCGACTTATTAAAAATATAAAACGTAAAAATATTACTAATTAATTTCTAGAATCTATCCTTGTGGTTAGTGTTGGGATCCGATTCTGACTAATCTTTCAACCATCATCTATGTTTAGATTGTTAGGTCGTTTTTCAATTTCGATGGCTTCCCTAAATTTCCTATTGTGATAGTGATCTACCTTGGAAAGAATTTTGGCCTCTTCGATACAAATATGATGTTTTGTTTTGTTCGAATATTCTGCCAAAGTTGAGGGATGAGTGCGATTGTGCTTGATATCGACAACATGTTCTTGAATCCTGATTCTAAAGGAACGACCTATTTCTCCTATGTATTGTTTACCACACAAGCACATGATCATATAGACACCCTTCTGTTCAATGAGATCAACATGGTCTTTGACCGACCTAAGGGAATTCCTGATAGTGTTTATGGGTTTAAAAGTTTCCCCAATATATTTCTTCTTCAAAATCCTATAAAGCTTGTCTATTGTCCCTTGTATGCAAGGTAAGAAAACTTTGTACACATAATTATTTGTTTGTTCCTTATTTCTAGGTCTTTTAGTGGCATTATGAAAGGCTCTAATCATTTGATGTTTTTTATAGCCATTATCCTTGAAAACCTTGAGGATATGTTTTTTCTCTTCATCAAGGTGTTCATCATCAAATATTATTGATGCAGGAGCATCTCTCCACGCAGCCAGCCAACCAGCCAGCCACGTAAGCATGCACACATTTAAAGGTTGAAGAGAGGCGCAACCTCATTTCAAATTTGAATTGAATGTAATTAATGTGCTTAGGCTGTTGAGCCATGGAAGCCGTGCCTTTGTGCAGGCTGTAGATAGGATCGACTTTAATGCCAAGATCGGCTGAGATCTAGATCCAGATGCTGGACTAGACAACCATTTAATGTAATTAATTAGAGTAGGTAGACCTAGAGGGAATAGCTCGATGAGCCCCTCAGGTAAAAGATATTTTGAGATCTCATTTTGAGTTAGACGAGTTAGTTGAGGATGGTTGTAAGAGAAGAGAGCCAGAGAGAGCTTAGGAACACCATTGTAAAGATACAAGCATTTTTCCATTGTTAATATAACAGATCAGTTTTTCCTGCATTTTCTGTGTGTTGAATGGATGTCTGTGGGTGTTCCATATATATTCTGTGAATGCATGTTTGTTAAGCATTTGCAGGGAGTTTGTGTGATTTCAGGCTTGAGAGGTCTTTGAGGTTTCATACCCGAAGGGTGTGACAAAATGCTGCGGGTTCTGAGAGCCGTGAACATGAGGATGCACTTCTGAACACTACGGGTTCAGACAGAGACGTGATGCGGCACAGAAGCTGAAGTCAACAACTCAGGAGAAGACCTGTGAGGTTGTTGAACACCTCAGGAGGCAAGGCTGTGGATGAGAAACGCAGTTGCAGACAGAATCCCTTAGGAGTTCTGTAAGGGCTCTGCCAAGTGGGCATTGAGCACAGGCACAAGGTGCAGTTGAAGGAGCTCCATTGTGATTTCAGACAGAAGACAGAATCTCTGAGGAGTTCTGCCAAGTGGGCATTGAGCGTGTGTGCAGGAGTGCACAAAGGAAGGAACTCTGCTGTGAGTTCGGAGAAGACCAGAATCACTGAGGATTCTATAGAGCTCTGCCAGAAGGGCATTGAGCGGGTGTAAAGGGTGCACAGAAGGAAACAGGACTGCTGAACGTTCTAAGGAAGAGATACTCCACCAGGAGGGCGTCGAGAAAGTGTGCAGATAGGCACAGAGGTGAAGAGAACTCTTTGAGTTCTGAAGCTAAAAGAAGAATCCACTAAGGGGTTCTGATAGGGTTACTGAATACCCAGAAAGCACTTAGCCAAAGGTTGTTGGAGTGAAGGATAGCCAGGAGGGCATCCATTTCATTCTCCATCTGAGGGAGAAGAAGAACAAATCCCCCAAGGGGTCTGAGTGTTGTGGAAGCTCAGAAGAGATAGCATGCTGTATGCATGAGGAGACTCTGCAAGGAGTGCAGGAGTCGAAAGAATCCTTTAAGGATACGAAAGGAGAAGAAAAGCTCAGGAGGAGCAAGCGTTTGTACACACACGGTGAAGCTCACGGTTCGGGAGCCCGTTGAGGAAAGAAGATAAGGTTTGAGACCTTGAAGGGATTGAAATTCTTTCAAGTGCAGGGAAGAAAGCACAAAGAGATCAGGAGGAGAAATAACAATCGTCATCATATTGGCCTGAAGAGAGAATGGATCTGGACCGTTGGTTTACACGTCCAGGAGGAGCTCAGGAGGAGTCGACAGAAAGAGGAGACCGACAGTCGTCGGATCTCACATAGAAATCCCGATAGCCGTTGGATCGGGAGAAGACGCATGAAGTTTAACCTCTGGAGGAGGAGCGCATGAGGAAAAAGTATCTGGGCCGTTAGATCTGGGACAGATACCCAACAATCGTTTGATTGGGAGAAGATGCGTGGAGGTTAAGCCTTAGGAGAAGCGCATGGAAGGAAGATAGGTCTGAGCCGTTAGATTTGGCTCAGGATCGCCACCAGCCGTCAGATAAAGTAGAAGCTGCATGAGGTTTAGGCGTCAGAATATTACCCATCGGGAAATCGACATTCCTGGGGTCATGAGAACCGAGACATCGAAAGTCTTGAAATCCCGATGAGATTTGGGCCGTCTGTTGGAGAGGATACGTGGCGAAAATCAAGCGCCATCGACGTTTTGGCACATCAGGAAATCAACGTTCTTGTGGACAAGACATCGGGGAAATCCCAGGTGAAAACCTCGATATAATCGGAGCCATCCGTTCGGAGGGACAGGTGTCGGAGATCTGGAGCGAGTCGGCATATCGTCAATCGGGAAATCGGAGTTCCTTAGGACAAGAGAACCGGGACATTGGAAGTCTCGAAATCCCGACAAGATCGAGATCATCCATTTGAGAAGGACGCCTGGAAAGCATCAGCGCCATCAGCCAGAGTTCCGACAAGAGGTTGTTCATCGGCATATCGGGAATCGGGATATCAGAGATCTCGGGAGCGAGAGTTTTGTGAATTGCAGAATCGTGATACACGATTTCCCGATAAGACCTTGGAGCGTGGGAGCCAGCTTTCAGAACAACAGAGGAGGAGGACAACGCCGTAGTGGAGGACAACTGTCAACTAAACAGAGAATTGGGATTTGGACGATCAGGAATCCCGTAGGTGGTCGCATTGTGACATCACAAACCCTGTAGCCCCGACGGGGTAAGGTAGTGGTCACGGAGTGACGGTCACGTCGGCCAGGGCTTAGCCAAGAGGGCTGAAGCACATCGAAAATCGGGGAATCGCAGGTCTTGAGGACGATTTCACTATGACATCGCAAACCCCGAAACCCCGACGAGAGGGTTGACTGAGGTCATATGGTATCATTCATGTGGACCAGGGCCTAGCCAGGAGGGCTAGCGCATCAAGGCGCATTGGGTTTTTAGCGCTTGAAACCCCGATAGAAAAGATTAAGGCTACGGTCTTATTGGAGCCGGTTGCGTGGACTAGAGAGCCTAGCCAGGGGGGTTAAAACAGGGAAAGGAGAGCTCATCGGTAATTCGGGGATCGGGGATTCACGAGGACATAGGTTTGTGACAGTGGAAAGTCCGAAACCCCAACGCTTGACAAACAATTTCCTGTGGGGAAATTGGTCACGGTCCAGTGCAGAGGCCGTGTAGGTGAATGAAGGACCTGTGGACCGGGTCATGTTTTGACAGGGATTCCACTTGGGAATCTAAAGAGCCGCTTCAGCTCAGCATAAGGGGATTAGAAATTGATCCTGTGAGCAGGAGGTCAGGTGAAGAGACCTTGCGGGGTGATAGGGTGGACCTCGCCTGCATCAATTATGAAGGCTCTAATAGCTAGGGTGTTGAGAACCCCTAATTTTTGGGTAGGGTGATGATGGGATTCAACATGAAGGTACTGTTCAGTGTGATTTTTCTTCTTATAAACTTGGTGGGCTAAGGATCCATTGGGCCTTTTTGTGACCCTAACATCTAGAAAATGAAGATTGCCTTTATCTTCAACATCCATAGTGAATTTGATGTGACCAGATTGTTTATTGAGGTGATTTGCAAATTAATTTAATTTGTCACAACCACGGGGCCAAATAAAAAAAGTATCATCGACAAACCTATTCCAATATTTGGGTTGAAAGGGTGAGGAATAAGGGTTTTTCTTTCCAAATCCTCTATGAATAAAATATCTATGATGGGAGAGAGGGGGGATCCCATAGAAACCCCACAGGTTTGTTCATATATGTCACCCTGGAAACTAAAAAATGTGGATTTCAAACAAATTTCAACAAACTTAGTAGTACCTTGGTTAGTGATGTTCTTGATGACCTCCATAGCTCCATCAATGGGAATCTTAGTAAAGAGAGAAACAACATCAAAACTTTCGAGGGTCTCATCCTTGTCCAATATGATGTCTTTGATCAAAACATACATTCATTTCATGCGTTCCTTGAAGAAACAATCAATAGCGATGAACTACCTCCACAGTACGAGGACGGTTCTACAAATCCCAATGGTAAATTGCTTACACAATTTCATAACAGAAATTGTGCTATTAGTAAAATAAGCACGACCCAGAAGAATAGCTTTAACACAATAATGAATGAATGAATTAAATATAATGATAATAATAGTCTCCAAGTTAAGGAAAAATTAGGGTTTGATGCTAACCTTAATCTCTCTAGATCCATTGTTTAGAAAATGAATCTTGATACCACGAATAACAGTGATGAAAACATTAAGGACACAAACAATTGTGATATAAACATTGAGGGCATGGATGTTTCGAATAATGGCAGCGTAGGTAATGATGACAATAATGATAGTGTTTGTAACATTGACCCCATTAAATTTAGTGACAACCATAGTGAAAACGACAAAAATAGTGATGGTAACATAAGTAACATATGTCTTTCCATTGTTGGCATCCCAGGTAACAGTGTAATGGATACTTCAGTAAATGGATCATATGATAATCTTGTTTCCACCACTGGCAGTATTAATGGTACTGTTTGTTGTATGAATTCCAAAAATAATAGTAAGGAATACAATGAAAACAATGAATAAATAAGTTTACCCAATAACGAAACGATTTGCTTATCCAATAGTGGCAGTGTTGGTAACGATAATAATACCTCGTACACTAATATCGTCTCCAGTATTTCCAATAACAATAAAAACCAGGTTAAAACTATTGAACGCAATAGCAACGAAGTTATATCTATTGAATGCAAGAATTTAGTAGTCAACCCATCGATGAATACACTACTAGGTTACTAGAGAGGCGTCTTAACTTTGCTATTCATGCCCCTCACAAAATTTCTATTGAGGATATCTTATGTAGCATTGGAAATGGAATTAAAAACCTTTCAGATAATGTTAAATAATAAATCAGGCAAGACCACTCAGTAATTATCTGTAGAGTAAAACCACCAAAGAGCAATATCACTAAAGAATAATTTTTGGCTCTAAAATCCCTCAACAACAATAGGAATTTAGTAGTTCTAAAAGAAGACAAAGGTGGGGCTGTTTTCATTATGAACAAAGATAATTACATTGGAAAAATGATAGACCATATCAACAATAGTGGGAGTTATAAGAAACTTAATAAAAATCCCCTAAAAAATATTGGAAGGGAAGTCTCTAATGCCATTAAGTTAAGCAATATAAATGAAGATGATAAAAAGAAATTGCTTGTTAGTTGCCCTTCCACCCCAAGGATCTACGAGCTTCCCAAAATTCATAAGGAAGGAGCCCCTATTAGACCTATTGTCAACACAATAGGCAGTCCTACTTATCAACTTGCAAAATATCTGGCTCATAAACTCAAACCCTTAGTCGGAAATACTAGCTCTTTTGTTAAAGATTCCACATTCTTTGTAAACAAGATCAAAGACATCAAATTGGACAAGGATGCCACCCTCATAAGTTTTGATGATGTTTCTCTCTTTACTAAGATTCCCATTGATGGATCTATGGAGGTCATTAAGAACGTCACTAACCAAGGTACTTCTAAGTTAGTTGAAATTTGTTTGAAATCCAAATTTTTTAGTTTCTAGGGTGACATATATGAACAAACCTGTAGGGTTTCTATGGGATCCCCCCTCTCTCCCATCATAGATAATTTATTCACGGAGGATTTGGAAGGAAAATCCCTTATTTCCTCACCCTTTCAACCCAAATACTGGAATAGGTTTGTCGATGATACTTTTGTTATTTGGCCCCATGGTTGTGAAAAATCAAATGAATTTGTGAATGACCTAAATAAACAATTTGGTCACATCAAATTCACTATGGAGGTTTTTCTTTTTGTAAGTGAGTGTAAGAGCCTATATTACTAAAGGAGGGTTCTGATACAAAAAAGGGGGACTCCCTGGTCTGCCAAAAAGGAAACTAGACCAGAGGTTCCCGAGTTGCGTTTTCTGAAATAAATGAGGGGTGTGACTGGACTTCCACCATGGAAAACTAGCCCAATCCAACCATATCCAGTTTTTGAAAAGATAAGAAAAATAAACATGAAAAAAAGAACAGAGGATGAGACTAACACTAGACTGACCAGAATGACTTGACAATAGACTAACCAGACACTAGTCCAGGACAATGATGTGTTTCTTTCCTTCATCCGCTTGGCTCTTGTTCTCCTCCTTCTGGGAGATCATGCAAGTCTTTGTGATGTGTGCTGGCGCTCCATTTTCGTCAACTGGCGTGATTTCCATGTGATAGACATAGCGCAGGTAGAGGTGGAATTGAGTAGCCAACCGCTCCATCTTGGCTTTCTGGTCCTTATCGACCTCAGCGAGCAGTTTGGTAATGGTTTCCAGACTGCTGAGGCAATTCAAGATTTCGTTCAGCAGTTTCTTGTGTTCCTTGTTGTCCTCCAGTCTAGCGTCTTCCATTTCTGAGCTCACTTTGTCGATCATCATATTTTTTAACCACGCCACCTCCACCATTTTGTGGTAGAGGGTTTCCCTAGGCTGCGTGGCTCCCGGGTCAGTTACCCAATCCGCTTCTAGAGTTAGAGCATCCCATGCTTTTCCCTTGCGTTTTTCTTTGATTTCCTTTTCCCACTGGGTGATGGTCACCTTCCTTTCGATGTAACCAGAGTATGAAAGGTTCCCTCTGTGTCTTTTTCTGCCTGCTCCATCCTTGAAACCCATCGAGGACTGTTCAAAGTTTCCTTCCCCAGGGGGTTTCTTTTGCTGTGCATTCGCTTCATTTGCACCATCCCGTATGGCCTATGGAAACTCCTTTACTGGATTCTCAACCTGTTCCCATCTACACAGGGGTTCCTTCTTTCCATTCCCATGTATCTGTGGTAGCCCCTGCAGTTGCACTCTTCTTGTTTGCATCTATTTCTGTTATTTCTTCTCTTATTGAACTTTCCCTACTGCGGGCTCATCCTTCCAATCATGGTCTACTCGTAGAGGTGAAACTTCCCGTCCTTTTTCCCCATCATGGTACGCATGATCATCATGATTTGGTCATTATCCTTGTACAGGTCCTTGCCCCTTCTTTCTTGATATCCTGTTGTGCTACTCCCCATACCTGGTATTTGGCATGGTGTATCAATATTGGTCCATGTCAACCCCTCTTTCCTTACTTCATTCACTACCTACTGTTTTCTGTCTATACTTTCCCACAATATTTCCACACAATTCTTACTGTTGACATGACCTTTTTGCCGTACCCTCACTTGTTGTATAATCTTATCCTGCATTGTAATTGGCGGTCGAGTGTTGGGCAGTCATATCCTGCCTGGGTCCTTCGTGCCTTCCGTTGGGCCATTCGTTGCCCTCCTCAATGTGATATTCCTTGCTTGAGTTGTCGTCACGATATTTTGTCACTAGTTGGATGCAGTCTATTCTGAATTGTCCATTCAGGAGGTTGGTCTAGGTAGTGTCTAGTTTCGGTCCTTCCTTGCTAACCCCCTCATTGGCGATTCTGTTCGCCAGGCCATTCACTAACCTGTGTACCCAATGCAACTCCACTATGTTTATCGTTTGCAGATGCTCCCGGATTTTTTGTAGGGAGTGTGCCAAGTGCTAGTGTCTCTGAACCTTTCCCACTCTAGTGCCATTTTGGAGTCTCTTCACTGTGTTGATAACCAAGGTGGAATCACCTTCCATGATAGTGTTTGTCATCCTTTTGTGACTTAGAATTTCGAGACCGAGCTCCAGGGCTCCAAATTCCCTTGCGTTGTTGGTTGAGTTTCCCATACTCCCAACGTATAACTGGATTATGTTACCACCACTATCTATGATCATCCCTCCCATCCCTGTCATTCCTAGGATTCCTTTTTCCGCCTCGTCAAAATTCAACTTGAGAAACCCTGCCAGAGGGGGTGTCCAGTTGCGCTCTCCTATTTGGAGTTGCAGTGGCCGCCCTACTTGTGTGATGTTGCACCCATATTTTAGGTGAAATCATTCCATGATGTGGGAGTCCTGGCCTATGAGTTGCACTTTTCTAGTCTGGAAGTTGTGGCTCTACATCGTTTCTCATATTTGTGAGATTATTGCTTCCTTTAGTTTCCCTTTCGGAAGGCTTTCATTCCTGAAGATGCGCCGTTTCCTTTCTTTCCATATTGCCCATATGGTCATCCCCGACATGAGATTCCAGAAAAGGTTCACCATTTCATTTTCACTGTAACTCTCATTCCAGTTGTTGATGGTTGCGCTGATGTTACCTTGGGTCCTATTGGACTGGCGAACGATGTCCATTGCCCAATCCCAGATCTTTTTTGTGTAATTACATTCATCGAGGAGGTGATTCATTGTTTCTTCCTTAGCTTGACAGAGGTGGCATTGTGATGGGCATATGAAACCCCTTTTCCTTAGGTTTTCCCAGGTTAGAATTCGGTTGTGAAGTACTAGTCATTTGAACAGTTTGATTTTTGGCCACTGGGGGCTACCCCAAATCTTTCCCCACTATTGCGCCAGATCTTCTTGGTCTTGGTCCGCAATGTAATTCCAAGCTTATTTTAAGTTGAATTCCCCACCATTTTTCCTTCCCCATCTTAGTTGGTCCTCTTCTTCCGAGACAACAATTTTCCTTTTCCCCAATTCCTTCTCCACCTCTTTCATTATTGTCGTGATCCAATCTCTATTTTGTGGATTGAGTTTGTCCCAGATCCTCCATCTGTCACGATCATTTTCTTGTTTCCATTAGTAATGGATTTTGATTTTTCCTTGCGCATTCATTTCCTGTTGGAGTTCCTCCCTGTCCGAATTTTCCATTCTGGGTTCCTGTTGCCACGCGTCCTCCCAGAATCTGGCTGTTTTACCATTCCTAACTTCCCAGAAGCTGTGTTTCTGGATCTAGGTTTTGTTGCGCTAGGCTAGATTCCAGATGGATGATCCCTCCCTTGTGCCCATTAAACAAATTCGATCTTGGTCGTTGATGTCCAGGGCATAATTGGCCTTCCAGAGGTTTCCCCACAGTGATGATTTTTCTTTGACCCATCTCCACCAGAGTTTCGCCCCGTAGGCTTCCTTGGTTACTTGTGGGTATTGTAACCCCAGGCCTCCTTTGCATTTTGGTTTGAAAACATTCTCCCAGGCCACTAGGGCCCATTTTTTTATTATTTTCCACTCCTCGCCATAGGAAGTCCCTTTGGATGGCTCTTATTTTTTGTAGTATTCCTTTGGGAGCAGGAAAATCTGACATCATATAGGTTGGAATTGCTTGCATAACTGCTTTGGTCAGGATAAGTCTCCCTGCTAGGTTGAGGGATCTGTAAGTCCAAATTTTCACCCTCTCTTGTAGTTTGTTGATCACTACTTCCCATGTTGCCATTTTTCATGCTTTGTCCAT
>JZKD02S0283949.1:0-10481 GCA_000966675.3 Picea glauca | reverse complement strand
AAACACGAGACAACCTACCAATAATGAAAGTAGGTATCAAGGCACCGAGTACATTTCTACAAGCGTGAAAAAGGAGTCGATGTCGAACACTTGAGAAATCCATTGATCAGGAGACATTGATGTATTCCCATTTGTCAATGGCGAGAGAGCCTACCACTAATGGTTTCAAGCCTCAAGGTACTCATAAAACTCTAGGTCCCATATCCAAAATAAATGAGCTGAAATCAATGGAAATATACCCGCTGAAAGGAGAGCATTGAGGCATCTCTCATCAATCGGCATGAAGAAAGAAGGAGGAGCTTCATGATTTGGTGGAGATCGGACGAAGAACATATTCACGAACCAATGACCCTGTGCATCTTTCACGTGTGCCAAATGCAAGCGGTACATGAAAATGACCCTCTGAATAGCATCCAATGATGAAAAACCGATGACAAAGGCGAAGAAACCACCAATAAGGCTAGTGGCATCCAATACATTGCATGAATCCCAAAGTGTGAATAAATGTCTTACCATCGAACACAAGGGAAACCACCCAGTCAACGACCAATGATGAAATGTCGATTGGTGGGTTCAAGGTGACCTACCAATGATGAAAGTAGGGCTAGGGTTCATGATAAGACAAAAGTATTATGTGATTCTGAGACAAACTAAGGGTATGGCCGACATGCAAAGTCAAGATTTCTAAGGAGTGGCCGACACAGGTTGATAGACTTCCTTTGAACAAGAGCATGAGACATATGGTGGACTTCGACATCATGGACTCAATGATGTGACAATTAGATGTAGGAGGTATCAATAATGTTCTCTATAGGGACTGGAAGAGTAACCAGTCGGTAGAGAAAACTTTTGTAGCGAGATCAACTTCCTAAGGCCATGCTAAACCAAAAATTATGATGACACAAGGACTCAATAACTTTGTGCTCTGTTCAAAGGCGACAAAACTGCTTCCAATTACAATATAGTATTCCCTTCCTGCCAGTCTTTTTTTTTGTTTTTTCATAACAAATGAATGCTATGATACAGAGGAGGGAACGAGTGTCGCAAGTAGGCAAAACTTGTTCCAGCAGTGGAATGTACCTATGCTCAATGCAAGGAAATACATGCGGGAGATGGACACTCGGGGTGATGTTCCCTCTAGGGTATAGGGTGTCAAATTGCGAAGGATATAAACAAGGCTCTGCTTGGTTGGGGATGCAAACTTCTTAGGCAACGTTTTATAACACAAAGCGAGAACCGACTAAAGGCTCAATATTGCAAGCGAGGGCATGAGGTGCAATCACAACTTAACACCAAAAAATGTCCTTTTTTATATCTTTTAGTCTACTTGGTGTGAAAAGGGGTAAAATTGTGCCAAATAGACGTATTTTCAAATCCAATTTACAAGTGTGAAAAAGACAGGTTCACTCGACAATATTTTCAATTTTTGGTAGAGAGTCAGAAAAAATCTTATCGAAGACTCATGACCTTTCAAATCCAACTTTAACGAGTGTGAAAGGGACAAATCACTCAACGATCTTTTCAATTTTTGGATGAGTCAGAAAAGAGCTTAACTGAGACTCGTTTTTGGGAGTCTAATCAACATGTAAAGGGGGAGGCCAAGGCTCCCATCCTGACCTTCTGTCAAAAGTCAGTATCTTGCGGATAGCTGAAAAGAACTTGGGAAAACCCAAGGCTTTCCAAGTCAAGGAGGAGAAGGTGCTAATGGAGGATACAGTCTCCATGATGGTTCAAATAATATATCTTAATGGAAAAGACATAGGTGGGGGAATGGGATGTCCCATCAAGCCGTCCCAATCGAAAGGAACCTTGTTAGGACTTGGAGGGAGAGAATTCGGGGGATGAATAATTTTCTCTCATTCAGAAGGGGGAGGATTTGAAATATTGATGATGTGAATGAAAGGTGCGTCATTCTCTTCAGGGAGAGTGGGGTTGACCAAAGATTGCACTGGTGTGGCCACTTCTTCAATTATAGGTTGAAGAGGATGCATAGTAACGGGGGCAGGAGACACTTCAACCTTAACAAAGGGGTTGAGGTCGGGAGAATATTGCATCGGTGGAACCACCAAGACAATCAAGGGAGAAGGGGTGTGAAGAGAAACTACAGATTCTTCAGAATATGAAGGGCTCTTGGGTGAGCCCCATGTTTTTGGTATCTCGGTAGTAATCAGACATAAATGAGTAAGGTGACTTCCTTCGCAAGTCCTGCAAAAGAATTTAGGCTTACATCTGAGGCGTCGGGGCTTCTCAATGTAACTAGCAGGGGAAAGAGATTCGTCTCTTGTATGATGAATAGAAGTGGGAGACATGACATGGCTATGATACGGGGAAAAAAGAATGGTGCCCCCAACATAATTGGTAGAGGTTGGGGGCAAGCCATCGACATGGTTTGTAGAAGAAGTCGACCCATCTTCGACATGACTGATAAAGTTTGGAGATGGAGCACCAGTATGACTGACAGTGACTGGGCTGGTGATAGATGGTGGCATTTGATTCCATGGTTGAGAGAAAGATTGGTTCTGAAAAATTGCAAGCCAAGCAGGATCTTGGTGTACCTCTTTCCCTAGCCCAGAAAGATATTGGTTCATGCCAAAATGTTCCGAAAAGGTTTGGATGGGCATCGTCACTGAGGTCTGTGAAGAGATCGAGGTAGGATAAGGATTATTCTAGTGAGGATACATGTTTCCCCCTTGTGAAGGGGTCCCATAAAGAGGGTATCCCGAACCGTAAAACTGATTCTCTCTGTTATCACTCCAAGAAACTCTTTGGGGTTGTAGGCCAAAGATGCTTGGAAACTTAAGAATATGGTAAATTTGGTATACTTGGAACAATGGGATAACTCAATGGCTAATGAGAAGAACAACTTATCATGGATTCGAATAAGACAGTGCTTTTAGAAATCAATGATCAGACAGAGTAATTGAAATAGGGTATGAAGAACACNAAACACGAGACAACCTACCAATAATGAAAGTAGGTATCAAGGCACCGAGTACATTTCTACAAGCGTGAAAAAGGAGTCGATGTCGAACACTTGAGAAATCCATTGATCAGGAGACATTGATGTATTCCCATTTGTCAATGGCGAGAGAGCCTACCACTAATGGTTTCAAGCCTCAAGGTACTCATAAAACTCTAGGTCCCATATCCAAAATAAATGAGCTGAAATCAATGGAAATATACCCGCTGAAAGGAGAGCATTGAGGCATCTCTCATCAATCGGCATGAAGAAAGAAGGAGGAGCTTCATGATTTGGTGGAGATCGGACGAAGAACATATTCACGAACCAATGACCCTGTGCATCTTTCACGTGTGCCAAATGCAAGCGGTACATGAAAATGACCCTCTGAATAGCATCCAATGATGAAAAACCGATGACAAAGGCGAAGAAACCACCAATAAGGCTAGTGGCATCCAATACATTGCATGAATCCCAAAGTGTGAATAAATGTCTTACCATCGAACACAAGGGAAACCACCCAGTCAACGACCAATGATGAAATGTCGATTGGTGGGTTCAAGGTGACCTACCAATGATGAAAGTAGGGCTAGGGTTCATGATAAGACAAAAGTATTATGTGATTCTGAGACAAACTAAGGGTATGGCCGACATGCAAAGTCAAGATTTCTAAGGAGTGGCCGACACAGGTTGATAGACTTCCTTTGAACAAGAGCATGAGACATATGGTGGACTTCGACATCATGGACTCAATGATGTGACAATTAGATGTAGGAGGTATCAATAATGTTCTCTATAGGGACTGGAAGAGTAACCAGTCGGTAGAGAAAACTTTTGTAGCGAGATCAACTTCCTAAGGCCATGCTAAACCAAAAATTATGATGACACAAGGACTCAATAACTTTGTGCTCTGTTCAAAGGCGACAAAACTGCTTCCAATTACAATATAGTATTCCCTTCCTGCCAGTCTTTTTTTTTGTTTTTTCATAACAAATGAATGCTATGATACAGAGGAGGGAACGAGTGTCGCAAGTAGGCAAAACTTGTTCCAGCAGTGGAATGTACCTATGCTCAATGCAAGGAAATACATGCGGGAGATGGACACTCGGGGTGATGTTCCCTCTAGGGTATAGGGTGTCAAATTGCGAAGGATATAAACAAGGCTCTGCTTGGTTGGGGATGCAAACTTCTTAGGCAACGTTTTATAACACAAAGCGAGAACCGACTAAAGGCTCAATATTGCAAGCGAGGGCATGAGGTGCAATCACAACTTAACACCAAAAAATGTCCTTTTTTATATCTTTTAGTTTACTTGGTGTGAAAAGGGGTAAAATTGTGCCAAATAGACGTATTTTCAAATCCAATTTACAAGTGTGAAAAAGACAGGTTCACTCAACAATATTTTCAATTTTTGGTAGAGAGTCAGAAAAAATCTTATCTAAGACTCATGACCTTTCAAATCCAACTTTAACGAGTGTGAAAGGGACAAATCACTCAACGATCTTTTCAATTTTTGGATGAGTCAGAAAAGAGCTTAACTGAGACTCATTTTTGGGAGTCTAATCAACATGTAAAGGGGGAGGCCAAGGCTCCCATCCTAACCTTCTGTCAAAAGTCAGTATCTTGCGGATAGCTGAAAAGAACTTGGGAAAACCCAAGGCTTTCCAAGTCAAGGAGGAGAAGGTGCTAATGGAGGATACAATCTCCGTGATGGTTCAAATAATGTATCTTAATGGAAAAGACATAGGTGGGGGAATGAGATGTCCCATCAAGCCGTCCCAATCGAAAGGAACCTTGTTAGGACTTGGAGGGAGAGAATTCAGGGGATGAATAATTCTCTCTCATTCAGAAGGGGGAGGATTTGAAATATTGATGACGTGATTGAAAGGTGCGCCATTCTCTTCAGGGATAGTAGGGTTGACCAAAGATTGCATTGGTGTGGCCACTTCTTCAATTATAGGTTGAAGAGGATGCATAGTAATGGGGGCAGGAGACACTTCAACCTTAACAAAGGGGTTGAGGTCAGGAGAATATTGCATCGGTGGAACCACCAAGACAATCAAGGGAGAAGGGGTGTGAAGAGAAACTACAGATTCTTCAGAATCTGAAGGGCTCTTGGGTGAGCCCCACGCTTTTGGTATCTCGGTAGTAATCAGACATAAATGAGTAAGGTGACTTCCTTCGCAAGTCCTGCAAAAGAATTTAGGCTTACATCTGAGGCGTCGGGGATTTTCAATGTAACTAGCAGGGGAAAGAGATTCGTCTCTTGTATGATGAATAGAAGTGGGAAACATGACATGGCTGTGATCCGGGGAAAAAAGAATGGTGACCCCAACATAATTGGTAGAGGTTGGGGGCAAGCCGTCGACATGGTTTGTAGAAGAAGTCGACCCATCTTCGACATGACTGATAGAGGTTGGAGATGGAGCACCAGTATGACTGACAGTGACTGGGCTGGTGATAGATGGTGGCATTTGATTCCATGGTCGAGGGAAAGATTGGTTCTGAAAAATTGCAAGCCAAGCAGGATCTTGGTGTACCTCTTTCCCTAGCCCAGAAAGATGTTGGTTCACGCCAAAATGTTCCGAAAAGGTTTGGATAGGCATCGTCACTGAGGTCTGTGAAGAGATCGAGGTAGGATAAGGATTATTCTAGTGAGGATACATGTTTCCCCCTTGTGAAGGGGTCCCATAAAGAGGGTATCCCGAACCGTAAAACTGATTCTCTCTGTTATCACTCCAAGAAACTCTTTGGGGTTGTAGGCCAAAGATGCTTGGTAACTTAAGAATATGGTAAATTTGGTATACTTGGATCAATGGGATAACTCAGTGGCTAATGATAAGAACAACTTATCATGGATTCGAATAAGACAATGCTTTTAGAAATCAATGATCAGACAGAGTAGTTGAAATAGGGTATGAAGAACACTAATCTAGATAACCAAGTACATTAACATGTAGGGTCATACAAGATAGTAAGAGATCCTTTCATTCAAATTCATGAGATAAATAAGAAGATGACAGTTCTTAAAAGCTGAGCTAAACTGAATCAAAGTACATAGTAATGCAACACATGAACAAATCTTACATTGATAGCAAAAGAAGACTGTGATTCATATCAAGATAAGAGTATAAGTACATGAGCCAAAATGAATCCAGGCTTGAACCCTTTAGTTCATCTTCTGTTTTCAAATTTATAGCTTTTACAACACAATATCTAGATCCCGAATTAATGGATCAGATTTACTAAATATAGAAAGTCAAAACTATATTTACAAAAAATAAGGAAAGATCCTCAAGATGAGGTCAATCCCACATATGATATTAGTAGAGTCCTGATGCAGTGCAGACTAGCCTCCCAAGGCTGTTTGATGACTCTTCCAAAAGATAGAATTCGAATTTGYTGAGTTGTGCCAAAACCCTAATTTGTTGCCACCAAAATAGGTACCAAAACTGATTTGAACACCTCTTTTTATCTTTATGCATAAAAAATGGACATTTAATTTGACTCTATAATTCAACATATATCCATTAAAAGTGGCTTCAAGTGATTTAGATCAGTAAAACTTTGATCTGGGCATTTTTTCAACAAATCTGGCAGTGACAAGCTTTCAGTGGTTAACACTGGAAAAAACTGGGTGCTTTAACCACCGAAAGCTATGCTTTCGGTCGTTAAGGAAGGGAAAATTTAGGCCTGTTAACCACCAAAAGATGTAACTTTCGAAAAACGGATCTGTGGCGAATTAATTTGCATGAGAATCGCAATGACTTGGATTCTGTGAGATAGAGATGAAAAATAACAACAAACTAAGATTTGATTCCTAAATCAAAGGGATTTCAATTGGAAAATAATCACGGTGATATCTCTTGGAACTTGGTTTTATGAAAGTCACGTGAAACAAAAGAGTTAATCATAATCAAATTGATAATAAATTTTTGTATATACAAGGTGTTGATTTGTTTGACTTGATGCATTAGGTTTTGACATGTGGACTCAATTTGTCGACTTGGCTATATGCGATCAACTAGAGGACATGTTGATGAGGATATCCATCCAATTGATTCAATGAGTTAAATGTGGCAGTGGAGATTAAATTTATATCCAGCAGAAAAGCTATTATGCAAAATCTTTGACATCTGCGATCTCAAGATCTGTTGCTCTGAAATCAACTCAGTGAAAGATTGATGACTTTAATTCTGGCAGCTTGGCGATGTGAAACTTCAACCTTACAACTCAATACAAATTCCCTTTGTTCGGGGATATTTCTCATGATGTGATGCCTTCCATTAAAGCTTTTCAAACACTTACAAATCTATTTGTGCATGCATTTGTCGAACCTCTGCATTTACAAAATTTGCCAACCTGAGTATTTTGAAATTTCACATTTCTGAAAACGCTAGCTGATCTTGCGGGGGAATTTTAACTACCTTCCCAAACTCCAAATTCATATCTGAAAGAACCATTAGAAATATTAGGATGTGTAGTTGTCAATCGACTATTTGAGCATGTGAAACAGACTTTCCACGAATGAGAAAAATGATTTTTCCCAAGGCAGGTTATTTCCGAAAAATCTGCACTTTTGGTGGTTAAACTAGACCCGAATTTAGCCTATTAACTACTGAAAGCTCTGCTTTCGGTGGTTAATGAGCTCTTTTCAGGCCCACATAAACCATCAAAACCTGAGATTCTCGATTTTTCTTGAGAATACCAAATCCAATGCTTGTTCCAAGTTTATTTTTAGAAAGTAGACCATCTAACCCACCTAAAAAAATTTAGAAACAAATTTTTGGACATCTTCCTATCACCTCAAAATTGACAAAATGATAGTGCTATTTTAGGAGATAACATCTGGCTCTTACTCGGGGATGGAATCCTCCCAGTGAGGTTCCAAGAACAAGCAGACCTGTGCCTATCCATTAACTTAAAAATTCTGCCACCAATCATTTACAATTTGTATTGTGTCAATCCATTGGGCTATGGAGTCATCTGGCCTGAGCAACTTATCTTCTGACAACCTGTAGCCTACTGTGCTTATTCAACCAATAATTGAAAACAATCTAAGTGCTCATATGAAGAGATTATTCTTCTGCCTACTACTACACTAACCAACTGTACTGCCTCTTATCAAGTGAAGTCATGCTTCCAATGAAGCCATGTAAGGAATTGATTTATTGACATCATGCTAGATCTTGACCTGAACAACAATGGAAGGGATAGCCAACAACAAAGAGGTTTGAAAAGATGATCAAGCCAATTTCCAAGTGATAAAAATAATTTAACACATATACTGTTCAAAGGTTCCAAATAGTTGGCAAAAGGGTCATTAAAGTCACAATGAAATACCTCTTTGAGTTGCTGATCCAACTCACTGTAATGCTGCTCTTCTTTTCCTTCACAAAAATCAATGCTGAATGTAAACCGCTTGATCTCTGTTGGAGAAAAATACAAACTCAATTTCTGGCCTGAAACTTTCTGTTCATCATCTTCCTTTTCATATATGCTGCAATTTTCCTGATGTTCTAGCTGAAGATTAGACAGTCTATGAAAATATGGAAACTCTAAGCTGTCCTCATTATCCTCTTCTTCGTGTGTGCTGCAATAAAAAAACTAAAAGCTGTCCTTACTATCTATTGTAGGTTTGAAATTGTCTTCTACTGATATGTCAGTCTGTTCAACATATTCAGAGTTTTCAAAGGAGGCAATCTGATCTTTATGACAACATCTCTGATCATCTCTTTGCTGAAAAGTAGGACTAGATGAAATTTTAGTAGTCAACAATCCTTCCCAAKACTTAAARTCTTCTTCCYCATCACCATATTTATCAAATATGGGAACCATCAAGAACAATTTCTAATGATAGAGATGAAGATTCAAGCATAGAGTCATCAACAATAGGATCTTGAAATAGATTTGAAAAAATATCATCTTTTACCTCATCATATTCATCCTTCTCATTTGACATCGACATGTAAGATACATAAGGAGAAATATAATCCTCTTATTGTCTTTCTTGAAGATTAGATGTTTTCTGAAAATCTTTTTCTTCATAGTCACTACCATTTCTTTTGAACTACAAATTTGAAAGTGGAGGGATGCCCTTAGAATCTGTTGCAGATCTGAGACTGTCATCCGTTAATGTATCAATCTGATAATCACCTTTGGGGTTTTCAATGGGGACAATCTCATCTTCAAGACAACTTAAGTTGGTAGATGCATTTGATAAAATGTCAAAAGCATCAATGCTATGGTTATCCACCTGAAGACCACCAATATATTGGTTACAAAGATAGATGTCCCCTATTGCAACATACTCTTCGAAGCTATCACTAAGCACATCATGTATATATTCATGATCATCTCTCTGTGTAGCTAAAGGAACCAACTCTTCGAATTCATAACAATCGGACTTAAGGATGGTAAGAGAGCGTTCAATTTCTTTATTATCCATTTGTAGTTCATGTTGATGGGAAAAAACAACATCTTGAAGATCATTAAAGGGCTGTTGTATATTATGAGGGAGAGGTCTTTCTATATTTACATCTTCAAGCTTGCAATGTAATTCATATTCATCACAACAATTATCAAATGCAAACTCATCTGAAAAATACCTTTTGCAGTGCTCAGTGAATGCTTTGTGAAAATCCTTCAATGATGAAATGCTAGAAGGAGGTAAAGAAAAATACTGCTGACGTGCATCACCATACAATGAAAACATGAACATCTTCATGCTGCAGATCTAATAGATCCATGCACTCATGAAACTTTATGAGTTGTTCTGCATGATTGTCTTCTTTGCTCTCTTTGAAGATAGGCAGAAAATCTTCCCATTCCGACATATTAGGTACTGGATGTGGGAAACCAGGAACTGAAGAAAAATTGAGAGGTGCAAACCTCCGAGCCAAAAGAGCAGAAAATGCTTTTGACATTTGAATGGTGTGGAGTCACCACTGAATCTGTCCTTCATGGAGTCACCAGATAGATGATTACAACCAATGTAGTGTCCAACCTTTGTCTATCATCAAAGATCAGATCTATGTCATCTCCCAGGGAAGCTGAGCTTCGATCTCCTCTCCCCGGCAACAACGCCAATTTGTTATCACTCCAAGAAACTCTTTGGGGTTGTAGGCCAAAGATGCTTGGTAACTTAAGAATATGGTAAATTTGGTATACTTGGATCAATGGGATAGCTCAATGGCTAATGAGAAGAACAACTTATCATGCATTCGAATAAGACAATGCTTTTAGAAATCAATGATCAGTCAGAGTAATTGAAATAGGGTATGAAGAACACTAATCTAGATAACCAAGTACATTAACATGTAGGGTCATACAAGATAGTAAGAGATCCTTTGATTCAAATTCATGAGCTAAATAAGAAGATGACAGTTCTTAAAAGATGAGCTAAATTGAATCAAAGTACAGAGTAATGCAACACATGAACAAATCTGACATTGGTAGCAAAAGAAGACTGTGATTCATATCAAGATAAGAGTCTAAGTACATGAGCCAAAATGTATCTAGG
>JZKD02S0283927.1:0-19870 GCA_000966675.3 Picea glauca | reverse complement strand
CTCCCCCCAACTTTAACTTGTTCCCCTATCCGCCTCCGTTACCTTCCCCCTATGTTTCCTTTTCTTTCCCCTACCCTCTCCCTATCGTCCCTATCCATCTCCAACCACTGCTCTAGTGGTCGTTTGCAGGGAGGTGGGGAGGGTAAGGAGGTGGAGGGGGCAGGGAGGGAGGAGGGGGGAAGGGGATGGGATGGGGCTCTTTTTATTTTTATTTTCAATTGTTTTATAAATTGTGTTTATATATATATATATATATATATATATATATATATATATATATATATATATATATATATATATATATATATATATATATATATATAATATTTAAAACTATTTTCCCTCAAAGTTTGGGGTTTTCTCCTACATTTTTTTTTAACTTTTTTTCCTTATTTTAAATTTTTTTCTCAGTTTTTTTTTGTTTTTGTTTTTTTTTGTTTTTTTTTTGCAATAGTGTCTAATTTTAAGGTTTTTGTCTGCAATCATTCTAGTTGTTAGGTTATGGTTCCAAATAATTTATAATTTAACCCTTCCAAAAAATTAGTAGCACCACTTTTTGATTCAAGGGTTGATTTTAAGGTTTTTGTTTGTAACGGTATCAATTGTCAATGCCATAGTTTCAATCAAGTTATAATTTTAACCTCGAAACGAAAATGAGTGTTACTGGGAGCACCCCTTTTCAATTCAGAGATCGATTTTAAGATTTTGTCCCCAACAATATTGGTTTCCAGAGCCATGATTTCATCAAAATTGTAATTTTAACCCAAAAGTGCTACTAGTAGTACCACTTTTTCAAATGAGAGTAAAAAAAATCACTAAATATAACCTCTAAAAAACAATAACTCTAATTTTTTTTAATAAATAAACAACTATATTAGAAATGCAAGAGAAAGGAATACATACTCCTCCAAATTATGACCTTGACCATAAAGTAAATTTTGTCTATCCTTCACTGTTTGGGACCTGTGATTGGAACAAAGGTATTATATTTTCATTGACAATGGTAGGGTTTCATCTAGATGTGTATAACCACAACCACCAAATCATGTCAACCCAATAGCTTTCTCCACGTATAAAAGGGTTGTGACCAACCTCAAACAAATTAAAAGGATCACACTTGTTACTAATTTTTTTTTTAATGAGAACTGTAGCCTTAAATAAAAGTAATAATCACTAATACTTAGGAAGGAAGATATTCACAAGGAAATAAACTATTATATTCTAACTTGAAGTAGAGTTTCTAGATGTAACTTTTGTAGTTTAGAAATTAAACTATGAGAGGGTTTAAATGCAGAAATTCTATTACATAAATCGGGAAAATCTAAATACTTAAATATTTTAAGGTATTAAATGATCAAATTGTGAAAATCCACATACTTTTTAAATTAGTAAATTATTAATTTATTGATTTCTATAGTGAAATGTGATTTTAATGCAAATTAATTTTAGTTTTTTAAATTGTGGAAATAATTTGTTTAAGAATTTTATTTGCTCATTAAATTCAAGAATCTTTAATAATTCAATATGACTTATAGCTAAACTATTGTAAGCAATATTATCAAGTATTGAAAAAATTATAAATAATATTAAATGAACTTTTAATTATCCTTGATTATGAATGATTAAGATATATTTTGAAAAAATACTTAATAATTTTCCATATTAACAACATGCCTCTATTAAGCATTGAAATCCCATAGCCATTATTTAATGGTTTTATCTTTTAAGAACACAACAAATAATAATGAGTTAAGTAAAAGATAAGTTTGGAAATACAAATATAATAAATTGGTGTGGATGAGTTCTTCGTAAAACAACCAACTATTAATACAATGGGATATTTTTTGAAATAAGGACATGGGGCATACATTTCGAGTTTGTTTTAAACTTCTTAATAACTATGAACTTTATTCTTGCTATTGAATTATTGAAGTTAAAAGAAAAGACAAAGACAACCTTTGATATCCAAACTTTTATAAATGTATCAAAAAATTGGTGAATGGAGAATTCATTTCTGTTAAGACAATAAAAATGAATGAAAATTCCATTGTTTTTATAATGTGGTCCACAAGGTAACTCATCTTTGAATCCATAAGTGGAACATGGTGTGGAAGATACATTAAAGTTTAAGTGATAATGTACCTTTAACTCAACTTACCATTCCAATTCAATAGCATACTTGTTCTCATCATAGCATTGGAATGTGGAAACAAAATTTTTTGTTTGTTTTTCCACAATGTTGAAAGGTGCATAGTAAATTTCCTTGATGAGTGCTTTTGGTGAGTACAAAAAGGTGTTTTGACTTGTCATTTTAATATATTCATCCATTTTCATTTTGGATTATTTTAATTAATCACAGATTAATAATGAATTATTAATCCATATATGACAACAACAACTTGGAGGAAGTGACTTCATACAAATATCTTGGAATCAATATTCACCACAAGTTCAACTGGAATGATAGCATTGAAAAAATGATTATTGGGGGATGGAAAGCTTATCATGGGCTTGAAAACAATTGTAAATCAGTCGATCTTTAGATATGAGATAAGAAGAAACTCCTCTTTGAAACTCTTGTTACACTTGTTATTCTTTATGAATGTGAAGTCTAGGGATGTAGTATCTCTCATGAATCTTGGAGAAAAATAGAGAAAATACAAAATAATTTTATAATCTATAATCTAAAAAATAAAGGAAATACACCATATTTCATCCTCCTCTTAGAGGCAAGCCTTTTCCCCATTGAGAGTATGGCCATGACTAGATACCTGATGTATAAGAACAAGTTAAACAACAAGGAAGACAAAAGGCTTCCTAAAATTGCTTCAAAATCCAATCGTAACCACCATCGATTCAAGTGATGATGGCATAAAGATGCCAAGTCTTGGCTAAGTTATTGAGGAATCATGGAAGACGTCATTTTGTAGAATAAGGATACTATTAAAAATATCATCAAATCAAAATTTAAGTAGAAAATGTGGTGTGATAAAGAGTTAGAGGAAAAAAGAAAATTAAAGTACTATAAGGATGTAATTAACCCTAATCTAGAAGATCAAAATTATCTCTCTGTTTTGACAAGTGTAAAGAAAAAAATAATCATTGCTAAGATAAGAACAAATTCTCACGAGCTCCATAGTGAAACTAGGCGTTTGTCAATTACTAAAACCCCATGGGGTGAAAGAGTGTGTCACCTTTGTGACACTAAGAAGGTTGAAGATGAAAATCACTTTCTCTTAGATTGTCTAACCGATACCTAGATTAGATCTCAATTTCAAAATATTTGTCACACTACCAACCTTCCTAACCTTTTAACTGAACAAAACTATGGTGATCTTGGAAAGCTTTTCTTAATGCTTTTTGAGCAAAGAAACAAAATTCTAAAGAATTGCAAGTAATCCCTTACCCTCTTATGGTCTGATAGACCAATTCGGTCTCAGTGGACGTTAATCATCATCACCATCATCATCATTCAAGATTTAAAAAAAAATTGAAATTAAAAGTCTTTAGCATGACAGTTATCCAACCGACCAAAGAAAATGAATTCCCCATTTGTCACTTTAATTTTAAATGCCCTTCTTTAGAATTGACGACATAATTGTTAAAGAAGTCACATGTCATAACATCGCAACCAAAAAAACAAATAAAATTTATAAATTGATATCATATCATAGTATCATCCCTATAATGATATAAGCCTCTATCATTATGAACTAGTATGCAATATTATTAATGAAATCAATGGAATATCTTTCTTAGGAATTACATGATGCATTAAGTAGGCATAGAGCCTTTCCATCTCGGCTTGAAAATATACATGACCCACTACATCACTAGAATAAGGTTCAAAAAGCCACTATAGAACAACAATAATCATCTGAACAAACCATCTCAAGAGGTAATTTTCCATTTTTTCCTAATGGGGTCTCCTAGTTTGTTATTTTCCACCCACGATGCATCCTTTTATTGTCTTTAGCGATTTTGAGGATGGATTAATTTTTAAAATTAAAGTTGACAACTTTATGCCAAAATTACTTCATTTCTAGTTGCATCTTTGATTTGATTTTTACTTGAAAGGATAACCTAAACATGTTGAATCTTGAATGACAATAATGAATGTAGAGATTGTTCCCAAAAACAAAATCTCAATAATAGCTATCCATATTTTTTCTTTTGTTTCTTGTACTTACGCTCCTGTAAGAATGTGCAGTGCAATACATATAATAGACAAAAGAAAAACGAGTTAGCAAGTGAGAATAAAACTCATGAAGGACACATATAGCAATAATTTTTTATTACTCCCTATGCACAACTTTCTGTTTATACGTGCCTTTGTCTATCTCTATAGATAAAAAAACATGGTACTATATTACATGATATACTATCAATCATACATTTAAAGGCTTACATATTTCACATAATTTTATGTTCCCAAATTAAGTTATTTTCTGTTTATATGTGCCTTTGTCTATCTCTATAGATAAAAAAACATGGTACTATATCACATGATATATTATTAATCATACGTTTAAAGGCTTACATATTTCACATAATTTTATGTTCCCAAATTAAGTTATTTTCTGTTTATATGTGCCTTTGTCTATCTCTATAAATAAAAAAACATGATACTATATCACATGATATATTATCAATCATACGTTTAAAGGCTTACATATTTCACATAATTTTATGTTCCCAAATTAAGTTATTTTGTGTTCCAATAAATATTCTACAATGAGTGATGAGATAATTTAAGAAACAGTCTTAAATGACACATCAAAAGATAAATTAAGACAACTTACTTCATAAAATGAACTTTGCCATAGGTATTTAGTTAGTTATATTTTATAGTGAAACTTGATGTTCTATGAATCTACATAGTATTGCTTTTTGGCATTAAGGCACATATATAGTCTTAGTCTTATTTTTTTTAAAGGAATTTTCACCAAAGAGATACTCTGTATAGAAAAATAGAGTGTTGAGTAAAAAATACAAAGGAAAATGAAAATAGACGAAATTTAAATGTTTACTGAGCTAAGAGTATTTGAGCTCCTGCAAATTTGTTATCTCGAGTGGATTCAAAGTTGTTTTCACTTCATTATTTATTCGTGAGAAAATAATAGTGCCAAATTATTATCACGAGTGGATTCAAAGTTGCTTCCACTTCATTCTTTATTCGCGAGAAAAGAATAATGTCAATGCATTCTATCGAGGAAAATATCCTCTCTGCTTTAGGTTTACTGAAAGATTTCAACAACCAAAGGCAATAACCTTCAAAATGCTTATTTTGGTTTTAAAATTTTCTCTTCAATTGATTGAAGAGACTTTATGTGAAAATGTGTATATGTTTCAAATATAAGAATTGTAACAAATAATTGAAATAAAAACTTCAAAATGTTTATTTTGGTTTTAAAATTTTCTCTTCAATTGATTGAAGAGACTTTATGTAAAAATGTGTATATGTTTCAAATATAAGAATTGTAACAAATAATTGAAATAAAAATGATGGTGAGATTTAAAGAAAACCACAACTAACATGCATTCAAATCCATAAAGGGCACCATATTTATGTTCAACCCGCTTTCGAGATAAATTAAAGAAAATAAAATAAAATTAAACATGAAACACAACTCCTTTGAAGATAATAAATATATTTTATTAATTATATTTCAAAAAACAAGATGGAACTAAGTCCTCAAAATAGAAATGAAAACATAATTTCAGGAATGTTCAATACAATATTCAAATACTTTCAAATTCATGAAATTTCAGTAGTACATACTGCAAATAAGAAAATGAAGGAGATAAATTAAGAATATTTATATAAAATGGCAACAATAAGAGTTTTCAAACATCAACAAGTGAATAGATTCACAAAATTTCACTTAAAGACTGATAATTATAAAGATTTGAGAATAAATCTCATAAATCCTTCCATAGAGTCTTGAAATTCCTTGCAAAAAATAAAATTATAATGTTGATCAAACATGGAATGAATCCTTTGTGAATAAAAAGTCAAACAATTTAAAGAAAATCTAAAGCCAAGAAGATCGAGAAGACTTCTGAAGCAAGTTCATTTGTTTAGTCTAACAATGACCCCCTTTTCCTTTATCCCTTTCATCTAACTGTTTTCTGTTGAATATATAATGGTTTCCAAATTTAGAAATCATGGTAAGAGTGGTTTCCAAATTTAGAAATCATGGTAAGAGTGGACCCCTTATTTCTTGGAACAATCGTTAAAATGATTATTGATGGTAAGCTATGTGTTATTTTTTCTCTGTTTATTTGTCATCATTGGCATGGACCTTGGTGTTGACGTTGGCGTGGGATAGGATGATGACGTGGTAACTGATGTTGATGCTATCATCTAAGTTGGAGTAGAAGTATGGATTGCAACAGAAGAAGATGCCAATAAAGGGGCTTTGTTTCTTATTTTTGTGATTTGCTGCCACTCACTTCCTTATAGAATTTTGTAATCACACATCTTTCTCCCAACAATATCAAACTCTGTAAACAGATCATAATAGGCAGGAGGAAGATATTTCTGATTATTTTTCTGATTTGCTGCCACTCACTCCTTCTAGAATTTTGTAATCACACATCTTTCTCCTAACAATATCTAACTCTGTAAACAGATCATAATAGGCAGGAGGAAGATATTTCTGAATATTTATAAGAATACTTAATAACATGAGATCTTTGAATAATTTCTTATAAATAATTAATCTCCTAATTGTGCCAGTGATATCATTGATATTTCTGAATATTTATAAAAATACTTAATAACATGAAATCTTTGAATAATTTCTTATAAATAATTAATCTCCTAACTGGACCAGTGACATCATTAAATTGTTCAAGATTGGATCTTCCTTTTTCAAGAGATTCTTCATAAATATTCTTCAAATAAAACCTCTATAATTATTCCATGGTATTGGAAGTCCAAGTTCAAATGCTTCTGTAAACCTGTTTTTGAAATCATGACTGAACTTTAGAATTGCTCGACATTTATTTTGAGTAGATAATATCAAACTATGTTTGAAAATAACTGTGACGATCCCATGATAAAAGATGTTCTATCTTTGATATCCAATCATTTCAAATCTTCTTTACTTTTATTATTCACAAATTTTATGACATCATTTGCAATCTAAAATTTGTAAACCAAATGTTCCCAAGCTTTGGTTACTTGAAGTATTACACTTCTTTCCAAGTCTTCAATGTCTTGAAGTACATTTAGATTTCCTCTTATCTGCTGCATAATTTTCTTGATTTGATCCCATATACAATGTTTTGCTCCAATAAGATATATTTTTGGAGACCCCTTTTGATCAAACTTCTTCTTCATGTCTTCTAATTTTCCAATTTGGAGGTTGGTTTATGATATTATTCTATCTTTTTCAGCTATAACAAAATAATTTTCATCTACTAAGGCATTTCTCCTATTAATCTGTTATAGTAAATCCACCATTTCTGAATTCTTTACTTGAATCACACACTTATGTTGTTTTTAATTCCTTTTGTAGTGCTGAGTCTGCTGACACCTATTATTTGAGTTTTGCAATGTGTTCTGAGTCTGATCCTTCTGGTAAGATTTCTACATTAGGAATTCTTACCTTCTAAAGACTTGCTGCCAATGCAACTTCTTTCTCTTCATTCAGCCTTTCAATTATCTTTCCTAAATGGATGTTTTGATCTTGAAGAACATTTAGTTGATTGTTAAGTTGCTCTTTTGTTTTCTCTAGATCAACTATTTATTTGGTCTAAACATGTTATTTAACATGTATTTTCAATTTTCTTCTCAACATTTGACTTTCCTTTTCTTTTTCTTTCAATAAGGAAAGTATAGCTAATTTGTTTTTTATCCATGTCCCAAAGAAATTAACTTTTGTTCCAAATCACTGATTGATGTCATCCGAGCTCTGCATGTGCTTCTTTCAATTCTCAACTGATTTTCTAATGTGTTTATCTACAATTTTAATTTTCTGACATTTACTACTGCTTGTATCAGATCTTTAGCCACTACATCCCCTGCTTGTTTATGCCACTCAATATTATATTTTGGAGGCATATTATATAAATCAAAAGTGAACTTTGTTTTCTCATAGTCTTAGGGTATGATATCCTTTGCAGGTTTGCCAACCTTAGGTTGTAAGAAAACCATCTGAAAATATCATTTTTCATAGTTAATAGAAGACAACAACCTAGATGGAGTAGGTCCTTCATGATTGATCTGGGAATATAAATCCCCTTTTTGAGTCTAGCTTTGTCTTTTTAAATGAAGGTTCTTGCTCATCCCCTCCATTTTTCATAGTTAATAGAAGACAACAACCTAGATGGAGTAGGTCCTTCATGATTGATCTGGGAATATAAATCCCCTTTTTGAGTCTAGCTTTGTCTTTTTAAATGAAGGTTCTTGCTCATCCCCTCCATTGGGTCATCCACTGCTTTTCTTTAAAATTTTGCTTTCTTTGGATTCTCCATCACAAAGTCGACTACTTTATTTTCTTGATCATCATCAATTATGATAACTGAAGAAGATGCCAAACTGTCTCTAACAAGTTCTTTCTTACTATTTCCCGCTTTGATGGATCCAAGCTTTGAACTTGTAGCAATTGATGAACCTCTGCTCATGATTCTTTATTTTCTTATCTTTCTCTACATGTATCTACATGATGAATATAAGGTGTGAAACCAACTGCAAGTCTCATGTTAGTAATCAAAGCAAAAGGATCATATTGCCAGTTATCATCTTCTTCAAAGTTGAAAACCTTCATCATATTTTCTATAATCTCTAAAGTTGTTTTATCTCTTACTATGAAAAAGGAAATTCCTGCTAGTAATTGGAGTGCTAGTAATGGAGAGAAGTCTTTTTATTTTTTAAAGAAAAATGGGCATGATCTAAGTTCAATATTTGTCTTAAATACCCTAGAGCAAAAATTCTAGGAGTAAGAAAGACTGATAACCTATAGGGTCTTAACTTAGATCCATAAATCCTTGAGACTGTACCAATCTCCAAATTTTATTTCTTGTCCTAGTTGTAAGGAAGATTTACACTCGAGGAAAATTCTTGGGGGAAACTCATTGTAAAATAAAGCATATGTATGCAATGACTATCACTTGATCAATAAAAAAAGTTGTAACCGTTTAATCCA
Source organism: Picea glauca (assembly GCA_000966675.3). Taxonomy (NCBI): domain Eukaryota; kingdom Viridiplantae; phylum Streptophyta; class Pinopsida; order Pinales; family Pinaceae; genus Picea; species Picea glauca. Next base: position 10,715 of record JZKD02S0283927.1, on the reverse strand, counting down.
TTCGACGACTAAAAGAAAATTTCCGAGTTGGTCTACTTTCCTCAAATCTAAATGTTGGAAGTGGATTGACTGTTGATATATTAAAAGATAAACCAGATTAGATTGATACCTAAAGCTTTTCCAAACCTCAAAATATGTTAATTACTCATGAAAGGTATCAGAAAAGGAACCAACATAATTGAATTTATCATATTGAATTACTTTGAGGATAAAACATAATACAATCTCATCAAGCAGAGCATCACTATCATAGCCAAGGATTAAACAAATCATAGTTATGAATTCCCTGACNCCATTCCAATTCAATAGCATACTTGTTCTCATCATAGCATTGGAATGTGGAAACAAAATTTTTTGTTTGTTTTTCCACAATGTTGAAAGGTGCATAGTAAATTTCCTTGATGAGTGCTTTTGGTGAGTACAAAAAGGTGTTTTGACTTGTCATTTTAATATATTCATCCATTTTCATTTTGGATTATTTTAATTAATCACAGATTAATAATGAATTATTAATCCATATATGACAACAACAACTTGGAGGAAGTGACTTCATACAAATATCTTGGAATCAATATTCACCACAAGTTCAACTGGAATGATAGCATTGAAAAAATGATTATTGGGGGATGGAAAGCTTATCATGGGCTTGAAAACAATTGTAAATCAGTCGATCTTTAGATATGAGATAAGAAGAAACTCCTCTTTGAAACTCTTGTTACACTTGTTATTCTTTATGAATGTGAAGTCTAGGGATGTAGTATCTCTCATGAATCTTGGAGAAAAATAGAGAAAATACAAAATAATTTTATAATCTATAATCTAAAAAATAAAGGAAATACACCATATTTCATCCTCCTCTTAGAGGCAAGCCTTTTCCCCATTGAGAGTATGGCCATGACTAGATACCTGATGTATAAGAACAAGTTAAACAACAAGGAAGACAAAAGGCTTCCTAAAATTGCTTCAAAATCCAATCGTAACCACCATCGATTCAAGTGATGATGGCATAAAGATGCCAAGTCTTGGCTAAGTTATTGAGGAATCATGGAAGACGTCATTTTGTAGAATAAGGATACTATTAAAAATATCATCAAATCAAAATTTAAGTAGAAAATGTGGTGTGATAAAGAGTTAGAGGAAAAAAGAAAATTAAAGTACTATAAGGATGTAATTAACCCTAATCTAGAAGATCAAAATTATCTCTCTGTTTTGACAAGTGTAAAGAAAAAAATAATCATTGCTAAGATAAGAACAAATTCTCACGAGCTCCATAGTGAAACTAGGCGTTTGTCAATTACTAAAACCCCATGGGGTGAAAGAGTGTGTCACCTTTGTGACACTAAGAAGGTTGAAGATGAAAATCACTTTCTCTTAGATTGTCTAACCGATACCTAGATTAGATCTCAATTTCAAAATATTTGTCACACTACCAACCTTCCTAACCTTTTAACTGAACAAAACTATGGTGATCTTGGAAAGCTTTTCTTAATGCTTTTTGAGCAAAGAAACAAAATTCTAAAGAATTGCAAGTAATCCCTTACCCTCTTATGGTCTGATAGACCAATTCGGTCTCAGTGGACGTTAATCATCATCACCATCATCATCATTCAAGATTTAAAAAAAAATTGAAATTAAAAGTCTTTAGCATGACAGTTATCCAACCGACCAAAGAAAATGAATTCCCCATTTGTCACTTTAATTTTAAATGCCCTTCTTTAGAATTGACGACATAATTGTTAAAGAAGTCACATGTCATAACATCGCAACCAAAAAAACAAATAAAATTTATAAATTGATATCATATCATAGTATCATCCCTATAATGATATAAGCCTCTATCATTATGAACTAGTATGCAATATTATTAATGAAATCAATGGAATATCTTTCTTAGGAATTACATGATGCATTAAGTAGGCATAGAGCCTTTCCATCTCGGCTTGAAAATATACATGACCCACTACATCACTAGAATAAGGTTCAAAAAGCCACTATAGAACAACAATAATCATCTGAACAAACCATCTCAAGAGGTAATTTTCCATTTTTTCCTAATGGGGTCTCCTAGTTTGTTATTTTCCACCCACGATGCATCCTTTTATTGTCTTTAGCGATTTTGAGGATGGATTAATTTTTAAAATTAAAGTTGACAACTTTATGCCAAAATTACTTCATTTCTAGTTGCATCTTTGATTTGATTTTTACTTGAAAGGATAACCTAAACATGTTGAATCTTGAATGACAATAATGAATGTAGAGATTGTTCCCAAAAACAAAATCTCAATAATAGCTATCCATATTTTTTCTTTTGTTTCTTGTACTTACGCTCCTGTAAGAATGTGCAGTGCAATACATATAATAGACAAAAGAAAAACGAGTTAGCAAGTGAGAATAAAACTCATGAAGGACACATATAGCAATAATTTTTTATTACTCCCTATGCACAACTTTCTGTTTATACGTGCCTTTGTCTATCTCTATAGATAAAAAAACATGGTACTATATTACATGATATACTATCAATCATACATTTAAAGGCTTACATATTTCACATAATTTTATGTTCCCAAATTAAGTTATTTTCTGTTTATATGTGCCTTTGTCTATCTCTATAGATAAAAAAACATGGTACTATATCACATGATATATTATTAATCATACGTTTAAAGGCTTACATATTTCACATAATTTTATGTTCCCAAATTAAGTTATTTTCTGTTTATATGTGCCTTTGTCTATCTCTATAAATAAAAAAACATGATACTATATCACATGATATATTATCAATCATACGTTTAAAGGCTTACATATTTCACATAATTTTATGTTCCCAAATTAAGTTATTTTGTGTTCCAATAAATATTCTACAATGAGTGATGAGATAATTTAAGAAACAGTCTTAAATGACACATCAAAAGATAAATTAAGACAACTTACTTCATAAAATGAACTTTGCCATAGGTATTTAGTTAGTTATATTTTATAGTGAAACTTGATGTTCTATGAATCTACATAGTATTGCTTTTTGGCATTAAGGCACATATATAGTCTTAGTCTTATTTTTTTTAAAGGAATTTTCACCAAAGAGATACTCTGTATAGAAAAATAGAGTGTTGAGTAAAAAATACAAAGGAAAATGAAAATAGACGAAATTTAAATGTTTACTGAGCTAAGAGTATTTGAGCTCCTGCAAATTTGTTATCTCGAGTGGATTCAAAGTTGTTTTCACTTCATTATTTATTCGTGAGAAAATAATAGTGCCAAATTATTATCACGAGTGGATTCAAAGTTGCTTCCACTTCATTCTTTATTCGCGAGAAAAGAATAATGTCAATGCATTCTATCGAGGAAAATATCCTCTCTGCTTTAGGTTTACTGAAAGATTTCAACAACCAAAGGCAATAACCTTCAAAATGCTTATTTTGGTTTTAAAATTTTCTCTTCAATTGATTGAAGAGACTTTATGTGAAAATGTGTATATGTTTCAAATATAAGAATTGTAACAAATAATTGAAATAAAAACTTCAAAATGTTTATTTTGGTTTTAAAATTTTCTCTTCAATTGATTGAAGAGACTTTATGTAAAAATGTGTATATGTTTCAAATATAAGAATTGTAACAAATAATTGAAATAAAAATGATGGTGAGATTTAAAGAAAACCACAACTAACATGCATTCAAATCCATAAAGGGCACCATATTTATGTTCAACCCGCTTTCGAGATAAATTAAAGAAAATAAAATAAAATTAAACATGAAACACAACTCCTTTGAAGATAATAAATATATTTTATTAATTATATTTCAAAAAACAAGATGGAACTAAGTCCTCAAAATAGAAATGAAAACATAATTTCAGGAATGTTCAATACAATATTCAAATACTTTCAAATTCATGAAATTTCAGTAGTACATACTGCAAATAAGAAAATGAAGGAGATAAATTAAGAATATTTATATAAAATGGCAACAATAAGAGTTTTCAAACATCAACAAGTGAATAGATTCACAAAATTTCACTTAAAGACTGATAATTATAAAGATTTGAGAATAAATCTCATAAATCCTTCCATAGAGTCTTGAAATTCCTTGCAAAAAATAAAATTATAATGTTGATCAAACATGGAATGAATCCTTTGTGAATAAAAAGTCAAACAATTTAAAGAAAATCTAAAGCCAAGAAGATCGAGAAGACTTCTGAAGCAAGTTCATTTGTTTAGTCTAACAATGACCCCCTTTTCCTTTATCCCTTTCATCTAACTGTTTTCTGTTGAATATATAATGGTTTCCAAATTTAGAAATCATGGTAAGAGTGGTTTCCAAATTTAGAAATCATGGTAAGAGTGGACCCCTTATTTCTTGGAACAATCGTTAAAATGATTATTGATGGTAAGCTATGTGTTATTTTTTCTCTGTTTATTTGTCATCATTGGCATGGACCTTGGTGTTGACGTTGGCGTGGGATAGGATGATGACGTGGTAACTGATGTTGATGCTATCATCTAAGTTGGAGTAGAAGTATGGATTGCAACAGAAGAAGATGCCAATAAAGGGGCTTTGTTTCTTATTTTTGTGATTTGCTGCCACTCACTTCCTTATAGAATTTTGTAATCACACATCTTTCTCCCAACAATATCAAACTCTGTAAACAGATCATAATAGGCAGGAGGAAGATATTTCTGATTATTTTTCTGATTTGCTGCCACTCACTCCTTCTAGAATTTTGTAATCACACATCTTTCTCCTAACAATATCTAACTCTGTAAACAGATCATAATAGGCAGGAGGAAGATATTTCTGAATATTTATAAGAATACTTAATAACATGAGATCTTTGAATAATTTCTTATAAATAATTAATCTCCTAATTGTGCCAGTGATATCATTGATATTTCTGAATATTTATAAAAATACTTAATAACATGAAATCTTTGAATAATTTCTTATAAATAATTAATCTCCTAACTGGACCAGTGACATCATTAAATTGTTCAAGATTGGATCTTCCTTTTTCAAGAGATTCTTCATAAATATTCTTCAAATAAAACCTCTATAATTATTCCATGGTATTGGAAGTCCAAGTTCAAATGCTTCTGTAAACCTGTTTTTGAAATCATGACTGAACTTTAGAATTGCTCGACATTTATTTTGAGTAGATAATATCAAACTATGTTTGAAAATAACTGTGACGATCCCATGATAAAAGATGTTCTATCTTTGATATCCAATCATTTCAAATCTTCTTTACTTTTATTATTCACAAATTTTATGACATCATTTGCAATCTAAAATTTGTAAACCAAATGTTCCCAAGCTTTGGTTACTTGAAGTATTACACTTCTTTCCAAGTCTTCAATGTCTTGAAGTACATTTAGATTTCCTCTTATCTGCTGCATAATTTTCTTGATTTGATCCCATATACAATGTTTTGCTCCAATAAGATATATTTTTGGAGACCCCTTTTGATCAAACTTCTTCTTCATGTCTTCTAATTTTCCAATTTGGAGGTTGGTTTATGATATTATTCTATCTTTTTCAGCTATAACAAAATAATTTTCATCTACTAAGGCATTTCTCCTATTAATCTGTTATAGTAAATCCACCATTTCTGAATTCTTTACTTGAATCACACACTTATGTTGTTTTTAATTCCTTTTGTAGTGCTGAGTCTGCTGACACCTATTATTTGAGTTTTGCAATGTGTTCTGAGTCTGATCCTTCTGGTAAGATTTCTACATTAGGAATTCTTACCTTCTAAAGACTTGCTGCCAATGCAACTTCTTTCTCTTCATTCAGCCTTTCAATTATCTTTCCTAAATGGATGTTTTGATCTTGAAGAACATTTAGTTGATTGTTAAGTTGCTCTTTTGTTTTCTCTAGATCAACTATTTATTTGGTCTAAACATGTTATTTAACATGTATTTTCAATTTTCTTCTCAACATTTGACTTTCCTTTTCTTTTTCTTTCAATAAGGAAAGTATAGCTAATTTGTTTTTTATCCATGTCCCAAAGAAATTAACTTTTGTTCCAAATCACTGATTGATGTCATCCGAGCTCTGCATGTGCTTCTTTCAATTCTCAACTGATTTTCTAATGTGTTTATCTACAATTTTAATTTTCTGACATTTACTACTGCTTGTATCAGATCTTTAGCCACTACATCCCCTGCTTGTTTATGCCACTCAATATTATATTTTGGAGGCATATTATATAAATCAAAAGTGAACTTTGTTTTCTCATAGTCTTAGGGTATGATATCCTTTGCAGGTTTGCCAACCTTAGGTTGTAAGAAAACCATCTGAAAATATCATTTTTCATAGTTAATTGAAGACAACAACCTAGATGGAGTAGGTCCTTCATGATTGATCTGGGAATATAAATCCCCTTTTTGAGTCTAGCTTTGTCTTTTTAATTGAAGAGTGTTGCTCATCCCCCTCCATTGGGTCATCCACTGCTTTCTTTGAAATTTTGCTTTCTTTGGATTCTCCATCACAAAGTCGACTACTTTATTTTCTTGATCATCATCAATTGTGATAACTGAAGAAGATGCCAAACTGTCTCTAACAAGTTCTTTCTTACTATTTCCCGCTTTAATGGATCCAAGCTTTGAACTTGTAGCAATTGATGAACCTCTGCTCATGATTCTTTATTTTCTTATCTTTCTTTACATGTATCTACATGATGAATATAAGGTGTGGAACCAACTGCAAGTCTCATGTTAGTAATCAAAGGAAAAGGATCATATTGCCAGTTATCATCTTCTTCAAAGTTGAAAACCTTCATCATATTTTCTATAATCTCTAAAGTTGTTTTATCTCTTACTATGAAAAAGGAAATTCCTGCTAGTAATTGGAGTGCTAGTAATGGAGAGAAGTCTTTTTATTTTTTAAAGAAAAATGGGCATGATCTAAGTTCAATATTTGTCTTAAATACCCTAGAGCAAAAATTCTAGGAGTAAGAAAGACTGATAACCTATAGGGTCTTAACTTAGATCCATAAATCCTTGAGACTGTACCAATCTCCAAATTTTATTTCTTGTCCTAGTTGTAAGGAAGATTTACACTCGAGGAAAATTCTTGGGGGAAACTCATTGTAAAATAAAGCATATGTATGCAATGACTATCACTTGATCAATAAAAAAAGTTGTAACCGTTTAATCCATTCGACGACTAAAAGAAAATTTCCGAGTTGGTCTACTTTCCTCAAATCTAAATGTTGGAAGTGGATTGACTGTTGATATATTAAAAGATAAACCAGATTAGATTGATACCTAAAGCTTTTCCAAACCTCAAAATATGTTAATTACTCATGAAAGGTATCAGAAAAGGAACCAACATAATTGAATTTATCATATTGAATTACTTTGAGGATAAAACATAATACAATCTCATCAAGCAGAGCATCACTATCATAGCCAAGGATTAAACAAATCATAGTTATGAATTCCCTGACGGATTCCTTGAACAAAAATGAATTTAGGGAAAATTTTAACTCTATTCCAGTTGTTGCATTAATATATTTTTCATGAAAATAGTTTTTTCTAACACTGGTAATGCATTGAATTCCCCACTTAATTCATCTTCATTAATTCTTTCTCGATTATCAAGTAATAGTAGTGGTTCTAAAATGGCAACTTCCGAAATCGAGAGAATACTTTTCTGGTTATTTCTGTCCTTGATAACCCTCTGTACCGGATCATAAAATTGTGTTGACATATGGACAAACTCAGGAAAACGAAAGGTCGTAGGGACAATAGCTTGAGCTATACCACATTCCCATACATGTATATATTCAAGATTATTATTAAACTTGGAAAAAAGTAAGTTTCTGATTTCTACAACAATTTTTCTCTGATATTCTGGTTTCAAAAACGTCAAAATGTTTATCTACAAAATGTCTAAAAGCTGGGTTTTATGTTTCAGATCACTAAGGAATGTCTGTCTTTCCCTAGAAGCCATCTAAAATTCTGCAACTAATTTGCTACAACTCCCTTAAAATACCCTATGTGGAAAATTTATAAGAAAATCAATCTCAGGCTGAGTTTATGCGTGCCTAATACTAGGGTGGTATCGGAGCTTTGGAAAGTACTTTTCGAAACTTTTGAAAAGCTCTGATTTCAATAGGAAGGTGCCACATGTATAGAAAGTGGTTTGGTGGTATAAGAGCTTTATGCTCCGATAACCTCCAATCACTTAAACCTATGAAATCATTTTACACCGTTGAACATCCTTTCTTTGTAACCATCAGATATGGACGACAATTATGTTATGTTTTGAGTTTTTAATTAGGATCATGCTTCGATTAATTAACGTTAGATTATGCTTTAGGCTTACTTTACTCACTTTAACCTTATTTTAATATGGTAAAATTTTCTAGTATCCAAGATATTCAGGGCCTTAGTTACAACATTGGGCTTAAATTAGGGATAATGCTTCCTTGTGAGGCATTAAGAACCATAGATCTTGTGCCTTTTATGTTGGGCTATGGGTCAAATAATCCGTTAATTTAGAGATGTGGGAAAAATATCATAAACAAAATTATCAATTTAAGGAGAATTATGATTTCAAAATGAGAACTCTAGCTCCAAAATATTATATTTTTGGGTAAAAAACACCAAAATCAACCTTCAAATTTAAAAATAGTGTTACTGATAGCACCATTTTTTGGGAGGTGGTTAAAATTGCAATATTTTGAAACTTGTTTGAAATCGCACCCTTGACATTGCGAATAGAATCCTGAAATTGACGCTTGAATCGAAAGGTGATGCTACCGGTAGCACCATTTTTTGGGGAGGTGGTTAAAATTGCAACTTGTTTGAAATGACACCCTTGACATTGTGAATAGATCCCTAAAATTGACCCTTGAATCGAAAAGTAATGTTATCCGTAACACCACTTTTTCTTTGGAGATCAAATTAAGACGTGAGTGTTATTACTTGATAATTTATATATTAATTGTTTTTATTTTTTTTAATAATTGACATTAAGAAAATAATTAAATTGGAAAAAAACCATCCCTAAACAAATTCCTCATTTTTAGAGGGAAAAATATTCTTCTAGAAATAAATAAAAAAAAAAACATTTTTCGTTCGAAAAAAAACCCACAAGTCTTAATAAAAAAATTCAAAAAAAAAAGTTATAAAAATATAAAAAACAAGCTAAAATTTAAAAATATTTTAAGTAAAACACAATATTTTTAAAAAATTAAACATTCTAAAAAAATTAAAAAGACTAAACTAAAACGATGAGGAAAAGTGATTATTTTCACTTGGAGGGAACCTACAATGTTATAGCAAAATAATAATAGATTGGAAAAGAGGTAGAAAACTATTCAAAAGATAAGTGATAATCACAATGAATAGTTCAAAAAATGACAAATCAGATCATAACTCTACCATAGTATCGCCAAGAAAAGAGGTTTGAAGACAAACACACAATTTTTTATTGATCAAGCTTACAAGAGCGTTGATTGTGCCACACTTGGCAAGCCTACAACCGATACAATGACTGCCTTGCTTAGAGAAGAGCCACTGGACTAGAGAAGAAGAGAGAGGAGAATGAGAAAGACACTATGTTGTTGTTGTAATGAACCGACCAATAACCAATGAAAACCATTCAATATATAGGAGATGAGTGTGAATAAAATAGGAGTTAATGCACATGAGGGAATAAGTGTGAGTGAGAAATTTAGGAATTAATGCTCATGAGGGAATGAAAAGAGAGTTAACTCATGTGAATAATAGGAGAGTTAACACATGGGGGAATAAATTATGAATTAAATGCATGTTTAAATGCTAAATTTGGCCAAGTAATGAGTGAATTTTAGCCAAGGGGAAATTCGTCCTATTTTTTAGGGATTTTCCTAAATTTTAGGAAATTTGCGTTAAAAAAGAAAATTAAGAGGAATTTGAGGAAATTAATGCATGAAAAATGAAGATATGTCGAGTGAATAAAAGTTAGTGAGAAAATTAAGTCTTGATTAGAGAATTTCATCCTATTTTTTAGGAAATCACAGTTTAAACTCAACTGAAGGCGAATTTTATGGAGTTGATGCATGGCAAGTGGAAAGTTGATTATACAGAGGAATATACGACTAAATTTAGGCCTAGTTATGCGACTCCCTTTTCTCAATTAATTTATTTATTATATGCACAAGTCTTGGGAAAATGCGCCCTATGCTAAGTGAATGCCACATCACTTTGTAGATCTGCTACATGTCGACCTGAGGGTGCCACTTGGCACTGCATGGATGATGACCATACCTGCTAAATATAGAAATTTCTAAAAATAGAATCCAACTCCTAGTTTTTGGAAACTATCCACATCATCCAGGAACACTAGGAGAACACTGCCACATGTCACTATCTAAAAATAGACACTGCTAAAATTAGAAAGTTGTCTGAATGCCTTTGACTTTATACTCATTGAACTCATTTTTCCGTAAGGGATCCGAATCTGCAATCATAATTGACATCCGAGGCCTGGTGGTCAACCTGCTAAAAATAGAAAACTGTGACAAATCATCCCAAAAAAATCCAAAAGACTTTGAATGTCTCATGGATCAACAATATGCGCTCAAGATATGAATCTGAGGCCTGGATAATCCGGATTTATGTAGGAACACAATGAAATACAGAAATACACATAAATGCAGAGATGCAGCGGAAATAAGACTTCATTTCATTAATGACTGAAAAATGCTTACAAACAGAATG
>JZKD02S0283905.1:5720-20293 GCA_000966675.3 Picea glauca | reverse complement strand
ACCACCTTCTGCTGCAAACATTTCTCCTATCAATATGATTTCATCATTTACCAGAGAATCCCTTAGGTCTGTTGATCCTTGGGTGGTACCTCATCTTGAGGATGTTGAATGTTATGGATCTTCTCTACCACCCACTATGGTTTAGATTGTTCATCCAACTATCCCATTAGCATCAGCTGATACTAGTCAAAAAATCCATCCTCATATAGATTGTGATCATCCTAATCTTCCCATATGGGTTTTTGACTCTCTAATTTCACATGATTTCCTAGATATTGAGTTTGCTTCAGATAACGCCATCCTAGATGTCATGGCATCCCTAGATAATCCAAAGGATGAGGTGTTGCATCAATAATATTGTCCTAATTCTAAACTATTGAGAGTTGGAATGATGAATCTTGATCTAATACCAGGGGAATTTTTCAGAGCATCCAATGAAACCCCTAGTCTTGACCCTTTTTTGTCTCATATTTCTTTTTCAGAACTTGCCACAGAATTCTCTGCTTCCCCTTCAAAAAATCATCTGGTTCCCCTTATTTCGAAGATTTATGTTTCATACCTCCTTTATGACTTGATGGGAATCATAAAGGAGCCACCCTAGCTCATAAAATGACTCAAGACGAGTATCTTCGATTGTATACATTCATTCCTATGTGGCATGGTCTCGGCATGGTAAGCCATATGATGTCAACATCGGCTCTTGAGTTCATCAATTATGAAAAAGATATTTGGTCAGAGCCTAGAAATGGGATCTACTTGGCATAAGGATCAATATGAGTATTGCATTGTACATATGTGTGTGGTGTGAGTTCTTTTGCTTTGCATATATCATATCCAAAAAACCCAAAAATATTTTCTTTTTTTTATATTTCACTACACAATTTGACCCTGGAATCTAGTTTACATGTGTTGACAGGATTATGTGGACTTTTTTACAAAATCAAATACTTTCACTGAAATTGAGGCACATGTTCCCACACTAGAATATAGAGATAGGTTTTTACCTACATCCATGATTTTCATTATTAACCATCCATTTTTCCATCATATGCCTTAGGTTCAATTCCGTCAGGTTTCAACATTAGACACTCCATTTTTGCATGTCGTAACTTGTTCGGTAGTCCCTAGTCTCCATGGGTGGCCTGGTTAGCACCTACATTTCCATTTGGTTTCCATGCTAAAATTTATCGTAGGCCTGGGAACCCTCCTGTAGTCCCACAATGACTTGATGTTGAGACTCATTTCCATCTCTCCATCTATATTCTGGCCATATCCGGTGGGAGTTCCCAAAATTTTCATGTTGCTTAATTGTCTCCTATGAATTTTTTGGTTGCATCATGCACACTATCACCATGTTGTTGTTTTTCAAAATCCCACTTACCACTATTGCAGTAGCCTTTGGCCATCCACCTGTATCATTATTTGGCCTCTGTTTCGCATCTGCCTAACCATGGAGAAAACAAATGCTAAGAGTGGACCTTATTGGCCATTACTATTTGCATTCATTATGCTTAGGTCGGTTCTATGCACTTGGAACATAGGAGAATGTTGTTAAGCTAATTTTTTCTCTCCATATGAGTACAATTTTATCTCTTTCTTGGACTTTTAAAAAGACATAAAAAATACACTATCGAGTAAACATTTACCTCTTTTTTGGACTCGTTAAAAGACACAAAAAAGACACATATCGAGTAAACTTGTATCTTTTTTTTGAGGTCATTAAAATTGAATGAAAAAGACACTATCAAGCACACTTTTGTTTCTCTTATGCACTCGTTAAACCATGAAGGAGACACTAAAACAAAAAAAAATAAAAAAAGGGTGGTTTTTTTTTACCATTGATCTATTATTGAAATGGCATCATCAGTCGAGTCGCCCTTGAACATGGCACTTGTTTGAGTCATCATCATACAATTAGGTTTTATCTTTCCAAGGAGCCATCTTAGTGATATGAGTCAGAGATACTCCTTCAACTGGTTACTCTTCTAATAATCATTGAGAGTGCTTCAACACCTCCCGTGTTGTTGCACTATACTAGTCCAAATCTTGTGTCTCACTGCCAAGTCACCATTGTGTAGTGCTATATTTTTAAGGGAAGTTTAAGCCTAAGTTGAACATCTATTTTTTTGTTGACTTTCTGCATCGACCATATATGTGTCATTTTTACTGCGTGACTCTCTCTTCACATAATCTCTTGGTGTATGTTTCATGTCAATTGACAGGGGATACATTAAGGCCCTCCTTCAATGGATCTCTTCCTATCGAATTTAGCACATTATCTAGGAGAGAGATCTAGAACCGACTAATACCTTGGAGCTTGCAATCCTCAGTGGTAGGCCTCCTCATGATCAATAATACGTTTACATTATTGACTCTTGATCGATTGATTCTATGAGTGTTCAACATTAGATCCTCTATTCACACTCGCTAGATTATACTAGGTGCCATGGGGTCCATCTTCCTCATTGGTGGGTCCCCTCATATGTGTTAATAGTTTACATCAATGACCAATAATCAAATAATTTCTACCATGCTCAAAATCAACTCATATATTCACATGTTGTAGATTCATACCATCGGGGTTTGGTATGAAGACCTTGGGTTTGGGACCACCTCCTTCCTTTAAAACATCCCCTCCCAAGTTGCAATGTAGTATATCACTTGTATATGAGTACTTTGAAGACTTTTGGGGCACTTTCCTCAATGCTCTTTGTCTTCCTGATGTATATGATGTGTCATATATCCACAATGTATTTTCTCATGGCTATGATCTTATTGATGACATAGATCCACATTGTATTGGCTTGTGGCTATGATATTATTGATGACATGGATCCACTGTGTATTCGTTCATGGCCATGCTCTTTCATTTCATGTCATGGATCCATGGTGTATTGTTTAGAATCCATGCTTTGATACTCTTTAGATTCTGAGTATGTCTACCTTGGGGACAATCTATATATAATTTTATCCTTGGTGTTATATTCCAAGTACTCTTTTACCACCAGACCTCTTTGCTTTCTCCTCACACCACCTCATGGATACTATTTTATTTTAATGTGTTTTGACCATCCATTCCTTTCCTAACCTCACACATTAGGGGGAAATTCTTATAGCCTTAATTTCCACCCTACAAGGTCAGAAGGGAATCAATAAGAAGATGAATAAAAATACACAACTCTAGCTTAATATTTAGGTCACTTTTGAAGGGTGTCTCTTGTCATACATTGACAACAAGCGATTAGTCTCTAGTNTGCAAACTATCTACTAAATCACAACTCGACTCGAGTTGTTCCTTGTATGACTCTAGTCGAATGATGGTGTGGAAAGAAGCATTCAATCAACTACCTCCATGTGTTTGGATGTGTTGTTTGGGATCATATTTTCAAATATTGCATAAATAATTTGGACATAAAGAGTCATTCTTGCATCATGATGGACTACTTTGAAGAGTCGAAAACCTATCGACTATTTGATCCTATCAAATGAAAAATCATTATAAGACAAAATATTTTTTTCTTGAGAAGTATTTTGGCATTAATTTATTGAATTATTCCTTTGGATTGTTGTAGGATGATCCCTTTGATGTCATATCCAACACTGGTTCTGTTACTCCATTTTTCAGTCTTTCAACTGGACATTCGATATTTATTCCTTTTTTTACTAGACCGTCAACCTCCGAGTCAACTAGTCCATCATCCTCTATTTCAAGTAGTTTGTTGGATAAATAACCTCTGACTTATGATCGACCTATTGCAATGAAACACATTTCACCTATTTATTGTCTACCTCGATGGGTTACCAAGACAATTAAATTTGTTGGAGCTGATGTCGGTGACGTCCCCTCTAGACGACAAACTCGAAGTCAAAAGAAACATGTCAACGTTTCCTTAATGACTTGTGTACTTGAAACTTCTGATCGTTTCTCCTACTTAAATTTTGAAGGATGACCTGAATGGGAATAGGCCATACAAAAAAAAATTGATTCTTTATCGAAGAATCACACTTGGGACTTAATTCCTTGGCTACAAGGAAAGAACATTGTGAATTGTTGATGGGTCTACAAGAGCGAATTTACCTCTAAAGGTGTTGTTGAGGGACATAAAGCACACCTCGTTGTGAAGGGATTTTCTAAAAAATAAGGCATTAAATACATTGAAACATTTTCCCCTGTTGCAAATATGAACTCTGTTCAACTTATTCTTTCCCTTGTTGCTCGTTTTGGATGGAAAATCCATCATATGGATGTGAAGAGTGCCTTTCTTCATGGAGGCCTATTGGAAGAAATTTTCATGGAACAACCACTTTGTTTTGTGACATATTCTACCTCGGTTTGTTGACTCAAGAAGTATCTTTATGGTTTGAAGAAGGCTCCCCGAGCTTGGTACACTAAGATCGACAGTTTATTTCTTTGGCTTGGTTTCAAATGTTGTGAATTTGATCACATCTTCTATGTATTCCATACCAATGTAGACACTTTGAATGTTGTTCTATATGTATATGGCCTACTCATTACTAGAAATAATAATGATCTCATTCTTAGATTGAAGAAACAACTTATTTAATCCTTTGACATAACAGATCTTGGTACTTTGCGTTATGTTTTGGGTCTTCAAGTACTACCAATGTGTCATGGATTTTTCATTTCTCAGTCTAAATATGTGATGGATTTGTTGAGACGTTTTAAGATGGTTGATTGCAAGCCCTCTTCTACTCCCTTTTAATTTGGAGTAAATATTACAAAAACTTATCAAACAACTATAGTTGATGCTACACTTTATCGACAATTGGTCGACAATATTATTTATCTTACTCATAATCAACCTAAAATTTCCTTTGTTGTTAGTGTGGTTTCTTGGTTTATGCAGGACCCTAAAGAAAACCAATGGAAAGTAGTAAAACAAATTTTCCTCTATGTCAAAGGTGTTAGAGCCTTAATTTACACCCTACAGATCCATAAGGGAATACAACAAAAGATGAAATCCAAGATGAAACTCTATCTTAATATTTATGTCACTTTTGAAGGGTGTCACTTGTCATACATTGAAAAAAATTGACTAGTCGTTGGTCATCTATAGTGCAACCCACGACATCCTCTATAAACTTATAGATTCATTAAGTTTTGAAGAGGTAAGTGAGTGATGAGTTAGTTCTTCATGGAATGATCCTTGGAAATCACATCATTTGAGTATAAATTGGTCTCTAGAAGATCTAGAAGCTCTCCCAAGCCTCTTACAAGGATCTATATAAAGAAGGAAAATCTTGAGAATGAGGGAGAATAATCATTTACAAATATATGCTTCCAAAATTTAGAGGTGCTTCTCCATCTACATTAGTTGCAGTCATGTTGCCTACTTGGTTGAAGAGCTAAGGAGGAGCAAGGAGCAAGGGGAAAAGAGGAATGCATCTACATCTTGAGGTAATTTTATTGATGCATTTCTGTTATCCATATTAATAGAGCATTGGTTCCCCCCTATGAATGTTTTTTTTCATGCATAAATATTCATATATGATTTCTTACATTATAGACCAGGTTAGATCCAAGCTAGATCTAGGATTATAACACCAATAAGAGATGTAGGAAGGCATTGCTTGTATTTTGTGTGCATGAAGCAGGTTGTGGAGGTTGGAGTTGGAACTTCAAATCTACAACAGTGAGGATATACAAAGTACATCCTTTATGAAAAGGTATGCTATTTCTATCGCTTCTTAGTTTAATAATGAATCCAATTGCTTGAGTATAAAGGAAATAAATATAAGTCTATCCCTCTATCTGTCTAGGATCAATAGGTGGATCCTAGGGATATCTTATTTTCCGCCTATGAGATTTTCTCTAACAAAACTAGTGACTCTATTGGGGAAGGATATTTGATTCTTCTCTAGTTTATAATCCCTTTTATCCTCTATTTTGATTTGATTGTTTTATTTCCTGCTACTCCCTCATAGGTTGGATCTCTTAGATCTGATTAGATCTAAGTTAGATCTCTCTTTTGAATGATTTTGTAGGGTGTTTCTTGTTGCACCACTTTTGACAAACAACTAGTGACTTATTGCAGGTCTCTTGACCTGCGACACCCCCTGTAATTTTGGAAAATTGAAGAATTCCCATACTCCTGTGATAAGATCTAGTTTCTCTATTCTTTAGGATCTACGATTGGACATTTTCTGCATATCTTATCTTTGATTGAATCCTTTTGTCACAATTTTTTCCTTCGATTTCGGTTTGAAGTGTGTTGGCGTGGCTTGTTTGGATTTCTTGTGAACACTTAATTGTTGTCTAGTGATCCATTGAATTTGGAAAGTCCACCCAATATATCTGATCAGATCTGGTAGTGTCCCCTATTGATTGCATTTGGTTTTCTTACCCTCTTGTAATTTGTGTTCATTGCTAGATCTACCTTCATAGTGAGTTTTGGGTTGAGCTTATTGTAGAGACATTGGAGGGTGCTTTTAGCATCACTACCAATTTCCTATACCCGTTTCTTGTTGATTGGTTGTTTTTTCATTTGTAGAGTGTTTTGTTGTTTGGATTAGAAAACTTTTTGCATCATATTCGGAAAAAAAAATAAAAAAATTGCATGTGTATAAGATTTTGAAGCATTAAAAGAAGAATGCATGGTTTCAAGTGTTTGATTTGAGATATTAGAAAAATCTTGGATTTTATTTGTTTTGCATGGTTGCTTGGTGTTTGAGGTTTCATTTTGAAGCGTACAAAGGAAAAAATCTCTTCTCCCTCCTATAGTTAGAATTCATTGAATTGAGCAAGTGCATTATCATTTTTTCATTGCTTTAGTTGGGTCAAGAGTAAACACCATAAAAGTTACATCCATCCTCCCTTTGACATAAACAACATACATAAGAAAAGACTCGTAAATCTAAAATCATCTAGACTCTTTTCTTTACTATAAATCCAACATAAGATAGGTTTAGGGCCTTGGAATAGGATTGGAGAGTAAACTTTTCAAGGCCACCAAAACTAAACCTAGAGCTATTAAAGAGTGTAACATCTATTTTTGCAATGATTTTCCCGATAATCTCCTCTAACAAAAGAGTCAAGAATGAGGTCACATCAGGGAAAGTAAGGAGATTACCTCTTTTTGCTTGTTTTGGTGTTTGTAGTATCACTTCGATTACTATGTATACAACTATTTCATTGGTACCACACCTGTGTGTGAGATAACACCATTGAAGCTTTGAGAATATTTACCCTTCCCTTACATGTGGTCATACCTGCGAATGTTCACCTAGTCATTGATTATGAGGTGGTAGCCTTAGTGACCATTCCTAGGTAGCTACAAAGTTGATTTTAGGTGGGACATGTCTGTAGTACCTGGGGCATATGTTTGTTCATGATCTCAGTTCCCTTGGAGGGTGATTACACTGATAAGGGTTGTTTCACATTGTTGATCGTACCTTCTCCTCATACCTTCACTGGTCAATCTTGTGGGGACATCATCTCCCCTAGGGGGTTGGTGTTCAGAAGGCCCCTTGAGCCATTAGTTTGCTTTTTGTTGTAGAGTATTTTTTAGGGGTGTGATCTTTGGTTCCATGTCTACGTCAACCTTAGGTTGAATTATATTTTATTTACACATATTGTTTTCACCATGGATGAATCATTGCATCGGTATCATCGATTACAAGGACTAGAGCCAATCACAGAGGTGCAACCACCTCTCAAGCATCGTGATATAGGTGACCGAAAATTAGAAGAGTCTCATCTTTGGTTTGAGGAGATTGATTTGGTTGAAGTGGAAGTAGTTGACGAAATTCCTCCACCAAAATTTAACCCTCCTTTGACTAATCCTGAAGCACCCACACTTATCCAGGCAAGGGAACTTTTTAGTCAAACCTTTTCTTTGTTTAGTGATCCTCACACCATGTTAGGACCAAGTGTATTGTCTAGTGTGGTTGAACCATCGATCCCATCTGCAAGTAGGATTAGGGGCATCCCCATGATGTCCACTCTACCTTCCTTGAGAAACATTGGACCTAGATTGTCTATGTCGTTTTCTATGGGTGCCTCTATTTGGGGGACACTAGCCATGTTTTATTTTTCATTCATCAGTCTACTGAGTGTTCCTATGCCCATCCCATCCATTTTGATGCTCGCATCTATATCTTCTTTCGGTGGGGGGATGAGCCTTGGTTTTGTCATGGGGGGTGGATTTCCTTCTACCTCCACCATTCTTATGAGCGAGTCAACATCATCAAGTGTTGGTTTACCTTTTGGATGGAACATTCCTAGTGGTTTTTAGGTTTTCCCTAATCAAGATTGGGGAAACAGTATGTCAAGTGGATTTAACTTTCCATGGTTTATCATACCTTTCCCTAGGGGCATGTCCATTGTGGGTAATTTTTCACAATGAGGAGTCTTTCCCTTTATTCCAAACTCCTCTTCTAGGAGTTTCTTCCTTGGGACTAGTTTTGGGAAAAAATTTCCTTTAGGGTATACATCTACGTTGGGGGGAAACCCCCTCGGGGGCATGTTTTGTCCTGGGATAAATCATGCTCATGGAAGTGCCACAATACCTAGGGGTATTTAATCTTCTAGAATTCCTCATCCCTATGATAGTATGACCATAGGGGGACCTTAAGGTTCATATGGTACATTAGGAACTTCATGTTCCTCCTAGTATTCATTTTCTCACACGTCGTTTCCCTTCCTTGCAAGATTAGACTTTCCCAACTTGTCACGTTTGAAAAATGACCTTATTTCCCACAACCCTTCATGGTCAGTAATGCCTTCTAATATACCATCATACATGCAAACATTTGATGGAAAGATGGGAGAAGACACCTCCTAACACATTATGACATATCATTTGTGGTGTTGGTCTAACTCTTGGTGGATGACTGAGTGAGGTTTCATATTATCTAAATATCCCTAACCAGAAGTGCCACAAAATGGTACATTGACCTAGAAGGTGCTTCCTTTAAAAATTTTAACGAATTGGAAATGATGTTTCTAAAACATTATTAATTACCCATACAATATGAGATTGGAACAATTCTCTTGACACATCTACAACTGGATACCGCCACTCACATTTCTGATCATATACATGAGTGGAGGTGAAGGCATAGGATGACCAAGACCCATATTGTGGAAAAACTCCTTATGGATTGGTTCAAAAAGTCCCTCCTACTACCCATTACAAAATACGTAGCTATGGTCGGGGTGGATTCCAAAGATTAATCCATCATCCATGCCTAGAAATTAGATTTGATTTACTCTCAGTCAGACAGTCTTTATGATATTATCTCACATGCTCCTAGGCCATTGACAAATCTTAAAAATCCAAACCTAGGACCCCATGCCAATGGTGTGGTAGGTTTGTTTTCCCATGCCTCTATGGGCCAGTTAGCTATCCACATGGGTCACATGTCTATCTTGTCACACCCATCATATTCTGGCTCTAATGCTCAAACCACAATAGTCCCTACTCAGACCTCTGAGGTGAATTTGGTGTAATCCATACAATCAAAGAACCCTCATTAAACTGGAGGAAGGATGAAAAGGAACAAAAGGAACAATTCTAACATTTAACAAGGGACTGATTCCACCCAAAAAAATCTAAGGGTAGGCACAAAAGAGAATAAAAAGAGTCAGTTCCCCTGCACGATTTGTGGGGAGGACCACCCTAATCATTAGTGACCTAGGAAGGATGAGTTCCATCAGTATTTGGGTCAACAAAGGGGAACCCAACAACCTGTTTTCCTAACTCATCCTTACCCCCCTCAACCTCAACACATGGTTGCAACAAATCCTTCCCCTCTAGAAGGGGCTATGGAAGGTAACCCTTGACATGAGGGGTATTCCTTGAATGCCACAATTTTCATGTGTGACCAGAGGGTCAACATGTAGATGTGAGCCAAGAACTATGAAAAATGTGAGACTACTCTTTTTGTTCATGAATCAACATATTCTTCCCATCTTAATGACCCTCTTTAGATTGAGAATCCATTTTTTGACATACCTCTTTTCCCCACGAAGGGCGTTCTTTGAAAAACAACACACAATCCCAATTCACGGGCCACCCAGAACTACAATATTGTGGAAGACTTGGCCCAGGAAATTTGTGCCATGTCTTCACTTGAAGTTCTCCAAAGTTGCCCAGCATGACAAAATGCCTTGATGTCTTCCATAGGAATGGTTGATCCCTCGGGGCCGAGTTTGATAACCTTTTATTCTGTTCAGGTTCATCATAGGATTTCCCATCAAATATCTTTCCATATCAAAGTAAGAACAACGAGGAAAAATATCCTTCACACTATGATTGATGAAGGAGCCTCAAATTGTATTATGTTTATGTCTTGTTGGAAGGCCCTCAGATCTCCTAAGTTTGACACTTCTGAAACACTGTTAAAATCATTTGATGGACATATGTTCCATCCCCATGGGATAATCATCGCCTTACCCATCGAGTTAGATGGTAAGAATATCTTTATTCTTGTGGAGGTCGTCGATCCACCTCTTAAGTACAACTTATTACTTGGGTGCACTTGGTTCTACAAGATGAGTATATTTGTCTCATCGATCTTTAGGATATTACACTTCTCTCATCGAGGGAAAATAGTGACAATCGATCAAATTGCATTTTGTACCCCAGGCCTTGGATCCAATGCAGGGTCTAATGTACCATTTTTCAGTGATACCCAACAATATTACATGAGTGTTGGTGCGAGGATGTTTAAGGATTATTAACTCATGGGAAAATCCCCCCCCCCCCCACCAAACACCTTCTTCTGCAAACATTTCTCCTATCAATATGATTTCATCATTTACCAGAGAATCCCTTAGGTCTGTTGATCCTTGGGTGGTACCTCATCTTGAGGATGTTGAATCTTATGGATCTTCTCTGCCACCCACTATGGTTTAGATTGTTCATCCAACTATCCCATTAGCATCAGCTGATACTAGTCAACAAATCCATCCTCATATGGAGTGTGATCATCCTAATCTTCCCATATGGGTTCTTGACTCTCTAATTTCACATGATTTCCTAGATATTGAGTTTGCTTCAGATAACGCCATCCTAGATGTCATGGTATCCCTAAATAATCCCAAGGATGAGGTGTTGCATCAATAATATTGTCCTAATTATAAACTATTGAGAGTTGGAATGATGAATCTTGATCTGATACCAGGGGAATTTTTCAGAGCATCCAATGAAACCCCTAGTCTTGACCCTTTTTTGTCTCATACTTATTTTTCAGAACTTGCCACAGAATTCTCTGCTTCCCCTTCAAAAAATTATCTGGTTCCCCTTCTTTGGAATATTTATGTTTCATACCTCCTTTATGACTTGATGGGAATCATAAAGGAGCCACCCTAGCTCATAAAACGACTCAAGACGAGTATCTTCGATTGTATACATTCATTCCTATGTGGCATGGTCGCGGCATGGTAAGCCATATGATGTCAACATCGGCTCTTGAGTTCATCAATTATGAAAAAGATATTTGGTCAGAGCCTAGAAATGGGATCTACTTGGCATAAGGATCAATATGAGTAGTGCATTGTACATATGTGTGTGGTGTGAGTTCTTTTTCTTTGCATATATCATATCCAAAAAATCCAAAAATATTTTCTTTTTTTGATATTTCACTACACAATTTGACCCTGGAATCTAGTTTACATGTGTTGACAGGATTATGTGGACTTTTTTACAAAATCAAATACTTTCACTGAAATTGAGGCACATGTTCCCACACTAGAATATAGAGATAGGTTTTTACCTACATCCATGATTTTCATTATTAACCATCCATTTTTCCATCATATGCCTTAGGTTCAATTCCGTCAGGTTTCAACATTAGACACTCCATTTTTGCATGTCGTAACTTGTTCGGTAGTCCCTAGTCTCCATGGGTGGCCTGGTTAGCACCTACATTTCCATTTGGTTTCCATGCTAAAATTTATCGTAGGCCTGGGAACCCTCCTGTAGTCCCACAATGACTTGATGTTGAGACTCATTTCCATCTCTCCATCTATATTCTGGCCATATCCGGTGGGAGTTCCCAAAATTTTCATGTTGCTTAATTGTCTCCTATGAATTTTTTGGTTGCATCATGCACACTATCACCATGTTGTTGTTTTTCAAAATCCCACTTACCACTATTGCAGTAGCCTTTGGCCATCCACCTGTATCATTATTTGGCCTCTGTTTCGCATCTGCCTAACCATGGAGAAAACAAATGCTAAGAGTGGACCTTATTGGCCATTACTATTTGCATTCATTATGCTTAGGTCGGTTCTATGCACTTGGAACATAGGAGAATGTTGTTAAGCTAATTTTTTCTCTCCATATGAGTACAATTTTATCTCTTTCTTGGACTTTTAAAAAGACATAAAAAATACACTATCGAGTAAACATTTACCTCTTTTTTGGACTCGTTAAAAGACACAAAAAAGACACATATCGAGTAAACTTGTATCTTTTTTTTGAGGTCATTAAAATTGAATGAAAAAGACACTATCAAGCACACTTTTGTTTCTCTTATGCACTCGTTAAACCATGAAGGAGACACTAAAACAAAAAAAAATAAAAAAAGGGTGGTTTTTTTTTACCATTGATCTATTATTGAAATGGCATCATCAGTCGAGTCGCCCTTGAACATGGCACTTGTTTGAGTCATCATCATACAATTAGGTTTTATCTTTCCAAGGAGCCATCTTAGTGATATGAGTCAGAGATACTCCTTCAACTGGTTACTCTTCTAATAATCATTGAGAGTGCTTCAACACCTCCCGTGTTGTTGCACTATACTAGTCCAAATCTTGTGTCTCACTGCCAAGTCACCATTGTGTAGTGCTATATTTTTAAGGGAAGTTTAAGCCTAAGTTGAACATCTATTTTTTTGTTGACTTTCTGCATCGACCATATATGTGTCATTTTTACTGCGTGACTCTCTCTTCACATAATCTCTTGGTGTATGTTTCATGTCAATTGACAGGGGATACATTAAGGCCCTCCTTCAATGGATCTCTTCCTATCGAATTTAGCACATTATCTAGGAGAGAGATCTAGAACCGACTAATACCTTGGAGCTTGCAATCCTCAGTGGTAGGCCTCCTCATGATCAATAATACGTTTACATTATTGACTCTTGATCGATTGATTCTATGAGTGTTCAACATTAGATCCTCTATTCACACTCGCTAGATTATACTAGGTGCCATGGGGTCCATCTTCCTCATTGGTGGGTCCCCTCATATGTGTTAATAGTTTACATCAATGACCAATAATCAAATAATTTCTACCATGCTCAAAATCAACTCATATATTCACATGTTGTAGATTCATACCATCGGGGTTTGGTATGAAGACCTTGGGTTTGGGACCACCTCCTTCCTTTAAAACATCCCCTCCCAAGTTGCAATGTAGTATATCACTTGTATATGAGTACTTTGAAGACTTTTGGGGCACTTTCCTCAATGCTCTTTGTCTTCCTGATGTATATGATGTGTCATATATCCACAATGTATTTTCTCATGGCTATGATCTTATTGATGACATAGATCCACATTGTATTGGCTTGTGGCTATGATATTATTGATGACATGGATCCACTGTGTATTCGTTCATGGCCATGCTCTTTCATTTCATGTCATGGATCCATGGTGTATTGTTTAGAATCCATGCTTTGATACTCTTTAGATTCTGAGTATGTCTACCTTGGGGACAATCTATATATAATTTTATCCTTGGTGTTATATTCCAAGTACTCTTTTACCACCAGACCTCTTTGCTTTCTCCTCACACCACCTCATGGATACTATTTTATTTTAATGTGTTTTGACCATCCATTCCTTTCCTAACCTCACACATTAGGGGGAAATTCTTATAGCCTTAATTTCCACCCTACAAGGTCAGAAGGGAATCAATAAGAAGATGAATAAAAATACACAACTCTAGCTTAATATTTAGGTCACTTTTGAAGGGTGTCTCTTGTCATACATTGACAACAAGCGATTAGTCTCTAGTTAGCTATAGTGCAACTAGAAACACCCTCTGTAACATTCTAGATTCATGAATTTTCAAAGAGGTGAGTGAGGGATGAGTTGGTCCTTCATGAAATGAGCCTTGGAAATAAAATCACTTGAGTATCCATTGGTCTATAGAAGATCTAGAATCTCTCCCAATAATTCCATGGATCTATATAAATAAGGAAAATATTAAGCACGAGGGAGAAAAATCATTTACAGATCTATGCTTCCAAAATTCAGAGGTGCTTCTCCATCTACACCAATTGAAGTCAATTTTCCTAGCTTGGTTGAAGAGTTGAGGAGGATAAAGAGGCAAAGGGTAAATAGGATTGCATCTACATCATGAGGATATTGTTTTGATGTATTTTTTTTATCCATATTAATAGATCATTAGTTTTCCCCTATGAATGTTTATTTTCATGCATAAATATTCATATATGATTTGTTACATTATAGATCAAGTTAGATCTTGTTGGTTGTGGAGCCTGATTATCTTCCTGATGCAGAGGTCCTTTGCTTTCAGCCGTGTCTATACCCCATGAAGTATTTACACCCCAGAAGTATGTACACTCTTCCACGTGGG
>JZKD02S0283883.1:9746-20294 GCA_000966675.3 Picea glauca | reverse complement strand
TGGGCTCATAAATGCTGGTGCCACTTTTCAGAGAGCAATGGATATCTCTTTCTATGGTTTAATCAATCAATCTGTAGTAGTTTACTTAGATGACATCATTGTCTTCTCAAAAAATAAAGAAGATCATCTAGCCCATCTAAGATCTGTTCTACAGTGATGTCGTAAGTACGGTATTTCTTTAAATCCTAAAAAATATGTCTTCGTAGTAGAATAAGGTAAACTCCTCGGATTCATTGTATCAAATGAAGGGATGATTATTGACCCTGAAAGGACCCAAGTCATTTCTAAATTGTCTCCTCCCTCATCAAAAAAGTCCATGCAATCTTTCTTAGGACAGATAAACTTTGTTAGGAGATTCGTCCCCATCTTTTCAGAAATGGTGAGACCATTACAAAACCTAATTAAAAAAGATGTACAGTACCATTGGGGACCTTTAGAAAGTCAGACCTTTGATTCAATAAAAATGGCCATAATAGACACTCCTCCTTTAATGAGCCCTGATTTTTTGTGAGACTTCACCCTCTACACGTTTGCCTTTGATCGATCTTACGTTGTTGTCCTAATCCAAAAGAATGTTGAAAACAACGAAGTTCCAATCGCCTTTATGAGATCAGCCTTCAAGGGAGAAGAACTTAATTATCCACCAGTATATCAGCAAGCTTACACTGTCTTCAAAGTAGTAAAACACTTTCAATCTTATCTGCTCAAATCCAGGACAAAAATTATTGTCCCTTACCCTGCTGTCAGAAATTTGTTAGTGCAGAAATAACTGGGTGAAAAAAGGGAAAACTGGGTCACATCCTTATAAGAATACAACCTAGAAATCACCCTAGCACAAATTGTTAGAGGCCAAGGTTTATTTAAGTTGGTTACTGATTCAGCTATAGAACAACAAAATGAAACTGATATGTTAATTTCAGATCAACATAATCAAAATCAAATCTGCTGTGCACAAAACCTTACTAGCCCTTGGTACGATGACATCAAGTTTTATCTTATGCACGGATCAGCTCCCCAACACCTTGACCCAAAAAAGAGGAGAGCACTAAGATTAAATTCTACTTCATTTCAACTAGTAAACGATATTTTGTTTCACCAAAATTTCAATGGAATACTGATGCGTTGTCTTGAAAAAGATGAAGTAGAAAAAGTCTTATTGGAGTTACATGCAGGGGAAGCTGGTGGGTATTTCGGTGGAGACACCACCACCCACAAAGTATTAATAGCAGTTTATTACTGGCCTACCCTTTTTAAAGATGCTCATGCCTTATGCCACAAGTGTGTCATTTGTCAAAAGGCATCTAGACGGATACAGAAACCAACCTTTCCACTGCAACTAGTTTCGGTAGACTCCCCTTTTCAGCAGTGGGGCCTGGATATTATAGGCCCAGCCAATACTGCATCCTCTCAGCAACATAAATACATCATAACAACTACAAATTATTTTACCATGTGGTCCGAGGCTGCCCCATTAAAAGATGTAAATACCAGTCAGGTAATATCCTTCCTGAATTCAAATATTATCACTCATTTTGGTATTCTTGAATGCTTGGTATTTGACAATGCCTCCCATTTTTTGTCTCTTGAAATGAATGATTTTTCTTTAGAAAAGGGAATAAAATTAAAGTACTCTGCCAGTTATTACCCTCAAGGCAATGGTTTGGCGGAATCAACTAATAAAAAATTGATTAAAATTATCAAGAGAACGGTTTTCGAAAATCATAAAAATTGGCATAATGCACTTTTTAATGAAATCTGGGCTGACAGGGTAACCCCTAAAACTACTGTGGGAAATTCCCCCTTTTTTCTCATTTACGGCAGGGAAGCGATTCTTCCACCACATGTCCTTCTTCCATCCCTGCAGTTATCACAGAGGGTGCAAGAAGAAGACTTCCCTCCCTTGGAAAGTTGAATTAATGCTCTGTTAAAGTTAGAGGAAGTAAGGGCTCAAGCAAAATGAAAATTGGATCAACATCAACTCATTGTCAAAAAATGGTTTGATTCCAATTTTTCCTTTGACAGAAATTTTGAGGTAGGAGATATTGTCCTCAAATGGGACAAACCTCATGAGGGAAAAGGAGAACATACTAAATTTTAAAATTTGTGGTTGGGACCATTTTTAATTGATGAGAAATTGGGTCCCAGTTCTTTTCGCCTGCAGAATCTAGAGGGACAGCCAGACACCTTCCCTTTGAATGACCAAGCTTTAAAAAAATACTTTACCTGATGACTCATCCGAACACCTCTTGTAAATATTTTATTTTTTGTTTTCTTTGTTGTTGTTGTTTTTTTTTTTTTTTTTTCTGGTTTTTTTTGTTTTCATTTCTGTTGGTCAGTATTTCTTTTTGAAACAGACATGCCTGCATCACAGGCTAGCTTAGACGAAGAATTTTTTTTTTTCCCCTCGAAAATAACTATTGTAAGCTGTTAGAACATTGATTGTTGTATTTTTCTGAAATCGTCGCCTTGTTAAAGATGATTTTTGTTTTGAAAAGCGTTTTCTTGGTTTCAATCTGTAATTGAGAGCATTCACGACCATCTATAAAAGTATTTTTATGTTGTTCCTATTATTTAAGAAAACAACTCAACGATGTCTCTGTGTTCTTGAAAGACGGTTTTATTAATAAACCATTTTTGGATCTCGATGAAGGACAAAATAAAATAAAAAAAATCTGCGACTTAAAAACTGGAATTTTCAGTGTCACCCCGCTCTATCAAATATTTCAAAAAACTATAACATGAATAAAATTTCAAAGAGCTGTGGGAAGTGCTTGTAAACCCACTGGGACACTGAACAGGTCTTCTAGTAGTGGGTAAATGCATGCATGACGCGAAGATAACTTCACCATGGTACTGAACAGGCCTGCTGGCAGTGAAGCAATGTCAGGTAAATGAAAATTCCCAGATTTGGATCTCGTTTTAGCCTTAAATGTCCTTCGTTCTGATTTGGAGTTTCTTAACAGGATACGGACGTCAGAGTGGGTTAATTAACATCCCTGTCGAGGCTATGGATGCCTGTTGGCAGAAGTGGCCCTGTCAACAGTATTTGAGATTTTAACTTAACATCGTGGCTTTCTTTTTCTAGGTTTGTCACTAGTTTATGTTTCTTTAAATAAAAGTTGTCTGAAAGTGAACGTTGTTATGATTATTTGAGATGTTTGGATGGCTTTTCAGTGGTTCCTCGATTTGAAGTTTTTCAGATTTTTCTAACCTGAATACGTTCGTGTAAAAGAGATAATTGCTTCTCCCAACGTGTCACCATTGTTGGCAGTAATTATGTAATTATTATTTTTATAAGATGCCTACACAGGGTCTATGAAATTTTATTGCTCTTCATGAGTTTTTCCTAAACGATAGTTGTAAATCATCGCATTTTACTTATCATCTATTCATACTTTGTTTTCATGACTGAAAGCATGAAAACTCGCAACTATCGTTACTATTCTGTTTTAAAATTTCATTAAAATCATATGGTTTATTACAGAATTATGGTTTCTTTCTATGAGCATGTTGCTCTCCTTGTTTGTGATCCTTTTGATTCTAATCATGCCTAAGAGAAAGCATTAGTTGCATGAACCAAAGACCCCTACCATTCGATTTTCATTGATTTTAGTTTGATTTTAAATCATATTTCTTTCATGAAACTTTGAACTATTCAATTTTTGTAAACTCACCTATCTTTGCAATCAAACTATGATGCGCGCACTATGTTTTCAGAGTACTCTGGTCCTAGCATGTACCTAATGCTAAGGTGGCACACAATGTATAGGATTCCATTACTCCTTAGCTTGGTCTCGAGTTTCAGGAAACTCCTCGCACGAGTTTTGATTAAACACCTTGCCCATCATTTGAATCATCACAGCATGTATTGATAAGGCTCGGGCTTTGGCTCTGTTTCGTTTTGTAAACCCTACCTGTGTGTTGTGTGTTAATCACCCACCCATTCAGTATGGATCCAGTGGTAAGGTTCGAACCGAATGGAGTCCAAACCCCGCTTTCATATGATAATGATAGGGAAGATTTGGAAAGGAACGGTTGGCATAATTTTATCAAAAATTTCTAGGGTTTCAATCTACAGGTCGCCCAAGAGTTTGCCTTAACCTTTGATGGTTGTAGGGAAAAAATCGGTGATGTGCAATTAGAAGTGACCGAAGAATTCCCGAGTCAGGCCACGGGATTGCTAGTAGTTGGTCAGAAATGGTTTAAGAATGCGAAGGTGGAGGAAGTCCCCTGTACTTTATTGTTTACCTCATGAAAAATAACCAGCTGCGATCGAGGTATGCCAATTTCGTTCTTAAAACCTAGGTGGCATGGTTTTACTTGCTGTAGTGAAGAAATTCATCACATGTGAGGGACGATTCAGACTTGTTTTCCTATATCATTTCAGCCTGGAGCAAGAGTATGGGCATTTTTATTGCAGACTTGAATGAAACAGAGTGCACGTTACAGCTTTAGCTTTTCTGTATAATGTTTTGATTCAGGTTATGTCTATGTTAATTTGATAATAGATGGTGATTACTTTCAGCGTCGTGATTTATTATCATTTGACATAATTCATTTTATATGCTTCCCATATCTTATGTCTCATATACAATATATACACAGTGATCATCTATCCAATTTAAGTTAGAAGATTTATCTCTAATTTCAGTTGAATATTTACATGCAAGTTCTTATAGGAATATTTATCTCGTCGTAATTACTTGTAAATCATTAGATCACTGTAACTGTGTCCCTTTTATGCTCGGTTATCATAATTCAACCTCCATCATCATTGTTTCACATTTATTAGGAGCAATCTCAAGATCTTTCACAGGTTTACCTCATCAGATAAAGGTGGTTGGATATTCAATACTGAATAGACATTGGATGCAATAACAGGTTAGCTTGTTGTTTGATTTCATTAGCTTGTTGAATATAGAATTTTCCTATATATAGAACATTTTCTACTATCTGTTATTTCTTTTTCAATTAGGTAGTTTGATAGTTGATTTCATGAGTGTATACATCTAAGGAAACAAACCCAAAAGAAACAATATTTTAGTTTTCTTTATTACTTTCATTGAAAGAATCATTAAACATTTGATTTTGTATAAGTTTAGATTAAAATTCATTATTTGTATATGTTGTACATATGATAACTAGAACTATTTTATAAGTATTAGTTAGTTAAACTGTAAATATATATTAGATATACATATATTTTTCAACGATTATTATTTAGTATTTATTAAGTTATTTCGTTCCCTTTAGTTGTTTCTTAGCTTTCTTTAGAACTTAGATCGGCCAACGGAGCCGTTAAACCCGTCAGGGTGAGTTAATCCAAACGGCTTGGGTTAATTGGACAACCCTAGACCAGATTCACTCTTCCAGTTGACGAGCGATCAATTTCGCTCGTCGACAGGCTGCCAACAATGGCGACATGCTGGGAGAAGAAGTTATCTCTGTAATACAAACAAGTTCAGGTTAGAGAAATTGGAGAGATTTCAAATCAAAGAACAATTGAAAAGGTTATTTGAACATCTGTAATAATCATGACGCAGTCCAGTTTCAGATATGTTTCATTTAAAAAGAACGAAATCCTGTGACAAAATTCACAAAAGAAAGCCACGATGTTTAAGTTAATGTCTCCAATACTGTTGACAGGGCCACTGCTGCCAGTAGGCATTCATAGCCTCGAAAAGGATGTCAATTAACCCACTCTAACATCTATATCTTGTCCAAGAAATTTCAAATCAGAACGAAGGATGCTTATGTCCAAAGACAAGATTTATACCTGAGAATCCTCTTTTAACTAACATCGCTTCGCTGCCAGCGGGCCTGTTCAGTACCCCGACGAAGTTGTCTTGGCGTCATGCATACATTTACCCGCTGCTAGAAGACCTGTTCAGTGTCTCGATGGGTTTACAAACACTTCCCACAGTTCTCTGAGAAATTATTCACATTATGATATAGTTTTAAAGATATTCAACAGAGCAGGGTGACGCTGAAAATTCCAATTTTTTAACACAACTTAATATTTCACAGGCCTTTAAATTTTTCTTGCTGACCTTCATCAAGATTTGAAAAATAGTTCATTAATAAAACTAATTTTCGAGGATAGGGAGACATCATTGAGTTTCTTTCTTAAAGAGCAGGGTTAGCGTAAAGAGATTTTTAAAGATAATTGTGAAAACTTTCAAGTAAAAATTGAAACCGAGAAATCGACTTTCAAGCAAAATATCATCTTTAACTAGCCTACAATTTCAGAAAAAGATAGCAATTGATGTTCTGACAGCCCTTTGTCAGTTATTTTGAGATGAAACATTCTGTTCTCTTTTTATGAGATGGACTGTAATACAAGCATGTTTGACTCAAAAGGACCAATAAACAAAAATGAAAATAAAAACAAACCAACAAAGAAAAACGGAAAGTGAAGAAATCAAAACAGAAAAATATGTACAAAAGGTGTATAGGAGAGTTATCAGGTAAAATACCTTTTGAGAGCTTGGCCATTCACTGGGAAGGTGTCTGGCTGTCCCTCTAAATTCTTAAGGAGGAAAGAACTAGGACCTAGTTTTTCTGCAATTAAGAAAGGTCCCAACCACAAGTTTTGGAACTTAGTATGTTCTCCTTTCCCCTCATGAGGTTTGTCCCACTTAAGGAAAAGATCGCCTACCTCAAAATTCCTGTCTGAGGTAGAATTGGAATCGAACCAGCTTTTAACAACGAGTTGATGTTGATCCAATTTTTCTTTTACTTGAGCCCTTACTTCCTCTAACTTTAGCAAAGAATTATTATGACTTTCCAAAGGAGGACAATCTTCTTCTTGAACCTTCTGCGATAACTGCAGAGATGGAAGAAGAACATGTGGTGGAAGAATTGCTTCCCTACTGTAAACGAGAAAAAAGGGGGAATTACCAACAACGATTTTTGGAGTTACCTTGTCAGCCCAGATTGCGTTGAATAGTGCATTATGCTAGTTTTTGTGGTTTTCAAAAACCGTTCTTTTAATGATCTTGATCAGGTTTTTATTAGTTGATTCCACCAAACCATTTCCCTGGGGGTAATAGCTGGCATAATACTTTAATTTTATTCCTTTTTCTAGAGAAAAGGCACTCATTTCGAGAGACGAAAAATAGGAAGCATTATCGAACACTAGGCATTCAGGAATACTGAAATGAGTGATTATGTTTGAATTCAGGAAAGATATTACCTAGCTGGTGTTTACCACTTTTAATGGTGTAGCCTCGGACCATCTGGTGAAATAGTCTGTCGCTATTATGATGTATTTATGCTGGTGCGAGGAGGAGGGGTTAATTGGGCCTATGATGTCAAGGCCCCATTGCTGAAAAGGGGAATCTACCAAGATGGGTTGCAGCAGGAATGTTGACTTCTATACTCGTCCAGAATCCTTTTGATAGATTACACACTTGCGGCATAACGCATGGGCATATTTAAAAAGTGTAGGCTAATAATATCCTGCCCTTAATACTTTGTGGGCAGTGGTGTCTCCACCAAAATGTCCACTTGCTTCTTCTGCATGTAATTCCAATAAGACTTTATCTGCTTCATCTTTTTCTAGACAACGCATAAGTATTCCATCAAAATTTTGGTGAAACAGTATACCATTCACCAGCTAGAAAGAAGAAGATTTTAATCTCATCGCTCTCCTCTTTTTTGGATCAAGGTGACGGGGAGCTAATCCATGAATTAGATAAAACCTGATGTCATCATACCAAGGACTAGTAGGATTTTATACATAGCAAATTTGATTTAGATTATTCTGATTTTCAGTTAACAAATCGGTTTGATTCTGTTCTATTGCTGAATCGACAACCTAATTTACATAAGCCTTGGCCTCTAATAATTTGTGCTGGAGTGATCTCAAGGTCATATTCTTGTAAGGATGTGACCCAGTTTGCCCATTTCTCACCCAGTTCTTTCTGTATTAACAAATTTCTAACAGTGGAGTAAGGAACGATGACTTTCGTTCTAGATTTCAGTAGATAAGATCGAAAATGTTTAACTGCTTTAAAAACTGTGTAAGCCTGCTGATCTATAGCTGGATAATTAAGTTCCGCTCCCTTAAAGGTTGAACTTATAAAGGCAATAGGAACTTCTTTGTTTTCAGCATTCTTTTGGGTCAACACAGTGGCATAAGACCGATCAGAGGCAAACGTGTATAGAGTGAAATCTCGTGAAAATTCAGGGCTCATTAGGGATGGAGCCTCTATTATGGCCTTTTTTATTGAGTCAAAATCTTGACTTTATAAAGGTCTCCAATGGTACTGTACATCATTTTTTATTAAGTTCTGTAATGGCCTGACAATCTCTGAAATGTTGGGGACAAACCTTCTAACAAAATTTATCCGACCTAAGAAAGATTGCATGGAATTTTTGGAAGAGGGAGGGGGAAGTTTTGAAATGACTTGAGTCCTTTCAGGGTCAATGAGCATCCCTTCATTGGATACAATGAATCTGAGTAGCTTGCCTTGTTCTACTACAGAGACATATTTTTTGGGATTTAGAGAGATGTCGTACTTACGACATCGTTGTAGAACAGTTCTGAGATGAGCTAAATGATCTCTTTTATTCTTTGAGAAGACAATGACATCATCTAGATAGACCACTATGGATTGATTGATTAGGCCATGAAAAGCGATATCCATCACTCTCTAAAAAGTGGCACCAGCATTTATAAGCCCAAAGGGCATCTTTCTGTAAGCATGGGTACCCCATGGAGTAGGAAAAGTGGTTTTTAGCTGGTCTTCCAGAGACATGAGGACTTGGTTATACCCTGAAAAACCATCCAACAATGATATTATTTTGAAACCGGATACTTGTTGGAGAATTTTTTCCATGGGAGGAACAGGATAGTTGTCTTTATCAGATGCTCGGTTTAAATTTCGGAAATAGACACATAGTCAAATTTCACCACTTTTCTTCCTTACAGGGATAATATTAGAGACCCACCATGTATATCTTACCAGGAAGATTATCTTAGCATTCAAAAGTTTGTTTAGTTCTTTCTTGACCGTCAGTTCAATTTTTGGGTGCATCTTTCTTAACTTCTGTTGAAAAGGTTGAGTCTGGGGTTTCATGGGAATAATGTGTTGTATGATGTTAGGATCAAAGGTTTTTAGATCTTCATATTTCCAAGCAAAGACATCCTTAAATTCCTTAAAAAACTTAATAAATGATGTCTTTTCTTGCTCAGAACATCCCATTCCCAAATTGATGCATTATGGGTTATCATTAGTTCCTAGGTTCACCTTTTCATGGGTCAAAGATGAACTATTCGTTTTACAATTCACTGATTTTCTGAATTTATCATGCAAATCATAAAATTTTTCTAATATTACCACAGATTTTGGGATAGAATTTACCAGATCTGATGTTGATTCCAAAGATCTTGGGTATGATATTACCGTAAAATTGTGGAGGTCTTCGTAGTGGGTGCCTTCATTGATAACCGCACCTTGGAAAGTGTCTTCCATGTGCAGGAAACTGATGATCTGTTGATCATCATCAAAAGCTCTCCAATTAGTGATGTTATCTGAGATGGATGGTCTGAACAACAATTCAATGGAGAACGTGTTTGGAGATAGGCCTTCTGTGGGAAAAAGTTTAGAAGCGACATTAGCCAACAAGTCAGCCTCATAATTATTCGATCTTGGAATAGAATTAATGTTAAACGCAGAAAATTTGTTCATTAGATTCCATACCTCAGCTTGATAGTTTTTCAGGTGTGGAGATAGGCAATGAATGGAATTTCTTACCTGTCTAACCACAATTTATGAATCACCAAAGACTATTAAATTATGAACTCTCAAATCTAGTGCTTTTCTGAGACCTTGCAGGAGTGCCTCGTATTCAGCGGTATTGTTTGTGCATTCAAATTCTAACCGGCAAGCAATCAAAGTTTTGTTACCTATTGGATCAATGAGCACGCATCCTGTGTCATTTCCTTCCTTAGACTTAGATCCATCAAAGTAAAGAGACCAGATGTGATTCTCATCAGTTGTATATGACACCTTAGAGAGGGTGTTTGACTACGTGCATGCCATGAGTTCAGACTATTGTTCAAGGTCAGTAATGGTCGAGGTTTCAACCATGAAATTGCCGAAAAAGTGTTCATTCCCTACACTTTGGGTGAATTGGCGGAAGCAGTGAATGGTTCATTAGGATCATTTAAATCAGTTACCATAAGCTTGAGATAATGCTCACGATTGATCTTGATTCTGTTAGGTTTTCCATTCTCTGGCAGCCACAAGTGAGACCAATCTGTGGCAAAGTAACCATGTAGCTATTCGGACTAATCCCTATTGGGTCGCAAAAATACGACACTTTATTCATCTTCCATATACCATTCGTCGCCTTTATTTCCATTTCATTCTTCCATAAAACCATAATTATCATCACTTTCATAAAAACATATGGGTTTACATTTCCATTTTCCAAATTATTTATTTTGAGTATCTTTAAGAGAATTTGTGATTAAATACTAGAAAATTAACATATTTTCATTATATCTCAAAGTTGGATGAGTTTTGTGATGACTACAGG
>JZKD02S0283882.1:312694-324974 GCA_000966675.3 Picea glauca | reverse complement strand
AACTACAACAAAGGGTTTAAAAGGTGAGAAATAATTTATGTTATTAGTTGATGATTATACAAGAATGACTGCAGTTTTCTTTCTCAAGAATAAGTCAGAAGCTTTTGAAAACTTCTAGATCTACAAGGAAATGGTTTTAAATGAAATAGATTCAAAAATCAAATTCTTGAGATATGATAATGGAGGAGAGTTCACTTCAAAGGAATTTATGGACTACTGCAACAATCATGGAATAAAAAGGAAATTCTCCATTGCTAGGACACCTCAACAAAATGGAGTTGTTGAAAGAAAGAATAGGACAATACAGGAAATGGATCGAACAATGCTAATGGATTCCAAATTGACAGATATTTTTTGGACACAGGCAGTGCATACAATAATTCACATTCAAAACATATTGATGCTAAAAAACAACACTGAAGAAACTTCCTATGAGCTATGGAAAAGAAGACCAACAAATGTGAAACACTTTAGAGTTTTTGGAAGCAGATGCTACATCAAAAGAGAAGATGGAAGAATGGGAAAGTTTGACTCTCGTGTGGACAAATGAGTACTTGTTGGTTAATCAAGTACAAGGAAAGCATACAAGTGTTACAACCTGAGATTGAAAAAAGTTGTGGAAAACATCAACATAACAATTGATGAAACAGACAGACAAGAATTAAAGGAAGAATAAAATGAATCAATGAAACAACTTTACGAAGAAGAAACAAAAGATGAAAAATAAAGGGAAGATGAAGAGGATCAGACAGAAGTAGAATATCAAGTTCATAAAGTGCCTCCAAAGACACCTAGCATACAAGTACAGAAGAATTATCCTTCATATCAGATTATCAGAAACAAAGATGCAGGAGTTAAGACTAGAAGAAGAATGTGTTCACCAGAACAAACACACCTAGCACTCACATCTACGATTCAACCAACCTGTTTTGAAGATGCCAACAACGATGACATTTGGAATAAGGCCATGGATGAAGAATTGGATCAAATAGAGAAAAATGACACTTGGGAATTGGTTCCAAGACCAAAGGATAAGAATGTGATCGACACAAAGTGGTTATACATGAATAAATTGAATGAAGATGGACATGTTACAAGGAACAAAGCTATATTGGTATGTAAAGGATATGCACAAGTTGAAGGAATCGACTTTGAAGAGACATTTACCCTAGTTTCCAGAATGGAAGCAATCCGATTGCTTTTAGCTTATGCATTCTCCAAAAATATTAGAGTGTATCAGATGGACATAAAACCATCTTTTCTGAATGGGGAACTTGAAAAAGAAGTATACATTGAACAACTAGAAGGATTTCAGTTGTTATAGAATGTATATTATGTGTGTAAATTAAAGAAGACCTTGTATGGTCTAAAACTTGATCCTAGAGCATGGTACTCTAGACTGTATAAATATCTACAACGGGCAAGGTTCAGAAAAGAAAGTGCAGACAACAACCTCTACATCAAGGTAAGTCATGATAGTATTTTATTAATTGAAGTTTATGTTGATGATATTATTTTTGGTAGTGATGATGACAKGTTAAGCCAAAAATTTGCAAAGGATATGCATAATGAATTTGAAATGTCATTACTTGGAGAACTATCCTTCTTTCTGGAACTTCAGATACGTCAAAGAAACTAAAAAAGTTTTATTTCTCAAACCAGGTATATCAGATAAATGCTAAATAGGTTCGAAATGGAAGATTGCAAACTAGTTATCACTCCCATGCAAACCAGTTGCAAGTTGAGAAAAGATGATGATTCAAAGTCTACAGATCAGAGGCAATACAAGTCAATGATTGGTAGCCTACTATATGTGACAACATCCAGACCAGATGTAATGCAAGTAGTTGGACAGGTGGCACAATTTCAAGAAGCACCAAAGGAATCACATGCATTAGCAATGAAGATGATTTTCATATATCTCAAAGGATATAAGAGTTTGGATTATGGTATCCAAGAGGAAATGATCTATTACTTATTGCCTACATAGATGTTGATTGGGCAGGTTGTATTGATGACCGATGAAGCATTGGTGGAGAAATGTTCTACTTGGGTGAGTGTTTAGTATCATGGATAAGTAAGAAACAATCATCAGTATCTTTATCTACAGCCGAGGCAGAGTATATTGAAACAACATGTTGTACACAGGTTCTTTGGATAAAAGAAACTCTGACAGATATACAGGTTGAGTATGATGATCCCAGTCCAATCTATTATGATAATGTAAGCGCCATCAGTATCTCAAATAACTTGATAATGCACTCCAAGACGAAGCACATTCCAATCAAGTATCACTTTCTACAGGAACATGTTGCAGAAAAGAAAATCAGAGTTGAGTATGTGGGGACAAAAGAACAAGTGGCAGATATCTTTACAAAACCACTTCCACGGTAAGCCTTTGAGTATCTTCGCCAGAGACTCGGATTTATTTATACTCCAAAATGAATGCATTTGAATGCTTATCTTATATGTATTATATGTACATGAGGAAGCACCATAAAGAGGACAATTCATTTAGGGGGAGCAACCCCGGATGGAAATATACATTTTCCATTGATGACAAAGGGGGAGAGATTTATCAGATGCAGAGGACAGAGGCATGATTCTAGGGGAAGAAATGGTCACATAGATGAAGAGGACAGAGGCATGGTTCCAGGGGGAGCATGAGTGATATGTTTTCAGTACTGCATCATAGTGTTGCCATCAATGCCAAAGGGGGATATTGTTGATTAAGGTTGGTTGTCATTGATGTCAACCCTTGAAGAAAGTACGGTAGCACAAAGGTTTGGGTAATGGACCCAAATTTGTTTGATGTAAAGATGATTCATTATTGTCTTTTCATGGTTGATAACAAGTACAAATGGATTAACTCCAAAGTGGTCCCCTTATGGTGAAATCCCTCATGGGAAGACACTTTGCGGATTGAGTTATCCTAGAAGTATGGTTAGAGAACCCATGCTTAATTGTGGAATAATGAGATGAAGGTTAGTGAATTTGTCAATGAAACTATCCTATATGGATATTTTTTGTCATTCCATTTTCGGTGGTATGTGGAACGCCACATAACTCCTCACGGTTAGAGAGTTATGGCCATTTGAAGTTGGAGGACCCTCATGAATCATCTAGAAGCCCCTAAAAGTCAAAGTGTTTGAAAAATAAATTGTTTAAATAATAAAGTAAATGGAGAACTCCCTAAAATAATGAAAGTGGAATGCTACATGAAAGTATAAATAAGAGGCAAGGCTCTCTCATTCAATCGCACTTGAGCATGGATGATTTTAGGGGCTAAATTTTGCTCGTGGGCTAATTTTCCATGGTTTTTCCAAAAATGAGATTCGCTATTTTAAAAATTATTCGCCCAAATTCTATAGGATAAAATTATTTTACCTTAAAAATCGCCAAAAATTTATAAAAACTATATAAAATCCTTATAAATTTGAATATTTTTACAAAACTATCGCTAAACATTTATAGTTGGCATACGAAGGATTAGTAAGATTCGCCAAGGTTTCTACATTTTAAAACAAATTTCCATCCTTAAAATCATCCCTGCACTTGAGCACATTGAATATCTTTTGTTGTGTGAGGCTTATTGCAAGTATTCATTGATACATTTGAAGTTGCGAAAGTTTGAGGTAGTACGAAGGGTTGATGAAAAAATTCTTGAAATTACAACGAATACTAAAAAACCCTATTTTCTGAGGCGTACGCGGGTTGACAGTGTATTAGGGTGCATACATACTGAGGCGCACGTGGGATGACAATGTATTAGGGTGTGTACGCATGCAAGATGGAAGTATATTAGGGTCGTACATGTTGGTAAAGCCATGGAAACTTGAGAAACTGAAGATGCAGAGGTTCTAGATTCTGAGATCAAGCTCCTAGGAAGGTCTACAATGCTTAGATACATCAGATCTATCCATTATTTCAAAAGGTATGTCTTATTTCTATGAATAGTTGGATTTTTATGTATGAATGAGAAATGGTTATGGATATTTGAGGATTCTCCCTAGAGAGACTAGTGGCTGCATGGGATCTTTTGCATAAGTCAGATATACAAAAATACAGTGCTGATATATTTATCATTGATACTTCTTGTTTAGGGACATATTGTATTTCTTGGCATATGGCTAAGGGTTTGTGGTACATGGTTGAGAGCTTGTATTTGTGAAGTGGTTGATGTATTGAGAGGCTAAATATCAGAAAGGGTTTGATGACTAGATCATGTGAGGGTTATTATACTTGTTCATGATTACACACACCTATATGGCACATGACTATATATATATATATATATATATGCTTTGGGTAAAGGTTATGTATGAGGATGCATGCACAGGGTACAATTACAGTCTGGATACAATGACAGGTTACAGATCTATGTGAAAGAAGTTACATAGGGTCATAAGTTTTTAGAAGAAAGAAAACCCTAGTTTTTAGAAGGCATACACAGGTTGCATAACAGTTTGGTCGCATACATATGCGGGCTGCATAACAAATAAGGCACGCACATACACATGCTGCAACACTATAGGTCACATGCCTATTGTATTTTTGTTGATACATGTTCAGTTTAAGTACATATTGATTACAGGGAAGTTGTACATGTTGGATGCAGGTTAGTGGTATAGGTTGATACAGTGGTACAATAATATATCTCACAATGATAGTGTGACAATGGTTTCATCATTCTACTTCTACTTCAGGGAAGTTGGACGGGGAAAGGATAGGTGGTTGTAGCCACCTTTCGATTGTAGCTGGAGAACTTAGGGGGTTGTAGCCTCCTTTTGGTTGTAGCCAAAGAATTAGGGAGTTGGAGCTTCCCTCAGGTTATAGCCTAAG
This sequence comes from Picea glauca, assembly GCA_000966675.3. Classification (NCBI taxonomy): domain Eukaryota; kingdom Viridiplantae; phylum Streptophyta; class Pinopsida; order Pinales; family Pinaceae; genus Picea; species Picea glauca. The sequence goes on along the minus strand of JZKD02S0283882.1, from coordinate 320,132 downwards.
AAACTAGGGGGTTGGAGCCTCCTTCCAGTTGCATCTAGAAAACAAAGGAAGTTGGTGCTTCCAATGAATGTAATTCTTCAAGACATATAAGAAAAATAATTCCGTGGTTTTCTCCTGCTTTGGGTTTCCACGTAAAACACTAGTGTATTGTGTATGTGTATGATTGTTCATTTGTTTATTTCTTATTTACTCTGCAGTTATTGGATGATAATGCTACATTAATATAACACTTGGATTATATGGTTAAAAAGGATTAGATTTATATATTACTGATTCACCGCCCCCCCCCCCCTCTCAGTAATCCAACACTATACTAATCAGTTAGCGGTCAAAGATAGTTGACCCAAATTTTTAAACAAAAATTAAAAAAATTCCTAATGTCCGTTAAAGTTTTCTTTATTAAAATGATTTTTTTGATATTAAGAATTGTTTTTTATTTTTATTTTTTAAAATTAGATTATGTATTTTTTGATTGGATAGAAGGGTATATGTGACTAATTACCTCTTCCTAGACATGACATTAAAAAAACCCAGTTTTTTAAGAAAATTCCACGTATATATTGATATTATGTTTATTATGTATATATTGATGTTTTTTTGTTAATATTATGTATAAAAGTTATAGGGTTTCCACTATAGGAAATGACAAATTAATAGTTAGTGTTGTTTTATAGGCCCAATGGGAATTAATGTTTAGTGTATAAGCCTAATGGGAATTAATTTTTAGTGTATAAGCCCAATGGGAAATTAATTGTTGTATTAGCCTAATGGTATGTTGAGGTTGGTCCAGTGTGCAGGCAGAGCACCTGGTTGCAGAAGCCAGATGGTGAATTAATGTCTGCCATAAATAATATGATGTGTAATGTACCCAAACTCTAGTTGAGCATCATCAAATGCATAATACACATTAAATATGGAGATTTTCTACTTAAATAAATTCCTGTAGCTTATCAACTGCAAATCACACACATATTTTACCATTGGACTAATACTACAGTTATAAATGCACATAACAAAATATATTAGACATGAATACAACTTTTCAAGAAAACAACAAATACACAACATTCATATAAACCATTTACACAACGGAATTAACATAAGAATATAATAGAAGCACTTATATGTTAATGCTTAACCAACTGGCTGCAAACGAAGGATGAAACTGCCAACCATAAGCATTGTCTTTCATTTTCTCTCAATAGAAGGCCACACCTGAGTTGAGGCTATGAGTCCACAAGGAGATCCAACCCAATGGCTTCCCACTCTCCACACACTGTAGCTCCAAAACCCAGGTTCTACTCCCACAACAGTTCCAATCCTCTAGCTCTCTCTCTTCCCCCAACCTACACTACCCAAGGAATGTAACCCTTCAATACTCACAACCCCTCAGGCTGTATCATTCATTTATCAGTGTCCCTAGGATAAGAATTCCTAGGGACACGAATTCAAGAAATTTCAATACTCACAGCACTTGGTTGGATAATAATTCCTCATCTAGGATCCAAGAAATTTCAACTACTTCAGGAGTTCTCACAACAACCTTCACAATGATCTTGAGATATTTCCTCGACAAGAATTTGCACCACATGCTTACCACCCAATTTACAGGAATACATGCCTCTTTATTCACACCCAAAACATATCCAAACAGTGGATTCCTTTAAGTGTAGCATGGATGGTATTCTTCCTAATCCTTTGTTCTCCCTTTGCTGCCCAAAATCTGCATGTAAAAACTGTGCCTATTTTGCATACGAATTTCCTCTTCTTCCTTGCTTGATTGAATCACACTCTTCTCAAGGATTATTGTACTTCATCCCATGATGTCCAATAAATATGGGATGTGACCACTCACACCCACCCTCTTACTTGAGTTTAAATGATTGGCTTCTCATACACTCAATCAACAAATAGAAGGTTATACACACAGATAATAATTTCATGAATGTGGGTTGGATTAATACCCATGAATAATTCCCCATTGTATCACTCTCTCTTGTGGAATCATATCCCCCTCTTCATTCTTGATCTCTTTCGTATCAAATACAATGATTATTACTTTTATTAATTATTTCAATGTTCATACTATGAAATTCGGCCCCCGACCACATTAAATCAATATGGGCCCTTCACCCAAACACATCGGCTCACTAGCCTAATTCAAATTTATACATTTACATTATAATTCACAAGGATTCTAAATGGGAATGTTACATTCCCTCCCCCTTATATTTTCACTTTCCTTAGTGCACAACACCCTACAGGTGTAATTTCATTTTAGAATTTCGACTCCCCGACCAATAATCAACATACAGGCTCTCTAGATCGAAATCACACATGCATTCCATCCTAAATAGATTACATAGGTACTCTAGCCCCAATACCACAAATACATAGGCACTTCGACCCCCAAAATCATAAATACATAGGTGCTTTGGCCCCAAAACATATATATAAAGGTACCCTAGCTCGAAACATATACATAAGCCATTGACATTCTCCTACAACTATCCCAATTTCTACAAGATCTCTTCCTCTTTACCTTACCAACCCAAGGAATGGTGTTCCATTCATTTATCAGGGTATTTTGGCATAGCTAACTAGGAATCTCACTACTGGGAACTCAAGGGAACTCGCTGCTAGGAAAAATATCAGTAAAATAACCAACAACAACCTTGCTCTTACAGTGCAACTCACACAAGAGTGCACTCTTTAGGCCTGAAAACCAGGTTCTTCAACATGAAACTCACATAGGAGTTCACTCTTCATGCTTGACAACCTGGTTGTTTGACAATGCAACTCACATAGGAGTTCACTCTTCATGCTTGACAACCTAGTTCTTCTTGCTGTACTCACCCTCTAGGCTCAGATATCCCTTTCACTGTTATAAAATTCCTCAGGCGATCCATCATTTTCCAAGGTGTTCTCACACAGAAAAATGGCATCTTACTGCTATAATTCCATTATAAATGCATAACCCGTGACAATCATTTCATCTACATCATATGCATTAATTATGAGACATCATCATAAAATTATCATTATAAAACTTCAAATTGGTTTTACACTAGATTGTTTTTCTTCCAAACATGAATCCACTACTCATAATTGTTTGGTTCTTTCAAAATCAAGCATTAGTCTTCCTTATGGATTACACCACTTCCATGTCCAAGACCATTCTTCCCACAATTTTCTCAATTTCCATGCAACCAAACAAATTGTTAGCATATCATAACAATTTCCAATTATTAATTTCTCAAATCTGGTTATACAGGAAAAATAAAAATTCCCACGCATGGGATTTATTCTCATTATGTTTGGATCTTACAGTGGTATATATTGGTCTTCCTTATGGGATTACATTATTTCCATATCCAAGACCATTCTTCCTACAATTTTCTCAATTTTCTTGCTACCAAACAAGTTGTTAATATCTCATGCACAATATTTGCATTCAATCCATGAAGTGATTTTCAGAATTATATTAATCTAAAAATTCCATCACTTCCAACTATTATTCATATTAAAAATGGAATTCATCCATTAATCAAATTTTTTAGAATGAAACTATCATTCATAGTATACACATTATCAACACACCAAGCTTTCATAACACAATCAAAATTTAGTAATAAATAAAACCACAGTGCCAATATTCATGGCCACATCTACACAATGCACCCTTGCATTGAATCTAGAATACCATATTTTCATGTCATGTATTCCACCATGTGAGTTGGAAGGTATGGCACATGCCTCAATACCTCATCCAAACTCTTCCCCACAACCCATCCGATCCTTTGGATACCTTCCTCTTCAACCCATACACAACACTAGGAACATTATCCCTTAGTGCTATTTAGTGTAGGCTAAAATGTTGCAGTGAAAACCTCAATTACATAGGGGAAAACCATTATCCACTTGGATGACACTATAGCCTTTCCATATCCATTCTCATCATGGCCTCACACATGACCATCTCTAATGGAATTCATTGATACAACATGGGTAATATCCCTTGACTTAACTCAGTTATGACCTCATAACCAACATAACACAATATGCAATTAGTTTTCCATAAATGCATTCAAGCAACACATATTATTATCATACTCAAGGTATCCTTCCTTTACATCAATTCAAATATTGAGATTCACCTGAGGGAATTCTTACCTCAATTCCCTTCAACAATTATACGTCATAACAACCTCATACCTGTATGGTTGTCATCAATTTACCTAATGCTACCTAATCAACTGGTACTTTATAGAAGCTCACAGGCTCCTTTTTCCAATATCTTGATCAACATTCCCACCATCCTCATTTTGTCTTTGTAAGGATGGATACCATAAGAAACAATATAATCATGCTATAATCATGTTTCTTGGATACATGATCCATCATTATTTTTATTCAAATATCATAGCATCGTTATTTCATATATATATATATATATATATATAATACTCTTATTCTATAATCATGCCACCAACATGTTCAGGCATGTCTACATGCACAAACACACATCATTATGTACAAAACATTTTATCTTTCATGCCTATTTTATGCACATGTATTCTATCTTTATTCTATGCATCATGCATCAATTCTATCACACACTCCAATGCATATCTATTTCATATTAATCAATTATTTAGCTTTATTGTTGTAGATGGTTGTCCTTGAATTTCTATAGAACCCTACTTCCCTATGCAATGCTATTCTACTAGACTGTGCACCATTGGACCCTATTCTACATGTCCTAGACAAGCCTCACTTGGCCATTATGCATTTCCAACCACTAGATCCACTAGTGCTGTCATCTCACAACTGCTTCCTTTAAGTAAAGAAATATTGTCTTGAAATCTTTTGGGTTATAATTATTAATATCCAGAGTGTTGTAACATGAACTATTCCAGCTGAATATTAACACTGCAATTTAATTATCCACTTCTATTTCCTTGACCACACTGGTCTTGAAACACCATTATCATTGATTGACATTTCAATATTTTGAAATATTTCTTTTATGTCATCTTTCTAATAATTTTTTTCATTGATGGCCTTGCTCAATTTTAAATACTTCATTGAGTGATACATTTTGAAGCACTACTTGGCCACTCAATACCACTCTAGTCCAAATGGAATTCTACACACCCTGCATTCACACATGTACCCTGCTTGTGCTACACACTCTGATGATAGAGGCAACCTCCTTGCTTTGGGTAGTTTTAGACAAAAGTTGTTAGATCATACCCAACAATTAATTTTTCATGCATTCCCATACTTGCACATAGAGATGACTCATCCACTCCATGAGTCACACCTCATATCATGATATCCCTTCTTCTTCTCTTGCAACAAACCTTCTTTCATTATTGTTATTATTATTTAACCTTCACTTTAATTCTACCTTCAAGGATATGGAGTTCTTATTAACTCCCCGTGCATGCAATGAATTTTATCACTTATTAGCTTCATTCTTTATTGTGAGAGTATCTATTATATTTACCTTGTAAACCATTTGGGCTGCATATAAGCCAAATACTAATATTCCCCGTTGTGAGGGAAATTCCCTTACAGACTAGCAAATAGGGTTATCTTATGCATGCAGTTATGACCGAAAGAAATCTACTTTCTACCTTCGTTCCCATACTTAAACCCCATTCCTTTTCAGAAAATACATGGTTTAGACCAACATGCCTTGTTCCAGATGGTTGATGTCAATCCTTCTTCACGCTTGATCGCTTGTTGGCAGCTCTTCTCCCAAGGCTAACCTGCATACAAAACAAGCAACAAACTACACATGCATTTTACCTACAGACTAATGGGTTAGATATTCAAACATATATGTACTAATCTATGAAGAACTCATATAGTGGGATGGGAAAATAATTTCTTTATTATTAACTTTGAATGAATCAACTTACAAATGTCGAGACCGACCACTGTTTCGCGAATCTTGATCCTGGGCTCCTCTTTCAAATGTCCTCCAACTTCTTTGCATTGTATCTCTTCTTGTACAAGGATGGCTAAAGGGTTGGGACAATGGGAATATGCAATTGGGCAGAGTTTCTTTACTCTATTTATCCTCCTCCAAATGGGACCCCTAGCCCTTCTTTTATAGGCTAGAAGAATCTAGGTATTTGGACGAACCCTCGGCCATGCATGGCCGAAAGTTTTAGTTAACTCACCCAAATCTATGTGCTTCGTCGGAAACTTTCCTTTTATCATGATTTTGTCGGTCCACGCAGGTTGTTTTAGGTCAGCTAGCATGTACATGCGTGCAGTAATGGAGTAGGGCATGTGGGCCCTGATAAAAGAGGTTTTTTAAAGAGCTTGTTCAACAGTTCTTTGGCAAAGAAGGGATCTGAGATGGCCTGATGCCATGTAAGAATGTATGGTGCAATTTAGGGTTATAACAAATGCCCCCTAATGTGTGAGGTCAAAAGAGCATCTGATGGATGAAATACATTACCAATCTTTACTGATGTGCTGAACGATTGAGCCCAAAGATCAAGAATCGAGAGGTGTCATCTGCAAAATAACAAATGTCTCACTGAGGCGGGCATACCCATGCTTGGGATAAAATAGAATCATGTCTACCAATCAAATACACTGTAGATCCATGTCATATAACTATATAAAGAGTAGCCGTGAACAATACACAACAAAGCTACATCTCGAAATAAAAAAGATATACATATAGAGTATCCATCTTCTAGAAGATGATGCAACCTGATGGCTAGAGATGAGGTCTTCAGAGCTCAAGAAACTACTTCAAGGTCTTCAAAACTCGGGTAGGAGTGTAATATGAGTGTACGACTACACTACCCAGAGGTCTTCGATGACTTGTCGGTCATGGACTAGATAAACTTGATGATCAGACTGAAGGCTTCATTGATTTCGAACAAGGACTTGATTGGACATTCAGGATGGTCGGTTATGAGGGCAAGAGACAAAATTACAGAGGGGATGACTCAGGCTTGGTGAAAAACTTCCCTTGGAAAATAGCACGACAAATGATGAGACTCATGCAACATGGCATTAACATAAGTTTACGAGGCATGAGGCAACACAAACTCTCCATATGTTTGGAAGAGTAACCAAATGGGGGAGGACACAACTCTATGTAGTGAGAACAACTTCCTAAGGTCATATGAAATCCCAGGGTTTGATGAACAAATGAACATATGTGCTTTATCCAAGGGCAACTCATTATGCTGCCAATAAAGAAAATACTTTTCCCTTCCTCTTTTGGGGGTATATTTGATTTTTTTTGTCTTTTTCAATAATCTTGGAAAAAAGAATAAAGGAATGTTACGTTACAATGGAGGAACGAGTGTTGCAAACATGAAAGTTCAAGGCACAAGGACAAGACTGATGTTCAAAATAATGATACTCGGGAAAAATCCTCCGGGGGCCAAGGGTGTTAAAA
>JZKD02S0283882.1:295156-312684 GCA_000966675.3 Picea glauca | reverse complement strand
GTAATGCTTCATCTTCAGTCATTTCCCATCCTTTCAACCAAGAAGAATCACAGTTGGTGCACTCAACTCAATTTAATTCCTTATCGTGGGATAATCTTCTTTATCTATCTTTGAAATGTGGGATGAGATTACTGACTTGAAATTATGTATTGAGCAACTAAATCATTTTGTCTCTTGGATCATTACCTTGCATGTTGATCTGGATCTCCATCATCTGATTCAGGAAATGATAGCTCAAGATTCCATCTTACTTTTCCAACCTATTCCTCTCCCATTAGGAAACTACAACTCGCCTTAGCAAGGACAAGTTCCACCTCATGTTTAATTGTGCTCTCTTTTTTGGACATTGTTTTGGTTTTAGCTCCACTGTCTTAGATCATGATAGTCCAGTATCTATGCAATACTCTTTAGGTATCAGACAAACTCTATGTTGGCACAGGGGCAGACCCACGGTTCAATGCTACAACAACGCACCAACAAAACCCTAACTACCAACCCTTTCGGAAACACCTGCGAAGAAGATGAACTCTCACCCGAGGTAGAGACAGGGGTGGTTGCGATACTGAGGTGTCTACAACCTTAGCTAAGACACAGATATGTGATTATGATACTTAATAGATCACTTAGCACTGTCAGATACTCAGTATGCAAGCAATACCTATTTCGTTGATAAAGCAGAGCTTCGCAACATTCACACTTATCTAATGTAGTTAAGTACTTAGCACAAACAGATGGATCAAATCTAGCAGAAGAAAGCACTAAGCACATTCATAGAAGTAAAATCTAGAATTATTACACATCATTAGCACAAAGCATGAAAATTTGTGTCTATCTCTATCAAAGCACTTAGCAAGAGAGTCATAAACACATTAAGATAATCACAAATCATAACAACACAATATTAATGTGGTTCACCCCCACCCTGGGGATGCGTCCACCAACTCTTCTTCTTTATTGTCTACAGTCAATCGGTTACAAGCACAGATCCTCAAAAACCTTACTCCGCACAGGACAAAATATCTATGCAGCTCACTATATCCTTCCTCCTTGCGTTACAGCACTAAGCCTTCCACAATCTGCTACAAGAACCTGCACTTAGCTCTGCAAGTCTCTTACAGTCATGCACAAAGCACTTACAGACTCTACTTGCACTTAGCATACATTCAAATCACATAGATGCACCACACTTCTATCTATCCTAAGAATCTATTTATATATTACAAAATAGGCCTAAACATGGGTAAACCCATGGGTCGACATACCATTTCCGCTACATATTCCCACATCCCAAAAAGGACCCAAAAAGGGGTTGAGATCCCACGATCTCTTCCTCATCTTATGCTCCTCCTTCGATAGGTTGTTGAACTCCAAAAACAGGTCAAACTTGACCAGATATCAACAAAACCTGGTCAAGGGCCAACAGGCCCCCAACACTCACCTATGACTCATCCCGAGTCACTCTGATGTAGGAAGTTCTGCTTTGAATGCTTCGATCTTGGCTCGAACTGCTTCGACTTGCTATTGTGATACATGATCTTTTTCATCAAATTCTTGAATGACTGCATCATTCATAGGTCCTTTGAGACATTGTTCTGCTGCGGTGCTAACCTGCTCCAGTTCTTCTCCCTTGCCTTCTACCTCTATAAAACATTGATAGGCCTTATCTTGTATCAGTTGGAGTTTATGAGTTATCTCCATAACTCTGCTCTAGATATTATGGATTTTTTGTTGGGCGATTCATTGCTCTTGAGATCTCTTCAATCTTTCCATTGTTGATAGAGACTTCAGCTGTGACTATAGTGTTTCTGCGTGTTGCTTCGCTTCCTGGAGCTGCAACTCCAGTGCCTGCAACTCTGGGTTCTCAATAAGTTTCTCATATGTCTGAGCACTGCGATCAGGGAATTGCTTGCATTCTAAGGTAAGGGCCTTCAGTCTGTCAATTATTCTATGGGCAGTGGCTTCTCGTTGGTCCCTTACATCTTGTGGATTCTTAGGCACAGTGCGTAGTTCTAAATATGCAATGCATTGTTGTAATTGTTGGATCACTTCTTCAAGTTGCACTACTTGATTTGCGACTTGATCCTCTGTCTTTACTTCTATGACAGTCATAGAGCCAAGCACTATGTTGACCATTTATTTTACTTCGAGTTGCTCCATGAGCAATTGTTCCTTGTCTTTCTGCAGTTGGGCTTTTTCTTCGTCAAACTTTGCCTCGAGAGCAAGCTTCTCTCGTTCTGCAATACTGCGTTTCTCTACAAGGACTCCTTGTACTTGTGTCAAATCCTGGGTGGCTTGAACTGTTTCTTATTGTTCTCGTCAAAGGCGAGCTTCGACTGTATCAGCTATTCGGTGGAGTTGAGTTGGCTCATCTCCCAGTTCTGGTGTACCTAATGGCGGAGGCGTAGTGGAGACTGTATGGTTGGACTGTAGTGCTTGTTGTACTCCTTGGAGCTCAATATCGATTCTATCATACATCGCTTCCTTCTTAGCCTCTTGTTTATCTGCTATCTCTAGCGAAGCATCATTCAGGGCCGCTATAATGAAATTGAAGTCATCTGAGGTGAGGATAGTATACATTTTGGTCATAGAATATTTCGATTTCTTCTGGGAGGAAGGCTTCGGGGGGGAAACCTTCCTTTTATTTGAGGGGTCCTCCTCATCTCTAGGCGGTGTAACCTCTCCTTTATTATGTTCAACTTCAGCACCATCTATCTCTCCACCATCACCTCCTTGCTCTAGTGAGATGGAAGTAGTCTTCACGGATGCACTGTCTAAATCCTGAACCTCTTAAGTTTTCTTTGTCCTGCTAGGTCTGGGTGTATCTTGCGTAGTTTATGGACTATCTATATCGGATATCTTCGCAGGGTCTGCTGGAATGAGGAGGTTCATCAACCAATCCTTGGTGATCTCCTCCAATTCCTCCTCTGTTAGCTTGTAATAGGACTGAAGTTGTTGCTTGTGCTCATCAGCGCATGATGTGATGTAAATGAAATGGAAGTCTGCGCTGAATTTCATCAAAGGTCGGAACCTGTGTAAAGTATTAGGAGTTATGTGAGGTGCAGACTATATGGCTACCTTCAACTGGTTGTAGTATGCGTGAAATACATCATTGTACTACCATTGTTTATTCATGTCGCTTGAATACCACAGTGTGTTGAACTTCGCAACCAATGGTTCAAAGGGCTCAATGTCTAGGAAGGTTGCACCTTACGGCATCTCCCAAGCAATGAAAGTGATCAGGATCAATATCCAGTTGAAGTGAAATTCGTACCCTTGATCCTGGGCTTCCCTACAATCAAGTTCTAATTAGTTCACCAGGTACTTCACCCAATTCATTTGTAGGCCCTGCGTGCACTTCCCTGAGAGGTCGACTACAAAACCAATCACTTGGGTGGGATGATTCTTGCGTACTGACTTTCCTGCGATCAATTGACAGGTGAGGTGCACTGATCCACTCTGGATAGAAGCTACATTGTAGCCTCACGTTCCCTTCTTGACATCATCGTAGGTTTCCTTGATCTTTTGAGCTAGAGCGCGATCCATTGTTTTTCAAGGATAGAAATCCTCTGGGTCAGGGCCTTGAATACTTAGCCCTGTGATCTTATTTATCAATGTCAGATCCACTATTATGCGATGGTTTAGCCATAGATAACCTCCATGGTAACAAGAAAGCAGCAATTTGACACATGCATTCACCTCCTGGTGTCGTTCGAAGTGAGAAATCTTCATAACATTTAGTAGGGTGGATTGTGCGAGGTTATGGCTCCATGACTAAGGGATGATCTTTGAATTCTTTCCCTTTGTTCTAGTCAGGTACTTATGCAGGGTGAGCATGTTGTAGACTTTCCGATCGTCGAGGTTGAAGTTGCTAAACTTCAATGCTGCAATATTTTCTTGGTCTACGTGAACTGCGCGTATCCCCTTCGGGAGGTACATAGTGACCAAGGCATACTCAAAATCTCTAGGTACGTTGTTGCAGTTTACAGCACCACTCAGAGGTGGTATATAAGTAGGTAATATGCTCGAAATCAACTTAGCATTTGTGAGATCATCCTTGTGCTTAGTTTTCTTCTCATCTAATGGTCGGGATGGTCTAGCTCGATCAGTTGATGGAGAGGTTGGAAGTCCTCTCGTGGATGATGCTTGTACACCTGTGGATAATCCTCTCTCTGACATGACTCTTTCAGTCATCAGGTCGATCAAAACTTCCTCAACAACTCTTTCTGCAGCGCTCAATGCATTCGACATACATGCTCGGGGTTAACAATCTCAGGTTCGGGGGAATTAGCTTAGACATAGTAACAAGAGAGAGAGTAGAAGCACGATTATCATAGTATAAACTCAACATAGTCTTTGGGCTCAAATTCTCAATTGGAAAAAGTGTCATCGGTGCATGGCACGGTGGGATAAATAGGTAACTCGGCAATGGGTCGCTTGCAATGGGTATGAGGTATTCATTAACTCAGATCTGTCCATTATGGCATAGTCTCAATGGTCGGATGGTGAGATGGATGGACATAAATGGTTTTATATCTGTTCGAAGCATTGATCTAATGGTTATAATGTTCCCCAATGGCTATATTGCTTCGCCATGGCGAAGTGCCATGTGTCGTTGTTCTGATATCCCGACAAAGCTCCAATTTTGCAAATTTTCCTTCTGTGAGGTTCCCTTTGGGACTTTCTGTAACTTTTCAATATTATCCCTCTTCTTACTTAGCTTTCTAGCCTTATTTCCAGTGAGCTTCGTCTCATTATGCCTTTTTCCATTCCGATTCTTATCTTCTCGTAACAGTTACTTCGCGTTGTTGAAATTATTTCCTAGGATTCAAGGGTAGTACCTCTTCTTTGTTTGGGATAAGTACTTCAATCTTCTATTGGTCTTCTAATGTTCTTTCATCTTCGACATCTGGGTCTCTAGTGTTAAATATCTTTGATTTGTTCTCATGTTCTGCAATCAAGTGTGTGATCCTTCTAGTCATGAATTCTTTTAACTCTTGCTTATGTTGTTCTAACACTGTTTCTTCTTCTTTCCTTCTAGCCTGGTCTCTTGCAATCCAAGGGTTGGCTAGTAACATGGTAAATGGGGCGTTGTCTTCAATAAATTTAATAATCTCAAAATCTTCTTATGTCGAAGTTCCATTGGCATTCATAGGTATTTGAGTGAACTTTCCACATAGGTTTACCAGTTTTCCTCTGAATAATCCTATTCCTCCTAATGAAGGAATCATAGCAGGATTCCCTATAGATTCCCAAGTTCTTTCTGTCATGATATTCACCTGTGTTTCCTCATCTAGAACATAGTCAATGTCGAAGTCTCCTATTCTTTCTTCGATGCATTCTTTTTCTTTGAATATCCCTGATAAGTTGATATGTTGGTGGTCATTCAGGGTTTCTTTCATCTGTAACAATACTTTCTCTGATTCTTTCAGGTATTCTTCCATTTCTGGATCTGCCTAATGGATCTGCCTTAGGGTTTTTTTGGTTCAGATTCATTCTTTCAACTTTAGCAATCATTCTAGGGCAATCCAACACTTCATGGTCCATAGCTTTGCAACAAAGACAGCTAGGTCTTCTTCCAGGAAATTCCTTAGCAAGATGTCCTAGTCTTCTTCAGTTGTAATAGAGGGTTAATCCTCTCTTTATTTTAAATGATCCCCATCTTCTCCTGTACTACGCTCTAGGAGCATAGGAGCTAACCTGCAATAAATTGTCTCTAGGATCCTGCATCCATTTGTTAGTCCAAACATTCTTTCTATGCATAGGTATAACATATCTTTCACTATTCTTGGCATATCTATTAATATCAAATATTCCTTCATCTATCAATACCCTAGTTTTCGAACTAGGACAGACTCTATTAAACATACCTAGATCAATACTCTAGAAACAAAAATTTCCACTTATCTTACTTCTACAGAGCACAAATCTTCCAGATCTAAAACTTTTCACTATTCTTAACTTTATTAGAGCATAGAGCTTGCAGATCTTACCTCTTTTAATCAGAAATTCTCACTTTTACCTTTCTTAGAGCACAAAACTTTTAGATATTGCTTCTCTCCTTCAAATCTGACTTCTTTTCTTTAGATCGGGCTTCTTTATTTTAGCATGGACCTTTATAAGTCAAGTAGAATACTGTGCATTAAAGCGACAGATCTATGCACAGAGGTTTCACAACTTTAGGACGAATCTTTGCACAAAGATCCTTCTTTCTCAGTTCCCAACAATCACAGTTTCAGGTCCCGACAACAGAACCATTTGGTGGCACAGGGGCAAACCCAGGGTTCAACGCTACAACAACGCACCAACAAAACCCTAACTACCGACCCTTTCAGCAACACCAGTGAAGTAGATGAAGTCTCACCCGAGGTAGAGGCAGGGGTGGTTGCGAGACTTAGGTGTCTACAACCTTATCTGGGACACAAATCTATGATTATGATACTTAATAGAGCACTTAGCACCTTCAGATCCTCAATATGCAATCAATACCTAATTCGTTGATAAAATAGAGCTTCGCAACATTCACACTGATCTAATGTAGTTAAGTACTTAGCACAAACAGATGGATCAGATCTAGCAGAAGCAATCACTAAGCACATTCATAGAATTCAGATCTAACATTCTTACACATCATTAGCACAAAGCATGAACATATTTATCTATCTCTATCAAAGCACTTAACAAGAGAGTCATAAACACATTAAGACAAGCACAAATCATAACAACATAGTATTAACATGGTTCACCCCCACCCTGGGGCTACGTCCACCAACTCTTCTTCTTTATTGTCTCAAAAACCTTACTCTACACAGGACAGAAGATCTGCGCAGCTCGCTAGATCCTTCTTCATTGCATTACAGCACTAAGCCTTCCACAATCTGCTACAAGAACCTGCACTTAGCTCTGCAAGTCTCTTACATTCATGCACAAATCACTTACAGACTCTACTTGCACTTAGCATACATTCACATCACATAGATTCACCACACTTCTATCTAGCCTAAGCGTCTATTTATATATTACAAAATAGGCCTATACATGGGTAAACCCATGGGCCAACATCCCATTCCCGTTACATATTCCCACATCCCAAAAAGGGGCCGAGATCATGTGATCTCTTCTTCGTCTTGTGCTCCTCCTTCGATAGGCTTTCGAAGTCCAAAAATAGGTCAAACTTGACCAGATATCAACAAAACCTGGTCAAGGGCCAACGCTCTATTACTGGAATATTTTTTGACCCTCAGGAAGATATAAGCTAGAATTTTGGCTTAAGTGGGTTGGTTTCCATTTATGGCAACCTTGTTGTTGGCACACTATATGTATGTACATGATCTTCCATAGAAGGTAATAAAATTTCTTCTTGCTTAAAAAAAATTTGTTGTTTTGTAATTAAATAAATCATGAATACACATTACATTTGTATGGAAGGGAATAGTAAGTAGTTGTTGAATTGTATTAGTTTGCTTTTAATACTAAATTTTAATAAAGTAGTAAGAAGTAGTACATGGTAATTAAATAGAATATGGAATATACATTATTGTAAATTGAAATGTGTACTAAATAATATTTGCAAAACTTAAGTTTTTCATATTTTATATTTGAAAATATCAATACTAATAATTTTACATTAGAAGATGATTTCATGCATTGATTTATTTGAACAAATTTACACTTTATAGATGTTAATTGATATGCATTATCATAATTATAGAGTTGCGATGTTTATGCTCGGTGGGGTGTACATTTATGAGATCTAATTATGTGTATTAATTACAACCCCTATTATCCATGAGTGGTTGTCAGTCAATTATAGAGTTGTGAGGTTTATGCTCAATGGGGTGTACATTGATGAGATCCAGTTATGCATATTAATTCTAACCCCTATTATCCATGAGCGGTTGCGAGTGATTATATAGAATGTGTTTTTGTCACTTGAGCACAATGTTTGTCGGTATGTTATGGTTGTTAAATTAACTTAGATAAAATTATTGATAATTATTTATTTGATAATACAAATATATATATAAAAAAAAGGTCAAAATATGATACATCTTGAGGATAACATAGATTGGTGTCACACATAATAATTCTAGACCCTATTACCCATGAGTGGTTGTCAGTGATGATATAGAACATTTTTTTGTCACTTGAACACAATGTTTGTCAATATTTTTTGGTTGTTACACTGACTAAGTATATAATTTAATTGATTTCAAAAAAAATGACACATCTTGTGATTAAATTAGATAAGTGTTACATTATATGTCTCAATAATGGGAAGTAGAAAGCACCTATTAAGAATGAAGAATTACACATCTACCTCATAATGGGAAGTAGAAAGCACCTATCAACTCAAAAAGAAATCTCTCTCTCTCTCTCTCTCTCTCTCTCTCTCTCTCTCTCTCTCTCTATATATATATATATATATATTACTTAACCTACACATTGAAATACAAAATTATTTTACTTAACCTACACATTGAAATATAAAATTATTTTACCTAATCTACACACTGAAATATAAAATTATTTTACTAACCTACACTATAAAATTATTTTGCTTAACATACACATTGAAATATAAAATTATTTTACTTAACCTACACATTGAAATATTTTATTTATGTCCGACATTGAAATATTTTTTGTTATTAATATTTTTTTTTTAAATTTGTGTCCATGTTGAACACATAAGGAATTACACATCTCCCTCGGAGTGGACTATACAAAGTGAATTTCATCCCAACCATTATATATCCACCTTAACTATGGATCTATCATTCTTAGAGAGGGATCAAATCCCTTTAGGTTGCAAACCTTTTCTCAAATTCTTTTAATCTGGAAAAAAAAAAAGAAAAAAAAATCATCGTGAGGGACTTGATCCATTTAGATGCATGATAAATCTAGAGTTAAGATGAACTTACATTGGTTCTTTATATAGATATATTCCATGTGCCCCATGACTAGCATGGAAGGAATCACACATCTCCCTCATATTGAGCAACATATCATTGAAATGTTTTACTTTCAATTGCTTTATATATAAAGTTGATATTGAAATACCTACTTAACGTGGACATTGAAATGTTTTGTTTATGGACCACATTGAAAATTGTTTTGTTATTAATACTTTTTTAAATTTAAGGTTTCAACTTTATACTAAGCATTCCATGTTGAGATCCAACAAATTACACATCTCCCTCATACTGGGTTGTAGAAAGTATCTTTCAACGCAATAAGAAATTGTTTACTTTCAATTTATTGATATGTATGTCACATGTCAATTCCATGTTGATTATGGAAGGAATTACACATCTCCCTCATACTAATCAATGCACCATTCAAATATTTTAACCAGCATATATCCATCTTAACTTCGGATCTATCATGCATCTAGAGGCATCAAATAGCTCGAGATGAAAACATTTTTTTAGAGGATAAAACTTGAGGAAAGGTTTGCACCTCAATGGATTTGATGCATCTTGGTGCATGATATATCTAGAGTTAAGATGGATCTACGTTGGTTTTTATGATATGTGTAGTTTTGTGTGTGCATCATGTGTCAACTCCATGTTGTGCATGAAAGGAATTAAACCTCCCTCATACTAAGAAATGCTAAGCAATACACCATTCAAATGTTTTAACCAATATCTCAAGCTTTTCACTCTAAAAAAGGTTTGCACCTCAACGGATTTGATGTCTCTCAAAGAATATTAGATTCAAAGTTAACATGGATTTACGTTGGTTCTTAAGTTGTGTGTGTGTGTGTGTGTGTGTGTGTGTGTGTGTGTGTGTGTGCCATGTGCCAACTCCATGTTGATCATGTATGTGTGTGTGTATGTGATTTGGTGTTGTAGCTCAAAATTTACATAGAGGACAAGTAGTAATTTTATACTAACGTGTTATCAAGCATGAAATCATTGTATATGCATATATTTTTCCAGGAAAAAATTCAATTAAAGGTGAATTGATGACTAAGTGTAATAATTCAAATTGTAGTTTTCCATTAATGCAATGCACAAGCCATCTTCAACCCAGTGATCAAACAAATTGGTAATGGTAATTAAGGGACAATAGAAATAAGAATTGGTGTAGCTCTAGGAGAAATTCTTGTGGTTTACAAAGTACCCAAACAACATATTAAAAACCTGAACTTAAGCAAGCATAAATAAACTCAATCACATAGTAATGAATCGTACCCTAACAATAGATATTTTTCCCTGGAAACCCAAATAGAAAAACCATCATCAAATGGCTTTGATTAGCCTTATTTCCTCGTCAATTTACAAAATTACAATTGTGTTTTGGATCTCTAGAGCATTAAGATTACTAACTTGGAATTTTTTCTCATGCAATCCTTCTCATCTCTACCAAAAAACCCCTTCTCCAACGTTGTGCATAATTTTATAGGTAGAATTAGCTTGCTAGGAGTATTTAGAAGGTCAAGCATACCCAAACATTCAATGTACTAAATCTATCACTCTTCCTACTTTAGATTTTGTTGGAAATGTTCCAATTCATGGTTCCTTTTATCATTTATTTGTCTTCTTCTCTTTTAATTCTTTAATGATTTTATACTCTTTTCTTCCCTTGGAAATGTAGCAATTTGGAGGTGAGAAATAGTAGATTGGACAAGCATGGTTCTCTTCACACTATCAACTGCATCCTTTGACCTTGACATCATCCTTGTATCCTCAAGATTTTATTTTGTAGCCAACCTTCTTCATTGCTGATACTTCTTCATTGCTAAGACTTTAAAACCATTTGATTTTTATTTAGATCAATTTCAGATCACACCTATCCATTCATATGATTTTGGTCTCCAAAATCTTGTCCATGGAGAATATGGAAGTACATAGCCTCCACTCATATCTCTAAGTCAACTACTCCATCATTTATAAAGGATCCTTGCTTCTTGTTTTATCTATTCCAGTTGTTAGCCTTCCCTTGATTTTTTGTTGTTGAAGATGTTCTTCCTCTCCTCGTGTGTGCTTTGATGATATAATCCTGACACCTTTAACCGAGTGATATTTATTCTCTCTCTTGTAGATAGTCGCATCCACTTTCCATAATAATGGGCTACCAAACATCATGACACAATCTTCTAGTGGTGTAACTTCACATTCTACTTCATCAACATAATCAATGTTGATGGAAAACCTAATTTTTCATCTCTTTATGATCCTCATGGTAGACTTCTCTTGAATCCAACACAATGAACATGGTTGTACTAGATCATGAGTTTCTAATCCAAGATAATCTACTAAGTATTCATAAATAGGATTATATTAAGAACCATTGTCAAACAAAGCATTTACCTTTCGACCCTTCACTTGAAGTTTGATTTGGAATAGTGCATTCATGTCTCCACTTACCACTAGTTCTTGCAATGTGGTGTATACTATGATTTCATCAACATCGGAGGTTCTTTCTAACACTATTTATTTTTTTTGGTAGCTATATTTTATCCCTTATTGGACTTGTAACACTTTGGACACAATTCTGGATGAAGTTTCCAACACTTCTCATCTATGTGCCTATCTACATTGCATTGTTTTCAATTCCTATTACAACTCCTTTTTTTTAGGACTATGGATACAACCTTCTTTCTCTTTGTCATGATGTTCTCTTCTTGGCCATTTTTCTACTACCCCTTCTTGGAATAGCTCAATGTAGAGAGATTTATTTCTTGCCTCATCTATGCTTTTCACACTAAGAATATTTAATTGTCTTCGACAATGGTAGAATAGTCCTCCAAGGTACTGCACCACCACTCTCAAATATTCAAAAGAGATACCCATGTTGATGGTTTTGTTCTGGAATTCAGAAGTGTATTCTTGTATGCCTCCATTTATTTCAATTGGTTATTCAATGTTTTTGTGATAACTTGAACATGACACATTGGTATTTCACGATTTGTTTCAACTTAAAAGGAATATTGGAAGATGAATAAAGAGTGTTGTATTTACTTGAGTCTCCAAGCTTATCTTTACTTGAGTCTCCTTACCCTTTGTAACGTACCCAGCCACCAAAGTTAGTCGTGTTATGCAAAAACTCTCTTGTCATCAACTTTGATACCATTTTAGTATCGTACCTATCCTCCAGCTAAGCCACAATACATGCGGAATACACATAACATGAAACTTTTGCTAATTAAAGAAATTATTTTACTGTTAGTCGATTTCCTATAGCTTACAACTACGAATTAAAACAGATTTAGCTATTATTTTTAACCAAAAAAAGAAGCATCTATAGCATGATAATAATCAACATGAATTGAAGCTAAACAACTCATTATAGAAACATAAAAATCACTTCCAAATACATAGAGTTCATGCATGGAAATTAAATACATAATTTAACATAACAACAAGATAAAACACTCACCTTTTCACAACAGTTGTGAAGCCAGCTGCTTTGGATGGACGTTCCACCCAACCATAGACTGATTGTTCCAAATCTCAACAGCCAGTCACCCCTAAGATGAGGCTAGCAATCCAAAAAAGACGGTGGTCTCTCACAGTCCACTCACAGCTCATAAAAATATCAACCCAACTGATATTTTCCTACATCTATCCTGATTTTTCCACGAGCTCTCTTTCTCTTGACCTGTCCAACCCAAGGAATGCACCATTATTTTATCAAGGTTAACCCAAGGGATATACCATCTGTTTATCAAGGATAACCCAAGGAATGATCCATTCATTTATCAAGGTCTCTCTGGCATAGGCAGCTAGGAATATCTCAGCTGGGAACTCAAGGGAAACTGGTGCTAGGAAAACTATCAGCAAACCAACGGCAACACGTGTTGTTCTAGTTCAACTCGCCAAGGAGTTCACTCTTCAGGCCTGACAACCTAGATCTTCATATCTCCATATTCAATTCGCTCCAATTATGCTCCATATTGCTATAGAATTCACCTTCCATGGTTGCATCGACTTCCAGCTATGTTTTCTTTCTCTATGTCCCCTTCCTATGCGCAAACTTCACTAACTGAAAAACTACCCCCCAACCACATGAATTTCCTGTCTTTGGCTTGCCTTTATTGACTCACACTCTTCCCAAAGTTTATTGTACTTAAACCCCATGTGACCAATAACTCTGGGATGTGACCACTCACACTCACCCTCTTACATGTATTCAATGATTGGATTTTGGAACACTCAATCAGAAAAGGGAAAGTTCATATACAAATAGCAATTTAGGAAAATGGTTTAAATCATTATACATGGGTAATTTTCCCCTTGGATCCCTCTTGGTCGTTATCATATATACTCCCCTCTCTTGTGTATTAATTCATCCCCAATCTCTTTTCCATGTCCCCTTGGCAGTGAGCATCACGTTTTATTATTAAAACATTGAAATACAATTCACATATTACATCTCTTAGTCGTAGCCGCATATTATATCTACACAGACATTAATAAAATTGGGGATTATAATGGGGATGTTACATTCCCCCTCCACTACAATTGTGTTCCATCCCTGGTGCACTCTATGCTGATATACATATATGCAAATTTACATCACAATACTTAAAAATAAAATTTCTGCAATTTAACAACTTTGGCAACAACTCCAACCAAAATTTCATGTTCCTCTCAACTCGCCGACCCAAGGAATGCACCATTCATTTATCAGAGTTAACCCAAGGAATGTACCATCTATTTATCAAGGCTAACCCAAGGAATGAGCCATTCTTTTATCAAGGTCCCCAATGCAGTTGGTCAGGACTCTAAGATGTGGTTTCAAAATTTTAGCTACTCAAAATGGAGTCTTGCATTATGTTTTCTTCAAAATTATCAAAAACTTGTGGGTATTATGCCCACATGTTTTCTTCATGCTCCCATGTAGTATCTTCAGGATCGTAGAAGTTCCATTGAACCTTTACCATCCCTATGGATTTTCTCTTGAGCACTTTGACTTTCCAGTCCAGGATGTGTACTGGTTCCACCTGGAAATCCCCTTTGTGCTCCACCCGAATCACCTTCCAATCGATTACGTGGTTAGGATTAGGTACATATTTATTTAAAAATGACACATGAAATACATTATGCACTCTCATGGATGAAAGAAAATCTAGCATGTATGTAATAAAATCAACCAAGAAAACTTCCCACTTCCATTCTAGAATGGGAAATGGTTGTAGAAAACATGTTGGGTGTCTATGTTTTTTATTTACTTTTTGGCATTCCAGACATCTAGCTATGTAATTAGCCACTTCTTTCTTCATTCCTGGCCAAAAATATTGGCTTCTTACTGTTGCAATTGTTTTCTAATATCTTGGGTGCCCTACATATGGCACAGTGTGCATCTCCTTTAGCACTTCATTTTTCAACTCCCCAGAATTCGACACATACACCTTACCTTTGTACATGATAATTACATCTTCTTTTAGCTCATAATAACTAAATTTCTGCTGAAAATTACCTTGTTGTAATGTCTCTTTTATTTTTAAATAATTCTGATCTAAATTTGTTGTTGCAATAACATTGTCTTTCAAATCTGTCATGTACATGCTAATGGTTGCAATATGCACTTCATTATCTCTCTTGTTGAGTGCATCAGCCACTTGATTTTCCTTTTCCTTTATGTGTTTAATTTTGAAGTCATATTCACTCAGAAATTCTAGTCATCTAGTTTGTCTAGCATTTAGTGTTGGTTTTCCAAATAAATTCTTTAGACCACAGTGGTATGTCCTTATCTCGAATTTCTTACCCATAAGGTAATGTCTCCACATTTTCAATGCATGTACAATCGTTGCTAACTCTAAGTCATGTGTAGCATAATTCCTTTCATGCTCTTTTAAGTTTTTGGACTCATAGCAGACCACATGATCCTTTTGACTAAGGACTCCACCAAGCCCTTCCTTGCATGCATCGGTGCACACAACAAAATCTTTGTTTGGATCTGCAATCTTCAATAGTGGTGCACTTGTCAATATTCCCTTCAATTTTTGAAAACTCTCTTCACACTTGGAAGTCCATTCAAATTTCATTCCCTTCTTTTGCAAAGAAGTGGTTGGACTTGCAATCTTTGAAAATCATTTTATGAATCTTTGGTAATAACCTAAAATACCCATGAATGATCTGACCTCTATCACATTCTTTGGTGTTGTCCATCCTATAATGGCCTCTATATTCTCAGGATCAACTTCTATCCCTACTATTGATATTATATGCCCCAAGTAGTGAATCTTATTTTGATAAAAGATGCACTTACTTAGCTTAGCATATAATTTGTGCTCTCTCAAAACTTGTAACACCATTCTTAAATGTTTCTCATGTTCCTCTTTTGATTTAGAATAGACAATTATATCATCTAGGAAGACAATCGTAAACTTTTCCAGGTATTCCTTGAACACTCCATTCATCAGACACATAAAAACTATTGGGGAATTTGATAGCCCAAATGGAACTACTATGATTTCATAATTCCCATATCTTTTTCTGAATGTTGTCTTATTGATGTCTTCTTCCCTTCTCCTTACTTGATGATAGCCTGATCTTAGGTCAATCTTTGAAAATATTGTTGCACCTTTTAGCTGATCAAACAAATCATCAATTGTGGGTAAAGGATACTTATTATTTATGGTAACCTTATTAAGTTGTCTGAAATCAATACACAACCTTAAGTCTCCATCCTTCTTCTTCAAAAAAAAACCGAGGCTCCCCAAGGTGACACACTTGGGCGTATATACCCCTTTTTTAACAACTCTTCAAGTTGCATTTGTAACTCCTTCAATTCTGGTGTACCCATTTTGTATGGTGTCTTGGACAATAGGGCAACTCCTGGTACCAAATCAATAGAGAAATCAATGTCTCTCTTGGGTGGAAACCCGAGAATTTCTCTAAAAACGTCTTTAAAATCCCTCAAGACTAGATGGTCTTCAATGTTTGCCACTTTATCTTTGTTTTCCTCCTCCATATGGGCTGCAAACATTTGACATCCCTTCCTGAAGCTCTTCTGTAGGGCATGTCCAAACAGAGCCTTAAAAACATAAATTTAAGTATAGAATTGCTATCTTAATTTCTTTTTTGTTCTCTATTCAGCATAATAACAATTCATTGTTCAACAAAATTTAAAAATGAGCAACATGATAATGAATAACATATTCAGCATAGTAAAAAAAATGAACAACATAACAATAATGAACACAAAATAATAATGATAATAAATACCTCAAAATGATGTTGTTCTCCAACTCTGTCCAAGCTAAAGCTCTGCCCAAAACTGACTAACCTCCCGGCCAGCTAGGAATAGTCTATCCGGCTCCCTAGACCCAGGATTCCTTACATTTTCCTAGCCCCTGAGCCCAAAATTCCCAGCAACAGGTGCCCCCTATGAAATTCCTCAAGAAAACTCCTCAAGTAAAAACAAAATGAAACCAGTAATCCAGATGCAGTCCAAAACTGTTCCTCCCTTCACCTTCTCCCTCTCCCCTAAATTAAAATATCCTGACCCCAAAAAGAGATCCTCCTTCCCGAGTGCTTTTCCTTGTCTTATGTCCCTTTCCTTTCATTATCCACTGTCTTATCCCCCCATTAAACCACAGCCACCTTATCCCCCCCTTCCATAAATGGGTCCATCTACCGATACAATAAGTCTCCAAAATAAAAAATAATTAATTTAATAAACTAATATTCATTAAACAAATATTTAATCATGATAATTAATTAATTAATTAGGGTTGTTACATACACCCACCCTTCAGAAAACTTTGTCCCGAAGTTAAAGTAATTTATAATACAAGGGAAATGACACATGGTTCACACATTCATATCCAATAAACAACATTATCAGTAATTAAACCAAAGAAAACTCTTACATACTAGTGTACATGTGCAAGAAATGCATGTGTAGCTAGCACATACAAGTCTCGTGCATGTACTAATAACAATAACTATCACCTCTATAGTAATTTATGTATGCATCCAATCCAATCAACAAGACTATTCATGCTATAAAAGATAATAAACCAATCAAATGTTTGTGAAATCCCTTAATTACAATAATCTAGCTCAACAATGTTTATTTAGACAATTGTAGTTTAGTTAAGTAATTATGAATATACATATATACACATTTTCTTTTCAGAAGGAAAAACAATAAATTCCACCATAAGGCAAATCTCCATGCGCTCTCAACTATTTCTATTCATCTTTCCTCCCTAACTTACTTCCATCTTCCATTCCTATCCTTCCTCTATTGGACTATCTTGGAGCATCAACTATATTGACCTAACTCCAAATAGAACCTGTAAGCGGAAGTGTCACTATCTTGACCAAGCTTCACCAACAGGAAACTAACAGTCATCATCACACACCTAGGGGAGTGTGAGATAACATCATCCTCCCATGAGTCCAAGTTTCAGAGGATACACAGTGGGAAATGCCTTCACCCCTCTTAATAGGATTAGGGTCCACACCCTACAATGGAATATACAGTGGCACCGTGTTGCTGGGAATTTTTTCATCGTTTATTCAGTTTTGGGTAGTCTCACCACCTGAAAACCTGCATTGGTCCATATA
>JZKD02S0283882.1:272469-283699 GCA_000966675.3 Picea glauca | reverse complement strand
AGAAAATTGGCTTCGGGGTCGGTGATCTTCAGCACAGGTGCATGGGTCAGTAGATGTTTCAGGGTTTGAAATCTTTCTTCACATTTTTGTGTCCACATGAATTTTGTCCCCTTCTTCTGGAGGGTAGTGATTAGACTCCCAATCTTGGAGAATCCTTTTATAAATATCCTATAGTATCCTGCCAAGCCCATAAAGGATCCGATATCCAAAACATCATTTGGGGTAGGCCATTCCATGATAGACCTGATCTTATCAGGGTCTACTGCTACCCCTTCTTCAGATAGGACATGGCCCAAGTATTTTCTTCTGTAAAAAGTCACACTTGCTAAATTTGGCATAGAGATGATGTTCTCTTAGCACTTGAAGCACAAGCCTAAGTTGTTCCTCATGTTCCTCTCTATTCTTGCAATAAATTAATATGTCGTCAATAAAAACCAATACAAATTTGTTTAGGAATGTGTTGAGCACATTGTTCATCAAGCACATAAAAGTGGCAGGGGCATTGGTCAATCCGAATGGTACTACCACAAACTCGTAGTGACCATATATCGTCATGAAGGCAGTTTTGTGGATGTCTTCGCCCTTGATTCAGACTTGATGGTACCCAGATCTCAGGTCAATCTTCGAGAAGATAGAGGCACCTCCCAATTGATCGAACAAGTCATCGATCCTGGGTAAAGGGTACTTGTTCTTTATGGTTACCTTATTGAGTTGTCTATAATCTATGCACAGTCGGAGGGTACTATCTTTATTTTTCATAAACAGGATTGGTTCTCTCCATGGAGACACGCTGGGCCGGATATAGCCTTTTTACATCATTTCTTTCAGTTGTAATTTAAGCTCAACTAGCTCAGGTGTGCTCATCCTGTAGGGTGTCCTAGACACTGGCACCGCTCCTGGTGCAAGTTCTATTGAGAAGTCAATGTCCCTTCTCGGAGGTAGACCTGGTACCTCTTCCTGAAATACATCTCTGTATTCTCTCAGCGTGGGGTGGTCTTCGAGTCTTGGTTTATCACCTTCAATTGTTTTCAACATCTGTATTGCATATAGTGGACATCCTTTTCTGCAATACTTTCTCATTTGAAGAGCTGATATTTGTCTCACCGAAACAGGTTTTTGGATCCATTGAAGGGTTATTTTTCTTCCTTCTTCACTTACACACTCCAAGGTTTTATGGTAACAGTCCAGTTTGGCTTTATGGGTGGCTAGCCAATCCATACCAATCAACAGATCATACAATCCCAGGGGTAATATGTTAAGGGTTTCTTGGGTGGGGAATTCACCCATAATGAATTGGCAGGCTGGTATGACCTTCGCTACCCTTCTTTTGGTGCCAGTGGCTAACTGTACCAACCATGGCTTGGCATTTTTATGTGGTTGTAGTTTACATTTATCCACAGCCTTAGGGGATATATAACTCAAATTTGAACCAGGGTCAATCAGAATAGACACTAGATGGTTGGTGATCATACCTTCGATTTCCACCACTGAAGCTTGGTGGTCATCTTGGTTATTATCCAAGGATGCATAAATTTGCGGTACACTCCTGGCCACATTATTGACAGTGGTAGCTTCTTGAACATTGTAAATTCTTCGACTGTTTTGTTGTTGGTGTGGGCAGTCCCTAAGTAGATGTTCTTCTCCACAACCCCAACATTTCAAAGGTTATCTCTTTGGGTTATCAGTCTTTACTGGGGCAGATCCAGAAATTTTATTTCCTCTCAAGGAGGGAAAGTTCTGCTGGTGTACACTTTGGGCTGGGAAGCTCATCCTTGAGTTCTTTTTATAGTCCTTAAATCTTGGGGATTTAAACCCCTTTTTCTAGAATCCCGAACTATTCTTCTGCTTCCAGCTTTCGCGAGGTCTTGTCCGATGCCCAAGTTGTTCATAACAATATCTTGCCTTTCAAATAGTATCTTCTAGGGTCTTTGGTTCGTCAAATTCAATCCTATTCTGATAGTCCTTAGGTATTCCACTGATGAATCATTGCACCTTTTCCTTTTCTTCTTTTATGTAGGGTACATACCTCGGAAACTCGAGGAATCTATTGCCATATTCCTCTATGGTGAGTTTCCCTAGCTTGAGTTCATAGAATTCTTTAGCCTTTTCGTCGAAGTATTTTTCCGACATATATTTCTTCCTGAAGTATTTCTCAAACCGTTCCTAAGATAGGTCTTCTTCGTGAATCCCTTTTACATTCTTAAGGTCTTCCCACCAAATGGAATCCTTTCCATTCAAGTTGAAGGTGGCTACTTGGGCATTCAAGTTTTTTGAGAAGTCATGGACTCTGAAATACTTCTTTAGTCCAAGCAGCCAAGCCTCTGCTTCCTCTCCTTTCTTTATTTCACCATCGAAGGAGGGTGGTTTGGCCTTCTTGAACTCTTCGAGATTATGATTCTTGGAAAGTTTTTGCTTCCTTTGTTTTCTTCGGGAATGAGAGCTAGTTCTGCTGCTAGAAGATCCCTCCGAGTCACCAGCTTCCTTTCTAGAGGAATAATCCGATGCTTGTCCCTTATCTCTGGGGTGGACCTTTCTTGAGGTGCTCCTCTCAGTGTGGCCACTGACATGAACACATTTATGTATCTCAGGTTCATGTTGCAATTGTCTTTGTATGTCGGATAAGCTCTGTAGTAAAACTCCATTAATTTCCATTTGCTTCTCTTGCTCTTTTATCATCCTCTCATTGTCATCCTTGCAGCTCTGCAATTCGACCATGAGGCTCCTCACATTATCAGCTAGATCTGGAGGGGTCCCTACCGCCCTCCTTTCGTCAGACAATTTGTCTCTATTGTGGGAGTCCTCCCCCACTTCATGGTGAGTCACCATTCTATACGTATGTAATTCCCCGCGGTTGATCTTCTGCTTGTATGCAAAAGAAAAAAGTTGGTTGTTAGTCAATATTTATATTCATTTATGACCAGTACATACTTCATATTTTTCACATGCACACACACAATAGGATTTTTCATTCTTAACTTCGACTTTTAATTGAGGGGGTTAAGATAAAGAGTTACTCCTTTTAACGGTACTCTGAATGGAGTCTCTACGCAATCCGTTCATGAGCCCAAGCAAGCCAAGTGTTGTAACCATGCTCTGATACCAATTTGTAACACACCCATTATGGGAACTAAGATTTTTCAGCTCTTTCCTTCTTTTCACCGAGGAACAGAATCCCCAAATTTCTATGGGGCCTGATGCAGACGCTACCATCCCTTATCCTTACCCATGTGGTCGTGGGCTATGAACACAGGCCTTACCGGAGAGGTGCTTCCGGCTTTCGCGATTTGGGAAATCGTGATGCATGTGTTCCCCTGCTCTCTTGTCTCTCGAAGTGCCAAAATCCGAAAGGGACCAACAATTTGTCACATCTAACAATGCCCCGGATTAAAATATGGCATCCCACCTTTCGTAGTTTCACGTACCGGGTTTTCGCGGTATAAGAGGACGAGGGGTTCATACCCTTCAGTTTTTCGG
The DNA here is from genome assembly GCA_000966675.3 of Picea glauca. Lineage (NCBI taxonomy): Eukaryota > Viridiplantae > Streptophyta > Pinopsida > Pinales > Pinaceae > Picea > Picea glauca. Next base: position 280,225 of record JZKD02S0283882.1, on the reverse strand, counting down.
GTGCCGAAACACCGAAAACCAAATCTACATGCGCTAAGTTGTATCGGTATTTCACAAGTTGGGAATTCAAGACTGGCGTGTACCAGGGACTTGCTTCTAGATATCCCAGGTGTCGAAATACCGAGACATCAAGACTTATCTGTGCTATTATTATTTCATGGTTTCGCAAGTCGGGGTTTCACGATATGCGCAAAGAAAAGGTCTCACACTTAGGTTTCCCGGGAGCCGAAACTCCTAAGCCTGTATTCATCGCTAAGCTCATTTCGAGGTTTCGCAAGTCAGGACTTCACGACCGGCGAGTACAAGGGAACTGACCCTTGGTTTTCCTGGGTGTCGAAACACCAAAACATCCAAACTCTAGACACACTATGTCATTTCGGGGTTTCGCAAGTCGGGATTTCGGGACTGGCGAGTACAAGAGACTTGCCCTTAGATATCCTGGGTGCCGAAACACCGAAACACCATATCTCATCTGCGCTATTGTCATTTCATGGTTTTGCAAGTCGGGGTTTCACGATATGCACAAATAGAAGGTCTCTCACTTAGGTTTCCCGGGAGCCAAAACTCCGAACCATACATCCTCTAAACTCACTTCGGGGTTTTGCAAGTCAAGATTTTGCGATGTGCGAAGACAAGAGGTCTCGCATCTTGGTTTCCCAGGAGCCAAAAATCCGAGACACCGATATATATATATATATATAACGCTAAGTTCATTTCGGGGTTTCGTAAGTCAGGATTTCGCGACATGCGAAGACAAGGAAACTTGCCCTTGGGTATCCCGGGTGTCGAAACACAGAAACACCAAACTCTAACAATGCTATACCATTTCTTGGTTTTGCAAGTCGGGATTTCACAACATGTGAATACGAGGAAACTTTCCCTCGGGTATCCCGAGTGTTGAAACACCGAAATACCAAACTCTAACAACGCTATACCATTTCGAGGTTTTGTAAGTCGAGATTTTGCGACATGCGAAGACAAGGAAACTTGCCCTTGGGTATCCCGGGTGCCGAAATGATAAAACACCAAACTCTAAGGGAACCATTCTTTCTGGTGCAAGGTTTCCAAACTTAGGCCATAAAATCCTTCAACGGATTCTTGGGTGATTATCACCAGGCTTGGTGACTCGACTGAAAGGCCTTCTTAAATTATCGAGCTATGAACTTCGTGACAGAGGTGAGGTAAGCTTAAGTATTTATTTAAAAATGGTAGTCCTTTCAAGGAACTCACTCCGGCTCTGGAATATGATGGTGCTTCCCGGAAGGAGGTGCCTTCGGGAAAACAACCCAGGGCATGGCATGGTTCAATTACATGGGACAACTCTCCAGGGAAAGAGATCGAAATCTGAACTTATTCGTTCTATACGTAAATCGATTATAGTTATATAATTATAAGAATGTATTCATTGTTGTTGATCGAAACACCAGGAAAACACTTCTATACCGAAATAAATCATTTACAAGTGTACAAACATGAGCATGCATCCATTTCATTCAATTCAAGATATGAGATGTAAACACTTATCAGAAAGAACACCAAGTATGGCACGACCGCTGAGAGGGGTTCTTGTTTCCACCCAACCGTAGTCTCAGCGACTCCCAATGTATTTACCACTAGCCACCCCCGAGCTAGACCACGAGGCTTTGAGACTCAGTCTCCTACTTCCCACTCGTCGGAAGTCAAGGACGAAGGTTACTCTCCTTCTCCTCTGCTCAAGACTCGTTGTATTTTCTGGAATTCCTCCGGTTCTCCTTCTGCAATTCATGTTGTGTGTGTGTGTGTCTGTATGCTCTTCTCACCCCCCCTTCCACACTTATTTCCTCCTACGAGGTTATGTGTGGCACGAAATTCCCTGTCCGATGGTCAGGTCTGAGAGCTTCTATGGATGGGCGGTTCGCCCCATCCCCTCATTTACTCTTGAGGAGCCTCCCCACCTACCATCCAGGTGGGTAATTCATTTCGGGGTCTGAGAGTGAGCTTTGGTTTTCCCGAGCATGTACAAACCAACACGGTATTGGTTCGGTGGAAGTTAACGCAGCCACTCCCGGCCCCTTCCACCACCTCTCACTAGCCATTGTGGTCTCTTTTCAGCACATCCCCCTCTCAGCAATCATCCAACATATATTCATACATAATTTACATTCCTTGAACCTTTTATACTAAGGTACGTTAATTAAAACATTCACAATCTTTGAGTTTGCCATAGTTCTTGGCCAGTATAGTTATTTTTACAGACTGGGGGAAACAGGGTGTTACAATAAATACCTCAAACTGATGTTGTTCTCCAACTCTGTCCAAGTTGAAGCTCTGCCCAAAACTGACTAACCTCTCAGCCAGCTAGGAATAAGCTATCCGGCTCCCTAGCCCCAGGATTCCTTACGGTTTCCTGGCCCCCGAGCCCAAAATTCCCAACAACAGGTGCCCCTTGTGAAAGTCCTCAAGAAAACTCCTCAAGTAAAACCCAAATGAAACCAGTAATCCAGATGCAATCCAAAACTGTTCCTCCCTTCACCTTCTCCCTCTCCCCTAAATTAAAATATCTTGACCCCAAAAAGAGCTCCTCCTTCCCGAGTGCTTTTCCTTTCCTTATGTCCCTTCCCTTTAATTATCCACCACCTTATCCCCCCATTAAAACTCAACCACCTTATCCCCCATTATACCTCAACCACCTTATCCCCCCCTTCCATAAATGGGTCCATATACTGACACAATAAGTCTCCAAAATAAAAATTAATAATTTATTAAACTAATATTCGTTAAACAAATATTTAATCATGATAATTTATTTATTTATTTATTAAACTCATATTCATTAAACAAATATTTAATCATGATAATTAATTAATTAATTAGGGTTGTTACATCTTCTTCAACTGCATAGTTGAAATCTCTCTAAAAGATACAACTCTTGGAATGCCTTGAATCATGCCATGTTTCCCTTCCTCATCGAGACATGTGATGGTCTTGTTGTAACAGTCTAGGATAGCATGATGTTTTTCAAACCAATCCATTTTGATTAGACAGTCATATGAACTCAATGGTATGATTTTTACATCCACCTTTGTGTTGAGTCCATTCATATCTACTTGAAAATATTTAACCAACTCATTGATTTTCCTCTTAGCCCCCGTGGCTAACTAAACTAACCAAGATTTCTTATGCTTACTCCTTTGCAAGTGAAATATTTCAAAAATGTTAGCATTTATATAACTATGTCTAGCTCCATAATCCATTAAAATTTCTATGGGTTGGTTATCAATCCTACCTTCCACTTCGATCATGGAGGATTGATACTATTCATTCTTGTTGTCCAAGGCTGCATAAATCCTTGGCATACTTCCTCCCATGTCTTCCACTGTTTCATCCTCCTGAATGTTGTGGATGGTCCTCATTATTTCTCCTTTATGAGGGAAGTCCCTATATAAGTGATTCCCCTCACATCCCCAACATTGAACATGCTATTTCCTTGGCCTTTTCCCAAATGAATCTGCATTCTTTTGATCATTTTGGGTTGTTTGGCCTTGTTGATCTTCTTGGGACTTATTTCTGAAAAAGGGTGGCTTAAAACCTTTCTGCCTTTGGTCATTTTTCCCTTTCAACTTGTCATTCCAAGCCTTTTGGAAAACTGACCTTCCTTTCCTTTTCTCATAAAGGTGCCTTGCTCTCCTTATGGTTTCTTCCAAGGTCTTCCGGTTATCATATTGAATATTTTCACTATAGAAGGAGGGTTACCCACTTAGAAACCTCTAGATTTTAACTTTCTCATCCTTGATGAAGTCAACATACTTCAACAATTCAAAGAACTGCTTTTCATATTCCCACATTTTCATGGTTCCCAACTTGACTTCAAAGAACTCTTTCATCTTTCTCACATAGTAATGCTCGGACAAATATTTCTCTTGGAAATATCCTTTGAACTGCCTCCATGAGATCCTTCTCTCATCAAGGTTTTTGGCTTGCTTAAGTTGATTCCACCACATGGTTTCCTTTCCTTGCAAGTGGTAGGTGGAAATCCTAGCTTCTACCCAGGATGGGTAGTCATGCAGCTAGAAATATTTATTCATTTCCAACAACCAAGCCTCCGCCTCTTATCCTTTCTTGTTCTCACCATTGAAATTAGGTGCATGTATTTTCCTGAGTTCACCTTGTAAGATGTGTACCTTGGGCCTTCTTCTTTTCCTCTGAATAGGAGACGCAGTTGAGCTTCTCCCTAGCCTTGAGCTTGCATGAGTTCTCCTAGTGTAATACCTTGGAGAATGATGGCACCTTCTCATGCTTCTTGAATTCCTATCATTTCCTAGATCATCCCTTTTTCTATGGTATCTTGATGTTGATACTTGTCTAGAATTATATGTTTGTTTTGTGCCATAATCCTTGTTAACTCGCTTATGTAACATATTTAATCTCTGAAGTATCTCTTCTTGACCCTTTATAATCCTTTCATTATCAGCCATGTAACTTTGCACTTCCCTATGCAGACTTCTCATAGTGACAAGCCCATGCCTCTCTCTCCTTCCATTTGACTTTGTCTCAGCATTCCCCATGCTGACATGCATACCTCTAAAATATTCCTCATGGCTATAATATCCTTGAGCATCTTCCATAACTTTAGTCCTCATATAGGAACTAAAGTATCTTTTTGTACTTCTAATTCTGCAAGAAATGTGCATGTAATAATTACTGTTAGAACATGTGTGTTATAAAACATTTTATTAATGAGAATACATGTTACTTATTCATTAATTTATGAAGGACACCTTGCACTAATTCAAATTTTTATTTTTTTGATGCATTCCTCCCAAAAACATATTTCCAACGACTGAAAACTTTCCCAAAATCGAACTCTTGTTTGAAAATTATAGCCCTATGAAGTTCTTGTACAGATCTACATCTCCAGAGATCTGAAGTCCGGAATTATCCTCCATTGATCTATCTTAATGGATTCATTGTGGATCTAAGTCATATTTCTTCTTCATACCTTCCATGAACCCACCACCAACACTTAGTTTCATTTTCCTTCGTGGACTCCCAGAATTATAAACTTGTAACCTTCCTTCATAAGTCTATCTGGAAAGTCTCAACACTTAGTCATTTTTCCACTTCTGTGAACTCACAGACTCACAATAAGTCCCAAAACTTAGCCATTTTTCCACTTCTTCGAACTCACGGACTCACGAACTCACAATATAGTAACCTTTATTTAATAAGTCCATCTGAATAGTCTCAACACTTAGTCATTTTTCCACTTCTTCAGACTCGCGGACTCACAATCTTGTAACTTGTCTTTCATAAGTCTGTCCAAAAAGTCTCAACACTTAGTCATTTTTCCACTTCCTTGGACTCACGGACTCACAATCTTGTAAATTTTATTTCATAAGTTCGTCTGAAAAGTATCAACACTTAGTCATTTTTCAACTTCTTCAGACTCACGGACTCAAGGACTCACAATATTGTAACCTTTCTTTCATAAGTTCATCCGAATAGTATCAACACTTAGTCATTTTCCACTTCTTTAGACTCACGGACTCACAATCTTGGACAAACTTCCAAGATATTACCACAGTTTCGTGGGACTGACAATTGGTCTGCCACATGGCTCCACATCACCTGCCAACTATAATATCGTTCATCATCTACCTGCCATCGTGGAGGCACCCATATTTCTTCTACTACATAGCTGACACGTGACCTCCACACCATGTCGACATCATCGTACGAAAAATACCCAAATTTTTTCGATCTGCTTATTTTTTAAATTTCCAAAGGGGCTCAATTCTTCACATTTCCCTTGAAATTCCTCTCAATTTTACTGCAATAATTTCAACAAACAAATTTCGGACATCCTTTTTTCGGCATTCCATCAAACATTTTTCCTACATAGTTTGTAATTTTCACTTCTCTACTCCACTAATTAGCCCATCCAAGCTCAGTGTTGAAAACTAGGCTCTGGTACCATTTTGTAACGTACCCAGCCACCAAAGTTGGTCACGTTACGAAAAAAATCTCTTGTCATCAACTCTGATACCATTTTACTATCGTACCTAGCCTCCATCTAAGCCACAATATGTGTGAAATACACATAACATGAAACTCCTGCTAATTAAAGAAATTATTTTATTGTTAGTCGATTTCATGTATCTTACAGCTACGAATTAAAACGGATTTAGCTATTGTATTTGATCCGGGATCTTTTCATCAAAGTGACTTATAAAGAATTGTATTAAATGAGCATAAATTAAAGTGCACCATTAAATAAGGAAAAGCTCAATAATGAAGAGACATAAGCATCAAATATGAATACAAAAAATTGATAACGGATTTCGTTTCTGGTGGACTACATCTCTGGGTCCTGCTCTCAAATAGGTAGGCCTTTTTATTATCTCGACAAAAGAATTTGGAAAAATACTGAAGTATACCTCATTCTGGAATTAAGTTGTAGAAGAATTGCTCGGATCATAAAACAGACAACACCATTGAATTCGTGGTGTCGAATTACCCAAAAATGACTGTCTCCATGCCTCAATCTGACACTGGCACTCCCAGGTCCTTGAGAAATCTCATCTCAGTTTTCGTGCCTATTTCTTGCATTTAATTCTTTGTATTGCATCTCGGTTTTCATTCCCGGACATACCATCGTATGCCCCCTCCTTTTGTCCATGGGAAGACTTGGCTTATAAACAAAAATTGGGGCGAACTACACAATGTAGTCTGTTGACCCAACGATGGCGGAGCTATAGTTAAGGCATTTGTATAGGGGGAGGTCCCAGGGTCGAGCCAGCAAACCTCCCCTTCTGGGTTGTTTTTATAACATATACATATATATGGAGTGGTAGTTCACCAAATTTGGAGTGTGATTTAGATTATTTGGATGGTTCCATTTGGCCTCCAGATCTGGGGGGGCTTTGTCAGATTTGGCGGGCTTCACCAGATTTTGCAGGCTTCGCCAGATTTGGCGAACCCGCCCTTTTTTTTATTTTTGAAATTCAGTTTTCGGGCCCTCATTGGGCATTTTCCCACTACCAAGTGGTAGCCCATGACTAGGCCATGTGGCATCTAATCATTGGGCCATGCCAACCACCTGCACATCCACCTTCCACATCACCTTCCAAATCAACTACCACGTCACCGTATGGTCTTCCACGTGGTTGTACGGACTGCCACATGGAACTTTTGCATTAGTCCATGGATTGACCCGAAAATGGAAACAATGAGTGACATGTGGCAGCCTACGGTGTTGCTAGGTCACCATGTTGATGTCAGCATGAAACATGTCACCTTTTGTGTGTGCCATGTACACTGTACGGATGCTGATGTTGAAATCATCACTACGAATGTTGACTCGTCCCCTACTCACTCGACTAGGTTGACCAAACTTTGACCGTGAATATATTTCAATCCGTAACTCCATTTGAAGAGTCGTTTACACTATTGGAAATCTTGCAACGCGCTCTTTGTGATGATGCCACTTTCACTAAGTTTTTAGGACTTGGAATTTTTTCCCTTTCTCTGTCTGTTGAGACCATTCTGAGCTTCCTAAGTTTCTTCTGTGAATTCTGAGTTGTCCTTAGTCTTCTCTAGATCCTTTTTGGATCATGCCTTCCCAATGAGAGATTTTTGGACCACCAAAATCTTTCATCAATCAACAGATAAATGAGGGAAGAGTTCCCTCACCTTCTCCTTCTCAATCCACTTTTCCTTGCTTGGATGTGTGCCCTTTAAACCTACTCGAAGATAATCAACATTACCCCTGCATAAA
>JZKD02S0283882.1:222785-245058 GCA_000966675.3 Picea glauca | reverse complement strand
GTACCCACTGATTTTATCCAAGGATATCCCAAAACAATATCCACTTCATCCATATCCATAGCATAAAAATATGAATGCAACACATATTTATCCATGGTAATCTTCAAATCTTTAACAATTTGAACATGTTTATCAACAACCTGTGTGTTATGAATATTATTTGTAGGAACTTGAAATCTATTAACCAACTGAACATTGATAAAATTTTGTTGGCAACTGGGGTTAATAGAAACAATGACATTTTCTTTATGAATACAACCATGAACCTGTAATATAGATTTGCCACATGAAAATAAACCATTGGTGTTGTCTTTATCCTTAAACTTTGTATGAGACCACTTGTCTAAAAGCAATTTTTACATTGCTTCCTCATAAAGTGGCATCAACTCCCAAAAGTCAAATGATGTCCACCATGTGTGAGCATCTTCTCTCAAAAGAAGTTGTAGACAAAATTTCCACTGCTCTTTCCATTCTAACTTGTGGGACTTTAAGAAGTCTACAATACTAGGACCATCATATTTTCCTGTAAAATACATCTCTCTTGGAAAAAAATATTCAACAAAAACTAGGGTTTAAAAATAAATTACTACAGAAAATCGTGGTTTTTTCGGAAAAACCTTGAAAAACAGTTGAATTTAAAATGCTCATAACTTTACTTTACGGACTCCATTTCGGCCAAAAAAAAATTTGAAATTAGGTAATTGTTAGAGAGGAATTAAAATATCCAATTTGTTTGGCCAAATTCTACACATAAAGTTTCATATATTAACCTGAAGTGTGCCACCCTCTTTTCTTTTCTTTTTTCCTAGAAAAATCTACAAAAAGAGAAAAAAATGTCTCCCCTTCTTTGGCCAAGGAAAGTGCTTTGATACCAATTGTTAAGTGCCTGAATAGATCTATAAATATACTTCAGAAATAACCAAAAATAAACTAAAACATTCACCAAATTATTGAACACAAGAAATAATCAAAACCCTTGAGGTAGGGTAACACCATATATTAATCCTTGAGGAAGGATAACACTCCTCAAGCAATACTTTTTTGTTACAATGACCATATTCTTCACTATATTCATTACATTGTTTACACTTCTTTATATAGCTCTATCTATCTCCTAGGAACCTTCTAGAGATCTTTCTCACATTTATTACATCTAACTACCATAGTGGGCCTTTATTAATATAGTGGACCTAGTCCACCTTACATTGAATGACCACATTCTCATATATTAAATGGATTTCACTAATAATACATAACCACATTCCCATTGGGTACCTCCCTAGGTACCACATATTACCTCGCTGTGTATACTACAACTTCATTCCCATAAAGGATCAAAGGTACAATGAGTGTATTTTTCTTGCATTATCTTGTAGAGATTTTTGAAAATGGATTTGAACCTCTTCTCGTCCCAATCAGATGAATTGCTCTCAATTTCCTAAGGATTTTCATTTGCATTCAAATGCATGAGTTCCCTCTTTTTTCTTGGACAAAACATCATTTGATCTTTTTGTTTAATTAAATTGTAATAACAAAAAAAGTTATCACGTGTATATATAAATACATATATGTAATAACACATATATGTTTTATTAATGCAAGGCAAGAAGGCACATGCCCAAATGAAATATCTAGTGAAGAATGAGTGAAATGGAAAAAGGAATACCATAGTGGGGAACAAGGAAGAGGGAACAACAATACAAGGGAGAGTGTGGCAAGAAGACAAAAAAAATGTCGAATAAGTAGAAGTATTGGTCTTGACATTTTTTACATGACTTGGGAGCCCAAATTGGCAATCCCATCCATACATAGGAAGGAAGTGATGAGATCAAATGAATTTTGTGCTTCCTACCTTCCTTGAGATGAGTGGCATGGAAAAAATGAGACACCATCCTTCCAAATACCAAAATCTTTGCATTTCGAAGATAAGTTGCAAGGCAAGAAGGCACATTCCCAAACAAAATGTATGATTAAGAACAAGTGAAATGGAAAAAGAAACGTTGAAGCAAGGAACAAGGAAGAGGGAACAATGACACAAGGGAGAGGTTTCCAAAAAGACAAAAAAATGTCAAATAAGAAGAAGTATCGGTCATCATTTTTTTTTCTTAAGACAATTTGGGAGCCCAAATTGACAAGCCCACCCACATGCAAGAAGAAATTAGGAGACTAAATGAATTTGGTGCTTCCCATCTTCCTTGACACAACTGGCATGGAGAAATTGAGACACTATCCTTCCATGTAACAAAATCTTGGGATTGTTAAGATCAATTACAAGTCAAGAAGGCACATTCCCAAAGAAAACCTCAAGTGAATAACAAGAGAAATGGAAAAAGGAAGACTGGAGCGGGGAACATGGAAGAGGGAATGACAACATAAGGGAGAGCTTAGCGAGAAGACAAAAAAAAATGAATAAGGAGAAGTTTTATATGTGTTATTATATATGTGTGTGTGTGTGTGTGTGTTATTACTTATATATGCAATTAATATATATGTAATTACATGTGTGTGTTATATTACATATATATTTTCAAAAAAAATCTACAATATAATTAACCCTCTCATGCTCGTGCATGTAGCGTCTAGTACCCATCCACTTGTCAATCAACGCATCCACGCAGGAGACCACAAAGCTCTACAAGCCAAGACCATACCCCATAGATATTTACACTAGGAATCTAGATAAGGAAAGAGACAGAGGGATACCACCAAACATACCGCACAAACTAATAATAGCAAGAGCGGGACCACCGATCAAAGCCCACAAATGAGACAAAAGAGGAGATTGAAGAAAAAATTCCTTCTAAACAATTAATAAAAAATATTCTCTTTTAAATTTATGTCTAATAAGTCCTCTAATCATTGATTGTATGTGCCCTAGACTTCCGTCAACCGATTTATCTTTCCTTATTTTGCATCAATTAGTTTAGGGTTTCCACTACTTATGATAATAATAATGAAAATATTTGATATGAGATGGTTCCTTTGGTTTATTGTTTCCTTAGTTTAGGGTTTCCTCTATTCATTTGATATGAGGACAGTGTATTTCTTCAACATGCTTTCTCATCGTTCCCATAGGCTACAATCCATTTGACTCAAATGCTTCCATAATACTAGGATCAAAAAAAAACATCCTAGGTGACTTTGGTGCAAAAGTGAAAGGGAGTATTAGCTTGGTGCATACTCCTAATTACTAATATATCTCACTCTAAATGGCTTCAACCTTTAAAGACTTTATGTGTAGATAAGTAAAATATCCATGCCTTGAAATTAGCTTTACACAACTAGGTAACATTAAATTTTGAATCACTAGTGGATAATTGAGTCCATGGGTTGGATTCTTATTGGATTTCAATGATGTCAAGTTTGAATGAAACAAATATTTTTGTCAAACTCCTATCATTTATCACTTCTCTTTTAAACTAATAGTGAAAACTCTCTAAAGTGAAAGCATATCACAAAATTCTTCAACCAATATGTGAACTACATAGTGTTGCATTCTAATTGTTGATTTTTCAATAAACTAGGCTTAAGCAAGAAGTTCATTCCATTTTAACATTTTACTTAAACCATAAAAAAATTGTTGCAATAATCAAGATCACAAGAAGAAACACCATGCACAAGTACACAAGAAGTATCCTAGGAAACCCTTCTCAACAAGGGAATAAAACCCAACCAATCCTTTGCTATATTCTTCAAGAGAAATACCTCCACCACCATAAAGAACTAGAATACAAAAGGGTGCTTCACAAGCCCTAGAAGACTAGCGCCCAAGAGAGGTGCACACTTTTCCCAAGAACAAGTGTTTGTTGAAATTTCCAAACTCACACTTGTGATATGATTCCTCAATGGGGAATTTACCTTTACTTATATTAGACTGAACCTATCAACAATGGTGTATATTGGGACAACAGGGATGACCTCAATAACTTAAAATGTAATTAATGATTTCCATATTAATTATCTTTTACATTAATTATATTTCACTTTATGGTGGGGTCGACTTGTACCCTTTACATCACAAATAAGGTTACAGGTAAGTATGACTCTTGTATAATATAGAAAGGGATATCATACACCCACTAGTGCTCAGCCACTAGGGGCATATCCATCTGTTCTTAGCCACATGGATGTCCACATCTCTATCTCACTACATCTCACAGGAGAACCACACTCACTAGTGCTCAACCACTAGGATCATGTTCACATGTGCTCAGCCACAGGAACGTCCAACTTAGCAGATCTTCTTTCTCACTGCATTACATGGGAGAATCATCTGGAGTATCACATCATCTCAACTCTCTGCATAGAGGAGGCCAATACATCATTTCATATTTGTCTCAAAACGATACACCGAACTCATGGGATTCTACGCATTCACCTGTGCTCAGCCACAGGCACGTCCAACTCAGCAAATATTCTTTCTCACTACATTATACAGGAAAATCATATGGAGTATCACATAATCTCAAATCTCTGCATAAAGAATAATATTAAACCCATCACATGGGCTCCTTTACCCCTCACATGGGTACACAACGTTCCATCTCCATCTTAGAGAGGAACCACACACCCAACTCATGGGCTTCCTCACCCCACACAAGGGCACACAACGTTCCTTCTCCATCGCAGAGAGGAACCACACACCCAACTCATGGGCTTTCTCTTAGGCCAACTTACTCAGTTTGTGTCATGGAGGATGTCTCACGTAGTTGTAATCATCAACACTCCCTCAACTAGGGAGGCATTCTCCACCAAGTAAGTTTCTCACGGAAGTACTCGAACTTCGTATTGGAAAGCAGTTTGGTGAAGATAACTGCAATCTTCTCATGTGTAGGAAGGTACTACACGTGTACTACTTTCCTCTGCATCATGTCTCTGATATAATGATATTTTATCTCAATGTGTTTCGATCTATCATGAAACACAAGGTTCTTAGAGAGATTCACACAGTTCCAGTTGTCACAATGAATAGTTGTAGGATCCATCTCATGATCAAATAAATCTGTCAAAAATTTGTGAATCCACACTTCTTTGCGGACTGCCACACTCAATTCTATATGCTCTTCTTCTGCGGTACTCAAGGCCACATATATTTGTTTCCTACTGCACCAAGAAACCATGGAAAACCCCAAGAAAAAAAACAATTGAATGTGCTCTTACAGTCCATTGTACTCTCTGCCCAATATGTATCGGCATATCCCTACAAAATCAAGTCCACACTGGAGGCATATCTCAGTCCATATCCAATTGTGCCTCGTATGTATCTCAATAGATGTTTTACTGCTATCTCATGAGTTTGTCTTAGATGAATCATGAATTGACTAAGTACATTCACTGCATAGCATGAATTAGGTATGGTGTTAACTAGATACATTATTGATCCAATCAGTTGTGGATCAATCTCGTCTGAATCATCATCATTCATTTTCTTCAAATTCATCACCATTGGTGTAGGAATATATTTGTATTTAGTCATGTTGAACTTATTTAGTATCCCCTATTGTATATTTTCCTTGACTCAGGAAAACCTCATTGGTCTTTTGTCAAACTTCTTGTCCCAAGAAGTAGTGCATCATACCCAGATCCTTCATCTCGAAATCAGAAGTCAAAGCTTACTTGTATCCAACAACAAGGCTTTATGAATAAGTCACCAAAATCATGCTCTAGTCACCAAAAATGTAATAATATAGGTTTGGATCAACAACACTCTTGTTGAAAACCAAACTCATCAAGAATCCATCTATATGATGTAGTTTCCAACTCATGGATGGTAGTATGGATGGAAGTGTATCGGGCTTACTAGAACAAGTGTCTCATCATAGAAAACTCCCTTTGTTTGTGAGAATCCTCTGGCTACAGATCTTGCTTTGTATTTCTCGATACTTCCATCGGATGCATGCTTGATCTTATAGATCCACTTGGAAGTCACCACATAATTCCCTTTTTCTCTCTTGAACAATATCTCATACATTATTTTTTAAGATATACGGGTATTCTTTTAGCATTGCATCTTTCCATACATGTTCACCTGTCACTTCTCCATGACAAGAAGGCTCAGAATCAATGAAGTGGCTCATGACTGAAGGGTAGATAAAAAATATCTTTTTCTTTCTCGGGATGTGACTTGAGGGGCTTGTATGTTCCTCTGCCTCCTACAGAGTTTGTCAAGCCTAGACATGCCTTTTATGCCCTACTGCAATATCTCTGGGCATATCAACTGGATAAACTAGATAGGCTGGAATAATGCTTGTCTCCCTCTGAAATGTTGAAGGGGGAGAAGGTAGTGTCTCACTGTCAATATCCATCTAAGATTATTTGGATCTTTGACAAGCTATTCTTCTTCAAAGGAAATATATTTTCTTGTCTCAATCTGTCTCTGACCAGGGATGTAGATGTGATATGTCTTTGAAGATTAACTTGTTATCTCATAAATGTATCCTTTCTCCCTGAAGGGTCTAGCTTGGACCTCTTCTCTTTGGGTACATGAAAATACACTGGGCACCCAAATATCATGAAGTGTTCAATCTCGGGCTTCACTCCGGTGAAAGCTTCTTTGGAAGTTATGTTTCTTCAAAATCTAGTGAAGACTCATGTTCTAAACATATATTGTGTCATGCATGCTTCTGCCCATAGAATCATAGAAAGATTCTTATCATGCATTATTGCATTGGTTGCCTCAATGATGGTTCTATTCTTCCTCCTTATAAAATATGTTTTACTCCCTCTGAATTTTGAAGTATAACCATCTTTCTTTATTGTTAAGCTGCCTAGAACAAGAAAACAAACGAAAGGAAACAAAACAAGATTATATCCTAAAGGAGAATAATGAGTACATCTCTAGAATCAAAATAATTTAAGGAGTGTTGTCACAGCTACAACACCTACTTGTAATGTAGAAAATTTTAGAAAAGTAGTTTAGAGGCATGATAATTAAAACAATCAAACATGGAGTCTTCACTTCCAGTGTGTTATTCCTCTGAATGCACTGAGATCCCTCTGGATCCATGACTTCAGCAAAGGTTCCTTCCTCCTGCAATTTCCATCATGACAATGATACAAATAATATATACAAGTGCATACCTAAGGTTGTTGATATGATTTCTCCAACGGAACTTGGTTGATCTCTGTCCTCTGAGATCTTCATGAAGAAGGTAGTCACTGTGTCACCTTTTTTCATATTGTTATTTTGAAGTTGGCCCTTCAATGTAAGAGCTTGAGTAGATGATTGGCTTCCTTGTCTTGACGTCATCTTCCTTCCTTTCATCGATAGTTGTCACTGGTAAACCTTTTTGTATCACCCACAATAAGTCTTCCTCTGAAGTCAGGTCTTCCAGGAACTTGAAGTTGCTTGATCCATCAACCTTATATTACATCATAGTTTTGCTCATCATAGTTTTAGATTCTTCACAAACCCTTATTAACTGGGATAGAAAACCTAACGGCTAGGCTAGGATATAAACCTTAGGTTTTGTTGGGCTTATTACTACCAACAATAAGCCTTGAAAGTCAGAAGAACACAAACAATCTTGAAGGCTTCTGCAAAGAGATACAGAAACCCTAAAACCAAAAATCTGTAGAAATTTGCGGAACCCTAGAAACCCTAGGGCCAAAAATCCAAAATTCTCATAATTTCACTTTTGAGTGTTTTTGGAGGTGCGTTGAAGGAGTTCGTACCCTCCTGTCCAAATTCAGCCCCAACATCCAAGTATGAAGTGTTGAAACACCCAAAAGAAGAGGGTTGTATGGATTTTATGGAAACTCTAGGAGGGTTGTACGGTTCTGCAAAATAGGAAGAATGACTAGTATAAACTTGTGTAATGGGTTCTTCAAGACCTATGATTTGATACCATGTTGATTTTTCAATAAGATAGGATTAAGCATGAATTTCATTCCATTTTATCATTTTACTTAAACCATAAACAATTTTTTGCAGCAACCAAGATCACAAGAAGAAACACCATGCACAGGTACACAAGAAGCATCCTGGGAAACCCTTCTCAACAAGGGAAGAAAACCCAACCAATCCTTTTATATATTCTTCAAGAGAAAGACCTCCACCATCATAAATAACTATGATACAAAAGGGTGCTTCACAAACCCTAGAAGACTAGCGCCCAAGAGAGGTGCGCACTTTTCCCAAGAACAAGTGTTTGCTGAAATTTCCAAACTCACACTTGTGATTTGATTCCTCAATGGGGAATTTACCTTTACTTATATTAGATTGAACCTATCAACAGTGGTGTCTATTGGCACAACAGGTCCGACCTCAATAACTTAAAATATAATTAATAATTTCCATACTAATTATCTTTTACATTAATTATCTTTCACTTTATGGTGGGGCCGACCTATACCCTTTACATCACAAATAGGGTTACAGGTAAGTCTGACTCTTGTACAATATAGAAAGGGGTCTCATACACCCACTAGTGCTCAACCACTAGGGCCACATCCATTTGTTCTTAGCCATAGGGATGTCCACATCTCTATCTCACTGCATCTAACAGAAGAACCACACTCACTAGTGCTCAACCACTAGGATCACGTTCACTTGTGCTCAACCACATGCACGTCCAACCCAGCAGATCTTCTTTCTCACTGCGTTACACAGGAGAATCATTTGTAGTATCACATCATCTCAACTCTCTGCACAGAGGAGGCCAATACATTGTTTCATCTTTGTCTCAAAACGATACATCCAACTCATGGGCTTCCACACGTTCACTTGTTCTCAGCCACAGGCACGTCCAACTCAATATATCTTCTTTCTCACTGCTTTACACAGGAGAATCATCTGGAGTATCACATAATATCAACTCTATACACATAGCAGAACAGTAAACCCATCACATGGGCTCCTTCACCCCTCACAGGGGTACACAACATTCCATCTCCGTCTTAGAGAGGAACCACACACCCAACTCATGGACTTCCTCATCCGACACAAGGGAAGACAATGTTTCTTCTCCATATCATAGAGGAACCACACACCCAACCCATGGGCTTTCTCTCATGCCAACTTACTCAGTCTGTGTCCTAGAGGATGTCTCACGCAGTTGTAATCATCAACACTAATATTGTGTAACCAAAGGCTCATTGAGGCACCATCATATGTATTTGTGCATATCCACTCTAAACACCTCCTTACATAACATTGGTATAGTATGTACTTAGAGGATCCTTTGCAAGTCTCGAGGGGACATTTATGATGATTTTTTTTAACTTTCCATATTTCTAATTCAACAAGCTACTTCCCACATATTTTTGCATGTTATATCAATTAGTGTAAAAAATATTACAACTCTTCACCAAGATGCTCTTATTTGTAGTACTCCCATCTAAAAGATCTTTTGCAACTTCACCTTTACATTAAAGATAAATCTACACCTCTCTCTTTGCATGTTGATGTCACTAGAACAAATTTATCTTAACTCCATATCTATTGAGAATAAAAAAATCTCTCAATTCTTAAAATCTCTAACGTTAAATTGGATCTATGTTAATTATTGTTATTATTGTACTATATATATTTTACACATAATGGAAATCAAACTAGGTAGTTTTCAAAATATCATTTCTATAGTTTCACATGGTGGAAATGAAAGTGCCAAGGTCTTTGTGATTTTCAATCACGTGGTCCTTATGATTTTCATTCCCACCTCCATGATGAATCACTTTCATTTCCAAGGTCCTTATAAAGAATCTTCATTTGATCTTCTCAAAAATTTAGAGATGTGTGAGATGAAGATCCTTGAAAATCCTTAGAATGAACATCACCAATTGGAGTGATTTTTTGAATGGCATGATTAGATTCCTCTTCATACATACAAAAATTAGGAATATAGGAGATTGTGTGCTAAGATTGTCATCTTTATTAAGACCTTCCCATTTAGTTAAATTCTATCCTTGTGCAATCTATCAAACCTAAGTTGACTTCAATATAGAAGTGTGACATAGGAGCGTATTTTTTAATGCTAAACTTGGTGTACTACTCTAAGAAATGCATGTGATGACGTAGTATTGAAAATCAAGCCAAACTGAGACAAGATCAATTGGCCACTATAAATGTTATAGTTTAGGACTCATTTCACACCATTTCAAATATTAAGGTCATGTAATATGATTGGGAAATACTAGATTCCTAGTAAGAGTTTGAGAAAGAGTAATAATAGGTTGTATGGTGAAAGCAGAAGTTATGTCAACTATATTAGAAGGTGGAGTGTTGAGAAAATTTATCTATTAAATTGATGATGTATGCACCCCAAGAGAACAACTCTCAACTAGTATTGAGGTGACCTATCCATGACAACTCTCATCTAGTATTAAGGTGACCTATCCATGACAACTCTCAACTAGTATTGAGTTGATCTCACCAGAAAAACCCTTAGTTAGCTAGGATCACATGGACTTCTAAAACATGAAGAGTAGAGATGAATATATAATGTCATTAACCATGTGTGTTTTGATCACATGGGAGGTTTTTTTATGGTCATACTCCATCCCTTCACTCAAGGTATCTATTGGAATGTAAGATTTACCAATTTCATTGTCTAGTCTAAACAGGTTATATTACCTCCCAAACATGCATTGTATATGTCATTACTTATCTCTCTATAGTTATGGGAATTAATTACAAAATAGGGGTTTCTTGACACCCAACAAATTTAGTAGATTGTGGCATGAAAGAATGTGTCACTTTAATTACAAAATCATCTCTTGGTTGCAAAAGAAACACCTAGTACATTACCTTCCTTACATCTTTCAAAGACATGGTATGTGTGAGGTATGTGCACTTGAAAGAAGCATATGGAAGGATTTTGTGTTGGAAAATATTGGATATCAATGGAATCATTGTTTCTATTTGATAGCGACATTATAGAACCCATGTAACAACCTTCAATGGATGAAGGTTCAAGGTATGTACTTACCTTTAGTGATGATTTTAGTATAAAAGTGTGGGCTTATTTTTTTAAGCATAAGGATGAAGTTTTTCGCAAGTTTAGGTATTTCAAGGTTATCGTTAAAGTTGGGCAATGTTTGTGTCTCCCTTGACAAAATATCTTATTTTGCTTGTTGTGCTACCAAAGAATGGTTTTCCATGTACAAGAAAAAAGCACGATTTGCCCATTTTTGTTTGAATAATGTGAAATCTATTATGTGTTTTGACCACCAAAATGTTGAATCGTTGTTAATTTGAAAATATGGATGGGAAAGGACAACCAAATATATATCTATTGGATATTGATTCAGATAGAAATGGTAATTCTAAAGAAAAATGGGAAGGTGAAACATCAAGTAAGACATTAAGAACCACTAGAGGTGGTAATGTCAAAAAAAAAAATTAAAATGCATGGCTTTGTTTCTTGTTGGAGGGACATTCTCTTATGACAATGAGACTTACGAAGACAAGGAAGTCACCTTGAGATATAAGCATTATGTGAAAAAATTGGCAACCAAACCCACTTTTTGAGTTGGACACCAGTTTTTTATTGATGGGAGAACATATTTAATTGCACTATCTAGTTTACATGGGTTGGGGATATTTTCTATGGATGGTGTAATTTCTCCATACAACATTGTAGTTGAAATGATGGACTATGTTGGCCCAATGTACAATTATAAACATTGGATATGGTTGACCAAGTATCTACTAAGGATGTGAAGATAAGGAATTTGTGCAAATTATAACAAAATAAAGGACAATCTATATATTGATGGAAGGCCAAAAGATTTGAGAAATGTTGTGGGGTTTACAAACAATTCAAATCCTCAAAGAGAGAACAAGCTACCCAATTGTGTGTTTGAGGGGCATCATGAAAATAAAGTTGTGGTTTGTGCAATAAAACCAATAGATATGGGGAAGGAGTTATTGATCAATTAAAATTTGAATATAATTAAGGAAATAGGTAATTGTGTTTTATAGCTTATAGTCCTTATTTGTTAATTTTGTTTTAATATGATTTGCAATAGTTTTATATTATGCATATATTATCTAATTAACATACCATTTTTCTATATGTTGCAGATTGAAAATGTAATATTGTGTATAGAGTGATATTTTCCAACATTTTCTAACTGCAAATTAAAAGAAAATACAAAAACTACCAAGCCATAATGAATGAATTCCCCTCGGATTCCTATTACGCGGATTATTCCTATTTTGATCTTTAAGTTAATTCATCCCATCCTCTCACAGTTGTCATCAACCATGGCCAATTTGATTAGAAAACCAATATAATTGTAGGTGTGGTGTTGAATTCCCCATGCACTTGTACATGCATCATTTCCTTTGTCAAGTCCACCAATGAAATTATTGACATCCTCCTTCACACCTAATTTCCTATCTCCAACTAGAAGAGCATGCTCAGAATAGAAATTTTTGTAGCTAAGTGGACTATAAGTGTCCCATGGCATTACTTCATCCTGACCATTCAATAGAAATAAATGGATCAATCATCCACTACCATCAATTTTGAAGATGCATAGTTTGAACCTATGATATATTACAAAAAAATTCAGCCACTAGGATGCACCTGTGCGGATGATGATTGTGTATTCTTTAATGATGATATTTAGGAATATAATAAAGCTTATTCTTTATGTCTTATATATAATAAAGGAAAGATTTAATTATGTTTTATGCATCTTTTATATATTTTATATTAGTTGCATCTTATGCATCTTTTATCTCAATAACATACCATTGTTTATGTTGCAAGTTGATCGTAGGAAAAATATTGATGCAAGGCAAGTAATCTAATATAACTTTTATATGTTTTTTTATCAATATTTATTGATGTTCTAATCCATCTTAACTTTTGGTTGTTTGTAGGATTCCACACTACCTCGTGATGGTCACGATGATGACTTCTTTAATGATCCTAACCCTTTGAGGTATATTAGAAAACAAGTAAAATTTTGGGCAGAAGAACTTACAAGTTTTATGAGTGATAATTCTCAAGAAAGCATGAATTGAAAAGAATACTTGATTGAAAAATTCAATTAGTACAATGTAAGAAATTTTGAAATTTGATTTGATAAATTTATTTAATACACACAATTTCTTATTTTTAATGAATTACAGTAGTTAACATAAAATTATTTTTCTGTAGACATTCGTGACTCCCTCATCAATCATAATTTTCAATAGCACTAGGGAATTACCTATTTATTTACACATGGACGAAGAATTTGTTGAATCATGTTGTAATTGATGCCAAAGGATGATCGATTGATTGATGTCAAGGAATTGATTGATGTCAAAGGAATTGATTGATGCTAAAGGATGATTGATTGATTGATGTCAAGGAATTGATTGATGCCAAAGGATGATTGATTGATGTCAAAGGTCAAATGATTGATGTTTATTGATGTCAAATGAACAATGTATTGTCATGGTATATTGATGAAGTATGTATTGCACTTGATGTGAATGGATTGATGTCAAGTGGAATCATAGTCATATGATGGCATGCATGGATGCAAGATGGATCAATGAGTTGTCATTGATAGATGATGCATAGATGAAGATGGATCAATGAGTTGTCATTGATATATGGAGTAGAGTTGGATTGATGTAAAGATGAATCATTAGTGTATTATCATGGTTGATAAGGAGTACAAATGGATGAACTCCAAAGTGTTCCCCTTATGGTGAAATCTCTCACGGTAAGACGCTTTGCGGTTAAGTTATCCTAGAAGTATGGTTAGAGAACCCATGCTTAATTGTGGAATAATGAGATGAATATCAAAAAACTTGTCAATGAAACTATCTTAGATGGATAGTGCTTGACATGCCATTTGTGGTGGTATGTGGAACACCACATAACTCCTCACGGTTTGAGAGTTGTGGCCTTACGAAGTTGGAGGACCCTCATATGATGGCTTGAAGCCCCAAAAGGTCAAAGAAGTCAAAATGCCTACAAAGAATATATTATTTAAATAAAGTGAAGTGATTATTTAAATAATAAAGTAAAGTGACAAAGTCAAGGAGGATTATTTAAATAATCAAATAAATGGAGAACTTTCTATTTCTGGAAAGTAGTTATGAGAAGGTTAACCCTAAAATGAGGAAAGAGGGTTAAGTGGTCAAGTGGCTATTGGATACATGGACAAGTGGAAAATTGGGCAAAGTTGGACATATGTGACTATGTGGATAAAGTGGCTATATGGACAAAGTGACCTAGAAGATGCTTCTAAGGAAGCTACTTGGAGAGTATAAATAAGAGACAAGGGGTCTCTTGTCAAATGAATCTCTTGAGCATGTTTTGGAGATATATTCTGAGAGAGAGAGATGATATGGAGGATCCCATGGACGCATCAAAGTTTTGGTAAGTCTGAGATCATGACAGAAAAAGTTTCAGAAGTTAAGAAACCCTAGTTTCTGAGGTATACGTGGGCTGCAGTGAGCTAGGGTGAGTACATACGCGGGTTGAATGAGGACAGAGCGCGTACAATGGATAAATTCATGAAGACTTATGTGTGAGCTGGTGTTAGGCTCTTGAAGACTGAAGCAGGTTCCAGATATGCATTCTATGGGCTCAGATTTTCCATAGAAACTCTGGTATGGTTGCATTGTTGTATTGATGGATATTGTTTCTTGTTGTGTGGTGAATACTTAAGGCATTCTTGGTATGGTTGTTGTGATTTGGTTTGTATTGGTTGATGCAGTGAGAAACACTCTTATGATTCAGTACTGATATGATTGTTATAGTATATCGGTTTCTTATACATGATTGAGTAGCATTCATATGGTTGATAAGCATGAGTAAGTTGTTGGAGAGCTTGGATGTGTTGAGATTGGTTATGGCTCAGAATGGACAGTGAAAGACAGAAGTGAATGTGATTGAAGATTGCAGAGGATCTGAGTTTACCTTGAAGAGAAAACCCTAAGTAACTCAGAAGTGATACGCAGACTGTAGTACAGATTGGTCGTGTACATACGCGAGATGTACTACTGGTAGGGCACGTACATACGTGTGTTGCACTATCTACAGGTCGCGTACCTGTTGACAAATTGGTATATGTTGAGGATTGTTGCCTCATCTCAGTTGGTGCTAAGTGTGTAAGTTGAGTCTTGCATTATAGAGTTGGTGCTCTTGTAGCATTGTACTCTATTCAGTTATTGTTGATAACCCAAGGATTGTAGTTCGTAATAAAAAGAAAATTGTACATACATGTGGTGTTCTTTGTGTTCCTTGTGGTGATTATTTACTGATGATATATGTTGTTGTTATCTACTGTTGGTGTACATTTACATTTGACTGGTTATGAATGACAGTAATAAGTAATGAGTAAATGGTAATTGCTAACTAAGAAGTTTGTGAAGGGGAAAAGTTTGAAAAAGAGCCCCACACTCATTCACCCCCCCTCTAAGTGTTGTCGGTGTATCCAATAGAATTGGTCTGGTTGAAGGGATTAAAAATTCATGATAACTACTAATCCCTCAACTTATTTTGATTTTATACAAATTAATATTTTTATGATGATCTTATATGTATATTTATAATATATGATTGTAGTGGTAGGGAATAACTTGTTTTGTCAACATTTGCAAGAGAAGTAGTTTGGTCTTTTCACGCAGACAATAAGAAGTGGATATAAATATTGAAGCCAATGTTTGAAAAAATAGTTGATGAAATACATGGTGAACCTTTTTGGTCAAGTAGTCAACCAAAAGTGGTTGATTCTATGGCAGGGAAGTATTTGAAATCAGTGTGGGACAACTATTGGACTAATATCCTAAGCTACCCTAATTATGAGCATCCTTCGCTACTTCCGAAAATCGAGTGGGATACATTAGTGGAGGATTCCAAGGAGAAGAAGATGAAAAAAGAGGGAATCAAGCTAAAATTTGGAGAGTTAGAAAGGTAAATATAATATAATATACATTGAAGTTATAATTTTCATTTGACCTAAGCGACTAAAGAACATTAACATGCAATTAAAACTTTTCATAGGCTTAAAAAAACTTCTGAGGCCACTAAGGCTAGATTGGACAAGGTTGTGGAGCACAAACTTGGTCATAGAGGCTATGTTAAACTAAAAAGGAGATATTTAAGTACTATAATTTAGAATATTTTGTTATTGGATTATTCAACTATAATTTAAAAGATTTCATTACTAAATTGTGCTATGTTATTATTATATTAATAAGACAAGAGACTCAATAATGACACCAACAAATTCTTGTTGTGTCCAAGATATTAGGTTGTAGTTGTTATCTTCAAATTCAAGAACAATAGTTTGTTAGAGGTGTCCTCTAGCTATATATTGAAGTCAATGCAATGTAATCACTTGAGCTAGTGAATTCAATTGTTTTGTTGTGTAGTATCATATGGTATCAAAGAAAGGATACCATGTCTAATTCTAGATTGGTTTCTTGTGTAGTAAAGAAATTATGAGCATTCACAACGGCCAAGTGGGGATTGAAGTCAGGAATTCATGATAGGAGATATACTATCTTGAGCATGCAATCCAGTTTGATGGTATGATGCCCAGTTCCAGATTTCATAGCATACTTGAGCATGATAATAGTTGATAACATCTAGGTGATCCTCTTCTCCCATATGAACAATTTCACGTTGATGTGCATGACAGAGCTAGGGGCAAGGGGGGATTGATGCCCGAGTTCAAGAATCGAGGAATCAAATTCTTGGCATTGATCTATGACGAGTTGAATAGTGTCAAGCCATGGATCTAAAGCTAGGAAACATGTGTCGATATTTGTGTTTGTAGATATGGAGTCTGCGATCATTGACGAGATAAAGATTTTGGCCAACCCACCCAACGAAAGAATATTTTTAATATTGATTAAGGAAGAAGGTGATCACTAGAAGCCCATCTCCCCTCCAAATCACTCCTCTTGAGCATCAAGGTGTGTGGAAAAACCTTTGTATATCTCATAAAGGCCTTTCATATGTTGATGCACTTGTTGAAGGAGATAGGTATATTTAACGTTTATCCTCTTAAATATCATTATGTTATCTCTTCATGATGCAAATTACCTTAATGGATTGATTTGAGGTCTATATACCAAGAAATCATTAGAGAAGCTAATAAATAACCATAAGGGTTGCACACCATAACCACTCCTCCTTCGTATTCAACATAACATATTTTCAATTTGCTCCAAGTGTAGAGATTTCAAGTGAATGCTCGAAACATTTGGCTTTGGTGAATATACACATAAACACCCAGGCTTCAATTCTCACCCCTCATAAATTTCTTATTCTCTCTTCTATGTATTTCATTGTACTATTTTGTGATTTTGAACTCAAGAAGGTTGTAGGTGGTGGTGTTAAGCTATAGTCTTCAAATTTAATCATATATGTTAAGAATGGCTATTTTGCATCATTTAATCTTTCTGAAGTAGGAAAATTAGACTAAAAATAATTATAGTTTATGGAGTCATAAGATACTCACCATTAGCAATTTTAGAGATTTTGATCAAATCATCTTGGATAAAGAACAAAGGCCAACAAATGATCCCGAAGACTATGATAAAAGGCATAAAGAACATTTGTTGCTTCTTAAATTGTCAACCATGGACACATTAATTCCAAAAGTAAGAAATTCCACTATAGCATATGTATTGTGGACAAATCCCAAAAACAAGTATCAAGCATTAGAAGTTGGGCAAGCATTGTATTTGAAAAATATTTTGTTTTCCACTAAGTTGCAAGAAGGAGGATCGATCTCTAAATATCTGTTGCAATTGAAGGATCTTAGTGATCAATTGTATATTACTGAGAAGCTAGTATGTGATGAAGATATGGTTTCTTTGGTGATGTGAAGCATGCCACCCTCCTTTGATTCATTTTTTGAGTCATTATGTCTACTTGGGGAAACTCAAGTACTTAAGTTTGATAATTTATCAATATTTCAAGTTGATAGATCATATTGAAGTATCAACCTCATTCACTATAGAGAGTGCATTTAGTGCATGATTCAAAGGCAATGACAAACAAAACAATTCTAGAAATACATCCAAGAGATATATATTCAAATGTTATTATTGTAATAAGCTTGGACACTTGAAGAGAGATTGCAGGAAAAGAAAACATGACCTGGAAAGTAGTTAAAAGAAATCAAGATATGCAAATGTTGTTGAAGGGGGTGAAGAAAAAGCAGCAGGTGATTTTTCATTTGTGGAATCACAAAATCAATCAACCAAGTCTACAACATGGTATTTCGACCAAAGTTCATTTTTTCATTACACATGTCACAAAGACCAATATGTAAATTTCATTAAATATAAGATACATAGTGAATCTATTTCTTTGGGTGATGACTTACTATATTAGAGGATGTGGGGATGTTCATTTCATATTGAACAATAATTTAATTTATATTTTCAAGGATTTTGGGCATGTTCTTGACATGAACAAAAATATGTTTTTTATTAGTGGGATAACCAAGAATCATAATCTTTGTGTAAAATTTCAAGGAAACAAATGTATGGTTTCTACTCTTCATGATAACAAGGTGATTGTTTTTGGTATTGATAAGAAAGGGTTGTATGAACTTGTTGACCTAAACATAGCAAAAACACATACATTAGCTGCAGTAAAGAATACCAATTTACTCTAGCATGAAAGGTATGGGCATCTAAGTTATCAGTATTTATTTGTACTTAGTAAGACTAATATATTGGATAGTCTTCCATCCATTTAGGTATGTAAAAATGTATGTACATGTTGTCAGATGAGAAAACAACAATGACATTCACTTGATATTGATAAAGCATGTGATCCAAAGGATTTTTAGACCTAATTCATATTGATCTACATGGTCCAATGAAAACACCTATAGTGACTGGAACTAAGTATTTCTTGCTATTGGTTGATGATTTTTCAAGGAAAATGTAGGTTTACTTTTTTAATAAGAAGTCAAATTATTTTTCAAAGTTTGTAGCATGGAAATATTTGGTAGATAAACAAATAAGTAAACAGGTCAAAGATTTAAGATTTGATAATGGAGGGGAGTTATTTCAACTAAGTTCGAGGAATTCTACAAAAAGGAAGGTATGCATAGGCAGTATATGACTCCATACAATCCACAACAAAATGGAGTCATGGAAAGGAGGAATAGGAAAGTTATGGAGATGTCAAGGTGCATGGTGGATAGCTAGAATGTACCATATTAGTACTAGGGAGAAGAAATAAATATCATGGTGTATGGGAAATTATCATTGTTTTAGGAACAAGTTATGGTGTTGAAATCAAATTTTCCTTAGAGTCAAAAGCATTAGGGGAGTCAAATTCCAGGGAGGGGATCTAGTGAAGAAGAGAGGGATTCTCATCATTTACAAAAAGATCAAGGGAAACATATTGTGCAAGGTAGTTAGAGGGTAAATTTTTCTCTAACTTATGTTGTTTTGTAGGTATTTCAGCATAGGATATTTGAAGAATCCAAAGGAAAACCTAAATCAGAAGCTTCCATAAAGGTGGAATATGATGTGTTGATGAAAAACATGACTTGGGTGATGTCAACATTGCCTCCAGGAAAGAAATCCATTGGTTGTAAGTGGATTTTTAAATTCAAATATAAATTATATGGTTCTTTGGAAAATTACAAAGCTCATCTTGTTGCTAAAGGATATGCACGGAAGGAAGGGGTAGACTATGAAGAAAAAATTTCCCCAACTATAAAAATGGCAACCTTATGGCTGGTTATCTCCATTGCTACTCATTTTGGATGGAAGGTATATCATATGGATGTTAAAATTTCCTTCTTAGATGAGGAGTTTACATGGTGCATCCGCAAGGGTTTCAAGTTCCTGGAAAAAAAAAAAAACAGTTTGTCAATTGATAAATTCCTTGTATGGGCTCAAACTAGCTTTGTGAGCTTGGTATTTCAAAATTGATCAGTATCTTAGAGATTATGGATTCAGAAAAAAAAATTGAACCCACTCTCTATCTCAAAAACAATGGTGATGACATAGTGATCCTAATCATCTATGTCAATGATCTTTCCATCATTGAATGTGGTGTTGACATGTTTCAACGGGTGAAATATAATATTTGTTCTACTTTTTAAACGATTCATTTAGGCCTACTTCATTATTGATTAGGTGTAGAGTTTTAGCAATTTGATCATATTATCTTTGTATCACAAGTCAAGTATGTCATAGCTCTCTTAGAAAAAATCAAAATGACTAAATGTGATCCTAAATATACACCTACGAAAGTTGGGATAAAACTCTCAGTTTACACTAACTCACTATAGATCAACGAGTCATTGTATCAGCAATTGGTTGGAAGTTTGATTTATCTTACTATTACTCAATTTGACCTAGGTTTTGTAGTAAGTTGTTTTTCTTGATTCATGTCTAAGCCTCAATAGGTACATTGGCAAGCTACAAAATTATTCCTTCGATATATCAAAGGGACCCTTGACTTTTTCATTCTATATCAGAGATCTTTCGACTTCATGATAGTAGGATATATTGATTCCTATTGGGTCGGATCAGTTGATACAAGGAAGTCAACAATAGGTTATGTGTTCACTCTTATTTTGGGGGTAATTTCATGGCAAAGCAATCTAAATCTACAATTTCCTTATCATCCACTGAAGCAAAATACAAGGAAATCATCAATATAAGTTATGAGGCAATGTTCTTACAAAGGATATTGGTTGATCTTCAACTTGACCAAGCAGCACCAACATCAATTTTCTGTGACAAACAAAGTGTTCTCAAGTTGGTGAAGAACCCAATATATCATGTTAGAACTAAGGATATTGAATTTCATCGCCATTACATCAAACAATTGGTTGATAATAAATACTATTACCCACTCACATCTAGGGGTAACTAAAGGATATTTTTCTCCTATTGTAATACCCTAGTTTTGATCCCCAGAAATCAACAATGTATTTTTTTTATATGATGAAAGTTTGGAGAGCCTAGTAATGTAATACTTTGAATATTAATAATAAAAACACATCATTGGCTACATATGGATAAGGATAGACTTATAGAGGGGTATGATTCCACAAGAGAGGGG
Organism: Picea glauca; assembly: GCA_000966675.3. Taxonomy (NCBI): domain Eukaryota; kingdom Viridiplantae; phylum Streptophyta; class Pinopsida; order Pinales; family Pinaceae; genus Picea; species Picea glauca. The sequence goes on along the minus strand of JZKD02S0283882.1, from coordinate 224,050 downwards.
GATAAAGGAGATAAGCCAATTTACTATATTTTATTCACCCGTCTTGAAATTAGTTGGGAAACATGGTTACATGAGATTCTTGGGGAAGCCACATGGTGCCTTGTGGGCATGCATATTTTAACCATACTTTTTGGTTGTTGCGTCACTCTTGCTCATTTTGGTTCTTGGTCTTTGCATGGGGAATGAGTTGTTGGAGATATAGAGCCATTGTTAGTTGGATGTGGGTATCTACTAGTTATTCCAGCAAGAAAATAATGTTTGTGTGCATGAGAATGATGGAAGTTGAGAAAGAAATGTCCATGGATCAGAATTATTGGTGCTTCCAACAATGAGATTTCTTGGCCAGTAGCACTAGAGCCCTGGAAATAAGTGGTACATCCTGAGGGACTGCATTGCATATAATAGGGTTCATTTATTTGTGTTGTGCAAGCTAAGGGGAAAGAGAGTTGGTAAGAAGGGAATTGTCATGTGGTTGAGAAAAATGTGAGAGCTTGATAATTGATTGGTGTGTGTGTTTTAGAATCGGCCTAGGAACCCATAATTTTTAATTTAGACCCTCATCTCTGGGGTGGCCTATAAAAGAGAGTGAATGTTCAATAGAGCATTAAGGTTGGTTGGAATGTCCTACATCTACAGCCAATCAATGTGAATACTTTATGAAGATAAGTTCTTTGTTCTATGTGTATTTATTTCAATTTTTCTATGTTAATAACTTATTTAATGTTGCATATTGCATGAGCATAAGATTAATTCATGTTTTATTGGATTAATGCATGAGCATGTACATGTGAATGTGAATGTTGTATATTGTGTGAGCTTTGTTTTCAGTTGCATGCTTCTTGTTTCATTTAATCGGTATCAGATTTTAAATTTGGTTCAAGAAGGTGAATTTTTTACGTACTTAGGCAAGGGGTACGTTATGCCTATGATCCACATCACAGATATTAGTTCCGATGATGAAATTCATAATTCCCTATCGACAGTTGCCCATAGATGCCTCCCACTTTATGCTCAGATCGCTCATATCAAACTTTATAATGCATAACACACATGAGGTACCTTGTTTTAAGGCTTCATATGAAAATAGTGACCATGGGTTGAGTCAAATGATGGATCATGATGCTTTGAATTTATATCTTATGCCTTGTTTATGTTGATTAAGGTTGGTTGTCATTGATGTCAACCCTTGAAGAAAGCCCCGTAGCACAAAGGTCTGGGTAAGGGACCCAAGAATGTTTGATGTAAATATGACTCATTATTGTTTT